>VMRN01000158.1:166012-215114 GCA_010277015.1 Poeciliopsis turrubarensis | reverse complement strand
TCTGTGTGTGTGTGTGTGTGTGTGCGTGTGTGTGCGTGCGTGTGCGTGTGCGTGTGTGTGTGTGTGTGTGTTTGCGTGTGTGTGTGTGTGTGTGTGTGTGTGTGTGTGTGTTATCTGTATGAGGAAAAATTGATGAAAAAAATTATTGTTTATTTTAAATAATAAAAGATTAAAATAATATGATTTTGTTTCAGAAAAATAAATCTAATTAACTTAGCTCAATGTTAATGTAATCAGTTCTCTAATTTATCCGTTACGGTTGCAGAAGGACCCAGAGCTCTGCAGCTCTCACTGCCTCCGTTAAGGTCAGAGTTCATGGTTTCAGCAAGGAGAAAGAGAAGACTGGGCATTTAAAGTGACAGTTTAAAGTTTAAAGGCTCAGGAAACATTTGCAGGTGTTTTAAGCTAATAAGCTGATTAGCATGTGGCACCATCTGTTTCCAATAATGATGAATTATTAGAAATAAAGGCTTGGAATAAATTGTTCTATGTGTTTTGATTCTATATAATATTTGAGTTCCACTTTCTGAGGTGACTGGTAAGAAAATTAATCCTTTAAGTCGCATCCATCCTCTGTCTATACCTGCTGTCCACACTCTAACAATTAACCTAACATCATATTTTTGGACTGTGAACTAAAGCAGTAGATATGTGGAGAGAGCAGGCAGAAACAACCCAAGCTGTGATCCTAATTGTACTCAAAGACAACAGAGTTATCACATGTACCACTGAACATGTGATTGTAAAATCCATCTTTGCTTGTGAGAAAAATAGTTTTTGCATGAAAATGTATTGATTCTCCAGCTGATGAAGACTATTGCCTCCTATATGTATTATGCCTTGTTTTGCAGTGAGACAAACTGAGGAAGTTTTCATCTGTTTCCTTTCACTTCTAACTTCCCCTGGAACATGTTACAGGTGAGTAGCTAAAACAACAGCATCTACTTCCCTGTATTCTTTCAGTACGAGCATTTTATCTGTTTTCACCTTTTCATTTCGAAGGATCATTCATTTTGTAGAGGTTTTAAAGGAAACAGTTTGGTTGTTGTGTAAACTGTCTAGAAGAAAAGTCTCGTAAGATGAGCTCAGCAGATCTGGAGCTCCTCTAGTATAATTACTATAATATTTTCTGTTCATCTGTTGGTTTTGCAGCCTGAAGCGATGACGGGTACAGTGCAGGGTGAAGCTTGGTTTATGGTGGTCCACCACCAACCTTTCTATTTCTCCTGGCTTTTGGTTCTGTAAATCCAGTCCTTTCTTGGTCTAATTCAGCAACAGTTTTGAAAGTGACCCATTCTTTAAAATAATGCTCTCAGCAAAACATTGAAATAAACCTAATTTATTTATACTTTTGTACAATGTTTCTTCAAGAACAAACCTTTCACTGCAGGACGTTAACAAGGGAAGAGACGATATCTATTGCATGGTTTTCTTCATTTTGTAAAACTTGTTGGAAAATGTTCAGCCTGGTTTCATTACTTGTTCCATTAATATCTGGAAAAAGCACATTGTTAGTTTGAGGCTGAGGCCATAATGACTATCATTAAAAATGCCATTTATGGAATGCAATGTTTTTTATGACATCTGCATGCCAAAGGGGGCCATGAGTTTTCCATTGATTAATAAACTCTTCAGCTGCATGTTCAATCCCTTGTAAATAAACACAATGTTGACAAAAAGATGATTCTTTTACTAATTCCTATATACCTTGTTCTTCCACAAATTTTAAAATGCTGATCCTGTGCCTAGAAACGACTCCACTGAGCCATCAGTTGAGGACAAATCTCACAAAATTACAAATCACTGATGAGACAAAAGTGCTGAAATGTCTCTTATTTTCCATCTTGTATTTTTTGCAGCAGGCGAGTTGAGAACCTACAGTCTGTCTGCTCTCTGTGTCCTGAAGCTGCTGTGATTATGCTCTTTAATCTCCTTCTTTCCAACATAACGAGCAACAAGAACATTTTCCATGCCATTGTCACATCTGACTCTTTCATAACATAAACCTTGTTATAAGGTTTCCTAACATTATTAATGAAGCCAGGAGATTAACTGTCTATCATTAATAGACGATATCATCCATTGGAAGTGTTTGATGTATTTAACCAGGTTGTATTTGTCAGATAATATTTAGATGATAATTAGAAACACTGAATTGGGAAAAATAGCAAATGCAGAAGAAAAACTTTTCAAATGATCATGCTCTCAACTGCTACAGGTTTAGCAGCCCAGCAAAGTTGTGGATGATGTGTTAATCCAGTGATTAGCAGGAGCTGTCTGCAGCTTCCCTCACCTGTAAATAACAGAGTAGAAGGCCTGCTGCTCTGCACTGAGTTGTCACTGTGACATTGCCTCGTGTGTAGCCTGGCTCAGAATGATTTTGCTAGCATTATCAGTAGTTATGCAGTGAGGGACATAATCACAATGCTGTGCTTGGATGAATACTAATGTGAAGCACTTTCATCCTGCTGTCTCAGAGTTACATTAAAAGTATAAAATCCTAAATAGATTAGCATTTTATTCATTTATCACTGTTTAGTCTGCTATACGGAAGAGGATTAGGGCCACTGGAAAAAAACAAAAAATAACAGTTCTGACTTTAATCTCAGAATTCTGAGAAAAAAGTCTGAATTCTGAGATTGAAGTCAGATTGCAGTTTTGCAGTTTTGTGGTATTCTCTCAACAGTTGGTGCTTATTTTCTCTACGCCTGTGAGAACTTATGCTATTTTTGATACAAGAGCAGTAGTGTTATATTTTATATTGAACAACTGATTTGTAACACAAGACCTAAAAGAATGCTTTGAAAGTTGGGTCATTCTAATGACCATGTTATTGAAATTAACAATAAAATTTTTAATCTTTGCAAATCCATAACCTTATATCTCATATGTATTTTGCAGTAAATTCAATATTTACATTTGCCTTGTTTTGCAGTGATTAAATAAGACTGATCAGCGAATTTAAATGAGAAAAATATTTTATTTACAGGATAATTTTTAACCACTAGTAAAGTATTCAGAGATATGAAAATGATGGAAATAGAATTCTAGGAATTGCCACAGATGAACTTGGTTACATGACAAAAAGACATTTATTTGTCTTTTCAAACATTAATTAAAAAGTTAAAGATACACATTTAATAATTACAGATGGTCTCTTACACTTAATGAGACAATAACATGATTCTGTTTCATAGGTGCAGGGATGCTACAAATACAGGTCAAATTATGTTTCTTATTTTACTTCTGTCAGATTAAGAGCTTTACATAAACCAGCTAATATAACATCAGTTTCGTTACCATTGTTACCATTGGCAACATCTTCACACATTTCAACATAAATTAGTGATGTCACAAGATGCATAATCACATTGGTTGACCAACGAAGTTTGGAAGTGAGATGAGCTCAATAAAATCCAATGACTGTGTGCTAAAATTACAAGCATTTATTTGGTACAGAAAAACAGTCTGTAGATCAGTCTGATCTGTCAAATCTCACATTGTAGGAATTGTCTTTCATCTCTCGCCAGATGTCCTTCTTTCTTTAGAGAGGCTGTTTGCTTTTGAAAAAAATTGCAGATTGCAATTCAGTCTCTGTGAGAGGGGATGTAATCTGGCAGTTTTGTCATCTATCAGCCCTATGACATCACAGTCAATATGTAAACAGATAGAAAGAACAATTATTTTCTTCAGTGCACTGCAGAACAATAATAAGATCACCCAAAATAATTAACTTCTTATGGCAGTAAGAACACACTGATTGTGATTAACATAAAAACTATCTACTGTGTTGAGGGAGGAAAGAAGTTTGCCTTTAAAAAATAAAAGACCAGATTGATAGGATATTGGCACTACCAATTTAAAAATGCAGTTTAATCACAGTAAAAGGTATTACACAAGCCAAATACAAGGAACAACAATGGGGTCATTTTGTTATTTTCATTATTTATCTATTCATTTGTCTATTTATTTACATCCATCCATCAATCACAACATTCTGCATTTCTATTGGTTGTGCAGACATTACATCACATCACATCACCCTCTGGTCAAAGTTCAAGGCTGGAAGGATCCCAACCAGGACTTTTTATTTTACAAATAACTTTAAACATTAACTTTGATTTGTGAATTACAACCGCAGCCTATAACATTTCAGCACCTGGATGATATCTGTACTATTTGCACATGGTTAATGATGAAATTTCAATCTTGAGATGAGACATATCACACTGCAGGAAAATGATTTTGTGATTATGAAACAGTTTCCATCTTTTTCCATCATGTACCACTAACATAGTAATGCAGATTATTTGGTGTTAGCTGCACGGTGACGATGCCCCATGGAACAACTCCATCAGGGATAATTCCAGCAAACAACAACTGTTTACACCCTTTATTAAACGCGTGTGATGTAACATTGCGAGACACATAAATTCCTCTGATGAAAGCTAAAACCATGCTAACAGCTAGCTGTAGCCGTTATGCTTTAGACATTAAACTATCCATCTTGTTTTACTGACCTTTTGTTGTTTCATTAATGAAATGGCATCTTAGAAGATTGACCCTCATCCTCTTCCGTACTGCTATGAATCCATATGGCTGTCTCAGTTGTTCGCAGGACAGGTCCACAATTTCATACATTTTATTGTAACTTTTATGTCAAACCTAACACTGGATTGCTGTAACACATCATTTCATATTTTTTAAAGTGGACCATGCTAATCATATTCCTGAAGAAGGGGTATTTTGTATTTTCCAGGGACACATTGACCTTCTATAGCTCAGTACCTCCAGTTGTTATAAAAATGTTGAAGTCAACATTTGCCTCTTTACAAAGCTCATCCTCATTTTTTCAGCAAATATGACGACTTGGCAGCTAAAACCAATGGTAGTCATCATCAGAGGGCTGTATTAATCTGAATTAATCCATCAGCTGGTGAGGGTGTGTAAATCCCATGTAACAAAAGAAGCAAAACTATCCACACCTCAAACAAGGAAATGTTGAACAATCATGTTTTCTTCTGTCCAGAGTTCTAATTTCAAAGATACACAGCAGGATATCAAACAGTTTTCAATAGTGCATAAAACCCGTTTTTGTTCAAAAGAAGCAACATGGTTGTTTAAAGCAAATACTATTTGGAGGTGTTAATCCATCAGCAGCCAGGTGTTGGCTGCATGCTGCGGCTCCATCTGGGCAGCCAGAGCCTGGGAAAACAAAGGCAGCAGCTCATCAGGGGCTTTCTGAAGCCTGTTTATCCCATCTTGCTTTCAGCTACAGCCCATTCGAGGCTTGGTAATGGTTGCAATCAATAACTGAATTATCTCTGTTGGTGTGAAAAGTCCTGCCTCTTAGACACACAGAGTGACTCCGCCACTGTACTGTTAATCACAGCTACATGGAGAAACTCATCAGTTCACAGCCTACAGTTCATGCACAGCCTACAGGGTTTGTTGGTGCTAGTATGTTATTCTGAATTGGGCAGTCTGTGTTCTGGTACAAACTAAAAAAAACTGATTCCACAGAAAACAATATTTAATCTGTGCAAATAGCTTTCACAATGCCAAAACATTTGCTTCCACCTTAATAAACACATCGGCTACATATTACACTTATACACTGAGGGGCTCCATCATTGTTTTTTCATTTGTCAGTCAGCTGGTGCTTCAGGTTTTAGCAGCGACTCTTTTTTTTAAGCAAAAGTTTCAATATTTTCCATCTATAGTTTACTTTTGTGACTGTAATGGATTTTCTTATACTGTTAAGTTTTTTTATTTTATGCAATAAATGTTGACATATTAAAATGAAGTTGATATTAATATTATCTTGACTTCCTAAAAGTAAAGAACTTCACTGGTACAACGAACTACAACAACCTTTAAGTATGTTTCAACTTGAACAAATGCATGAACAATATCACTACTGCACACATTTCAAATTTTGTCAGTTAATGATTTGATTGAACAAAAACACATGGAACCTATAAATTTGGTTCACATGTTCTGGTCAAAAATAGCACAGCAGTTTTGATGCTTGTACATTTTGTACAAGGTGTTTACAGGGTTATTACTGCATTAGTCGCATCTAGTTTTTATGAATGTGTAAAATGGGGGATTTGTTTTAATGTGGATTTGAAAATGAAATAAAATAATCAGGAGAAATGAAATGTGAGAGTGTATGTTTAATATAATGTAGATATATTTCTACCACTTACTGCACCTTTATACAGAGCTATAATAAAGTTTACCAATATGAATCTGATTTAACCAATAAACCTTCACAAATGAAAACAACATAATTTATGAAACTCAGCATTAGAAAGAGTTTGAAAAATGAAGTGACCATCAGTTCTCTTCCTCTACATGGAGCATTTCTGTCAGTCAGAATAAAATATCCCAGCTGCTGTGACTACATGAAGATCTTTTCAAAATTATGTCTGACAGAATATCTCAGAAATGTGAAATAAGGCATCCAAACTGGGTGACTAACAATAGAAGAACTTGAAAAGTTGTTTAATCAGAATTCTTCACTTTGCATCAGGGGACAGATTCCTGCAGAATCTATGCTGTGAGTTCAAAACTGCTCCCGTCCTGAAAAAACTGATTCTGACTGATGAAAAGAAAAGATCATCTCAGAGGCACACCGACACACTGCTCTGCTTTTCTTGGCCTGAAACAGTGAAATTTCCCAAAAATGGTGCAGAAATGATTTTTTTTTTTCTTTGGCAGTAAAACTGTTTTTGTTGAAAAGAAAGAGAGAAAATATTAAAGAAGTCTGTTCAAGTTTGCACAGACTAAATTTACCATGCATACTGTAGTCTACCCTGGCAGACTACAGTAAAGAAATGATCTGTAACCTTCTGGACACCTGAAGGTTACACCTGTTGATGCACTGAAAAGAGAAAACAGGTTATCCAGCTTTTAAAAATGACTTAATTTGTTACAAGTAATCAAATTAAGTTTACTCAAGTAAATGTTGTCATGTTAAACAAATTATGTCATGTAAATAAATAAAGTTTGACAAACTTAATTCTATTAAAAGTAACAAATGAATTCTTGTTTTTTGCTTTGTTTTGAAGTTGGAGCTCATTTTCATTGTGAATGTTCTACATACACCCAGAGTCATCTTTGGATGTAAGTCATGGCGTTTGAGCATGTTTGACCAGTCAGGCCTTTGATTGGTTGTAGCTGAACTGATCTTTTGTTATCTTTGTATTGCAAATAATTTTCAGGTTGGGTTTGAATAATCAAAGGCACAAACGTATTTTCCTCATTGTTGATTTTTTTAAAAGTGGGACATTGCATATTCATTATGATTTACATGCAAATACTTGAGATTACAGCTAATTTCCATCTCTAGTCCCATTGGCCGGTTGATGTGCCTGATGCTAAATATTATGAAGACGATGAAAACCAGCCTCAGACTGCTGCATAAAGCTCTCTATAAAGGAGAAACACTTGTTGATTTGTAGTGCAAGATGGTTCAGTAATTTTCACTTTAAATTGTTAAATAAGTTGAGTAGAGTTAGCACAACAGCATTGGAATAGAGTTGTATTCAGTTAAGCTACACTAAGCTAATTAGGCTAATCGTGTGACTAAAATGCACTGCTCAAAAAAATAAAGGGAACACTCAAATAACACATCCTAGATCTGAATGAATGAAATATTCTCATTGAATACTTTGTCCTGTACAAAGTTGAATGTCTGACAACAAAATCACACAAAAATCATCAATGGAAATCAAATTCATTAACCAATGGAGGCCTGGATTTGGAGCCACACACAAAATCCCAGTGAAATAACACTACACACTGATCCAGCTTTAATGTAATGTCCTTAAAACAAGTCAAAATGAGGCTCAGTATTGTGTGTGGCCTCCACGTGCCTGTATGACCTCCCTACAACGCCTGGGCATGCTCCTGATGAGGATGGTCTCCTGAGGGATCTCCTCCCAGACCTGGACTAAAGCATCCGCCAACTCCTGGACAGTCTGTGGTGCAACGTGACGTTGGTGGACGGAGCGAGACATGATGTCCCAGATGTGCTCAATCGGATTCAGGTCTGGGGAACGGGCTGGCCAGTCCATAGCTTCAATGCCTTCATCTTGCAGGAACTGCTGACACACTCCAGCCACATGAGGTCAAGCATTGTCCTGCATTAGGAGGAACCCAGGGCCAACTGCACCAGCATATGCTCTCACAAGGCATCTGAGGATCTCATCTCGGTACCTAATGGCAGTCAGGCTACCTCTGGTGAGCACATGGAGGGCTGTGCAGCCCTCCAAAGAACTGCCACCCCACACCATTACTGACCCACTGCCAAACCGGTCATGCTGAAGGACGTTGCAGGCAGCAGACCGCTCTCCACGGCGTCTCCAGACTCTGTCACGTCTGTCACATGTGCTCAGTGTGAACCTGCTTTCATCTGTGAAGAGCACAAGGCGCAAGTGGCGACTTTGCCAATCCCGGTGTTCTCTGGCAAATGCCAAGCGTCCTGCACGGTGTTGGGCTGTGAGCACAACCCCCATCTGTGGACGTCAGGCTCTCATACCATCCTCATGGAGTCGGTTCCTAACCGTTTGTGCAGACACATGCACATTTGTGGCCTGCTGGAGGTCATTTTGCAGGGCTCTGGCAGTGCTCCTCCTGTTCCTTCTTGCACAAAGGCGGAGGTTGCGGTCCTGCTGCTGGGTTGTTGCCCTCCTACGGCCTCCTCCACATCTCCTGGTGTACTGGCCTGTCTCCTGGTAGCGCCTCCAGCCTCTGGACACTACGCTGACAGACACAGCAAACCTTCTTGCCACAGCTCGCATTGATGTGCCATCCTGGATGAGCTGCACTACCTGAGCCACTTGTGTGGGTTGTAGAGTCCGTCTCATGCTACCACGAGTGTGAAAGCACCACCAACATTCAAAACTGACCAAAACATCAGCCAGACAGCATCGGTACTGAGAAGTGGTCTGTGGTCCCCACCTGCAGAACCACTCCTGTACAATAATTTCCAGCTGTTGTCTATTCCATTTGCACAACAGCAGGTGAAATTGATTGTCAATCAGTGTTGCTTCCTAAGTGGACAGTTTGATTTCACAGAAGTTTGATTTACTTGGAGTTATATTGTGTTGTCTGAGTGTTCTCTTTGTTTTTTTGAGCAGTGTATGATGCGTGTCTGACCACTGCAGTAAACGACTCTACTGCGTTGGTTTTTGTGCGCTGAACAGATCCATGTGTTTTGTTTGGTTATTTAAGTTTGGTGACTGTAATCTAAGGAAAAAATCTCAAAACGCCCTGGGAAATACGACCCAAACACACAACCAGAAATACAACAGAACGGTTCAGATCACATAATCAGACGTGGGAACATCAGAGGGTTAGTTTTGGATATTTTTGGAAGACAAAAGTTTAATGTTGTTCATGTTGAAGGCACAACATTTAACAATGTAACAAAACTTTATCATCATTTATATCCAGAATGTTCTACTGTCTGATTTCAGTGTTACAAACCTGAACACAGAACACACATCTATGTATGATGATGCACTACTACAGAAATATCAGGGTTCCACATCCACCGACTGCAGCAGGTACTGAGTTCACTGCACAAGCTTTTCTAACCAGACTATTTTTTATCTCTCTTGCCAATTTATAGTTCCTCTAGGCGATTAGCACCAGAATAACTATGATAATTGTTTAAAATGTGCACTTTGCTCTGCATCAAAGGCAGGATTTTTGCATAATATTTCCCACGAGTTCAAAGCCGTCATTATGCTGAACAAATGGCCCCGACAGTGGCTGCTGCCTTTTAATGCAGTGAGAGATTGGGGTTAGAACATGGCCGTGTAATTATGTAATTAAAACAAGGTTATCAAAATTAGAGCAGAACAGTTTTCCTCATATTTTTTGCCATTAAAAAGCATTAGGCTCCTTATGTGTTATGTGCTCCAGGCCATACAGATTTTAATTGGGCTCCAGTGTTGAGTATTTTGGCACCGTCTGATGTCGTTTCATTCATTCTGTCTCCTAAACACAAAAAGTCTGTTAACTTAGGAGAACATCCCCCTTTTCTGTACATGTGCCTGAAACCTTCAGTTGTCCCCGAAAGATTTCTTAGTTTGGAGGGAAATTTCAGTCAAGGCTGATTCAGTTACGTCTCTAATCTCTCTGCTCTTGGTCTCCTTGAAGTTCTGAGAAAAAAGAAAAGAGTCTTTCCTTCCTGGGCTGAGGTGGGTCTGGAGAGGACTTTTTGGTGTGACAGACACAGCGTCAGCCTCAGCTAAGGAAGCAGAAACCCTCGGAGGTCTGAGTTGACTGGCAGTTAGTCGACAAGGTCATGATAGCAGAACTGGCTGTATGCCTCAGAGCCACTGCATTAATCCCCTCACTGTGCCTGCCCGTCTGCCTGCACCCAATTCTGACATTTCAGCCACTCGATTACATCACACCTGTCCCTCAAAACGGAGCACAAACAGGGAAGCACTTTTACTACTAGATCTGAAGCCTCTGGTTCACACAGCACATCCAGAAGCTTCATGAAGTTACAATTAAGGGCAACTGATGTGAAGGTCAGTCATTCATTAACTAAATGTGGAAATGATTGAACTTTGAAAAAAGATAGAACCATTTCTCTTTCTGTGACACTAAATCAGACTAAACTTTTCCTGTTACAGATTAATTAGGAATAACTAAACTATTTCTGTATGTTACAAGTCAAAACTACAAAATCAAAACATTTTGGTCGACTAAATATTTAACCTATTGAGGAAACACCTGAAACATTTTGTCTGTTTTAAGTTCATTGAGTTAAAAGTCATCACATGTGCATCTTAAATTTCAACATAAAATCAATAAATATCTACAACATTTTTGAAGGAACTTCATGGAGATTTCTTGTTTCCCATTTTATGACAGTTCAATGATTTATTTGAATCAACAAACGTTTTAGTGGTTCTTCCTGTTTTAAATAATTGCTCATGTATTGATGAAACTCAACATCTGAAATGAAGGTTTTTCTTTCAAGTCTGTAATTTTGAAGTCCTGCTCTTTTAGCTTTATCCACTACATTTTGTTGACTCTTGTCTTGGTCTCTGATGTGTGGGACGAGGGTCAGGATCAGACCACAGCTGCTGAGCCATCTCTTGTTTTACTGCAGCTTGATATAAATTTCAAACTGTACTCAGTCTCAGTCAAGAAAGATTTTACTTTCTTGACTCCGGCTCCATCTGTCACCTTGGGTGGTCTTGACTAAACATTAGCATCACAATGTCTCAGGGAGCGAGTGTTGGCAGAGCTGGAAAGGTGTCAGTGAATCAGACACATGGGTGGGATTCAAGCGGGGCACAAACTGCAGAAGGATGGTACGTTAAATTAAAACTTCATCTAAATGCACTGCAGTCTTAGATTACAATGAAAAGTGGGCCAAACCTGAACAACAAAACAATTTAACAAACAGAACAGTTGGATGTGTTTAGCATGGAAAAACTATGTGGTTGATTGTTTGTCACTGTGGCTTCAGATACACAAATATTTCTAGTCACATGACTTGCCTGTTTAGCTGAGCATAGCTTAACTTTATACAACCCAATTTTTAGCGCTGTTATGCTAATCCTATTCAATTTTTCAATTTTCAATTTAAAGTGGCAATTATTAAAACATTACAGACTACAAATTAATATTACTATTAATAAATATTATATACATCAACTAGTTAATGTGACTAGAGATGGAAATGAGCAACTTTGCTATAACTGTAATCTGTATTTGCATGTAAATGTTAATTGATATGTAATGTCCCATTTCTACAAAATAAACTCCAGAAAGTCATCAAAACAATTATTAATGTTGATTGTAAAACGACAAAAGGAACATGGAGAAATGCTAGTCTTTCCTCTGGTGGCCAACAAATCTGAGCCGAGTCAACCAGGTTCCAGGAAAGCCACAATATTTGACCCAGGATGATGTCTCAAAGGCCAAATGACCTAAAGCAGAGGAAGGTGGTATTGGAAAGCTTTATGATTTCTTCTTTTAGAGTATATGTTAATATCTACTGCAGTCCAAGAAAACAGAGCTGAAAACGGCAACTTTTTCAATCAGTCCTCAGAGACCTTGCAACAGCGACTGTTTGGAAAGGCTCTGCTGGCACCCAAACATCCATCCATTGACGAAGCACATCATCCTCTTCAGCAATGACTCAACGCCCACTATACTCTGTCAGTTATTGCAACCAAAGAAAGTGGATGTTTCATGGATAGACACCCTCTCCTCTCATTTGCCTCATTGTTTAATGTTTAATTTAAACCTGCACTGCAGAGAGGAATCAGAAAGAGCATGTCACACCAAAGTTCCACAGCGCCCTCACATGGCTGTGAAAGAGAGTTGTCCCTCTCCCCTGGACATGAAAAGAAGACAAGACTCCCGTTTGCTGAGGAGGTGTAAGGCGCAGCAGGCAGAGTTCAGCCGTACCCCGGGGGTTTGCTATGTTTAGCGAGGAAGTCATTATATAAGTTGTCATTACGCGGTTGTCTCAGCTCCCTCCCAGTGTCTTTCAGCTGGCATGTGAAGGTGTTGCAGAGGTGAGAGGAAAGGACCATGGAAATTGTCAGAGACTGTAGACAGCAGAGTAAAGTAAAAGTGGACGGGATCATTATCAAGACTTATGTGAATGGATTTCATCTCTACTTGTGCTCAAGCATTTGCATTCAGTCTCCAGTGAACTGACAGCTTTTACTTTTACGTTTTCCATCAAAAAAGTGGCAATACTTTCTTCTACAGTAGAATACATGTTACATCAATTATAAAAAGCTGTCCATCTTTTCAAACATTAAGCAGGTATGATATGATTATTTTTTTATGATATTAATTTTACACCAGATGTCACAGGACGTTTCCAAACACGTAGACCAGTGTCAGTCCACAGAAGGATTTTCCAAAAGTCTTGGAGATCATCAGAATGTTACTCGCTGTGTTTCCATTGCAAACGTGCACAAAGTTTTGTCGATACAATGCTAATGTTGAAAAAACAACATTTTGTAATTGTGGTGTTTCTGTTGTATAAGAAATACGATTAAAATCACACAAGAAATAAGCTTTTTCATGCGATGCCACGCCGGCATCCTCCCTCCACGTCCTGCAGGTCTTCTCTGTGTTTGGGCCGTGATGTTCTTTGGAATAAGCAGTGATTTTTGTCATGGAGACCACTTTGCACAACTCTGATTTAACAAATATACAATTAGTAGATTGTCTCCACATATTATTTGCATATTTTAAATGCATAACACAGGACAAGTGATTCAAAAGAGAATACAATGAAGTAAATTTTAAACCAAAATTCATGATCAGGAATTAAAAATCAGACAACAAATGGATTTGACTTTAAAAGATCACAGAGAGACTTCCACCATGACCTGTCATAACTTTCCAACGCCATGACATCATCATCTGGCCTTCCTCTTATTGTTTATATATATAAACTACTGATTTGAATATATTCATAAATAAATCTCTGAGTTGTTTCTCTCAGTGACATTTAGCAAATATTCGTAGTTTTGGTAACTCTGACCCAGAACAACAGAAGACTTAACTTCAGACAGTGAGGAAAAAAAGCGTAATTCTGAATTGTTATTTTTATATCAATCAGCCTGCACTGTCCATAACTAATGTATCATACTGAACTCATTATGATCTCTGTCCACCTGCCCTGATAGGTCTGGTTTAACTCAAATAAACTTACTGACTGCAGTCTGTTTTGTTCTTAGTTTGTTTCTGTTGTTTATTTGGCAACACGTAATCATGGCTGGAGCCACAGCAGTCCCAAATCTCCCATTTAGGAACGACAGGAAAGGGGGAAAAAATGAGAAAAACGCCACCAGAGGTGACGGGAGCAAAAGTGGCACACTTGTGATAGCGGAGCAGGCTGGACAACAACTGAAGAACAACTGAAGGATCCTTCCACAACTACAACAGAAGGTGTAGATCAAAGCATACTTATTGATTTGAATGGCCTGGACAAAGTACATATTTAAATCCAACTGAGAATCTTTATGATTTTTATAGATTTCCGTCCCACCTGAGTTGGCCAGAACCATTTAGAAAAGGAAAAAACAAACAACTTCCACACTTTTGCTTGGCGTTGCTGAGCGACTGGTGAAGTTCAAAATGTTGATTGTCGTTGAAGCCGGTCTATTTTCAGACCAGAAACAAACTGCACCAGAGTTTGTCTGGAAGTGAACCAAGGTCAACTCAAACAGTGGGTCTGGGTCCGGCTGTTGGTCCACACCTACACAAAAGGTCTGGACCAATGGGGAAACAAGATCTGGTCCATTTAAAGTGGACCAAATGTGCCAGGTGTAAATACATTTTAATGTAAATACATTTTAATGTATTTACATTAAAATACATTTTAATGTATTTACACCTGGCACATTTAGTTCCAGAGAATGTTTAGGGAAAGCATTCTCTGATCTGAAAGGAACAACTATTTGTGTTTATGGAGGAATTACTTTTTCACTTCCACATCTTTAAACAGTAAAGAAATAAAGTTTCCCAAACATTTTTGTAGCATTGAGAACTGCTGTGAGTGAAAACCCTGGGGCTTTCGTCTTCATTCAGAGCTCTGTGTAAAATGTAACATTACATTGATTATGAGTTGTTCAGAGCAAACCCACTCACCTTTCACAAAACCAAGCCATGCAGTGACTTGCATAAGGTAATGGGAAAAGCAATAAAAATGATTTGGGTTCACATTTACCCATCATGCCCCTAAGTAAGATTCAGTAGAAGTGGACATAATGCCACATCCCTATCAATACTATCCATCCATTAAAATCCCAATAAGATTGTGACCATTGAAGCACCAGGGTGAAGGCAGCACAGTCTGCAATGGCAAATTACACAGTTGGGTGACCATATTATACCATAACTGTCTTTAGCAGATGGGAGAAGCATTTATGAAACATATTATAGTGATGGCACACACTGAAATCCCCCCTCATATAATCACTCACGCTCTACATGACCGATGTTGCAGATTTACTTCCTGGTCCAGAACTCACTGAGATTTTAATTGTGGTACCAGTTAAATGATTAAATCCTACACACCAGAGCACACAGGCACAGCTGGGGCATTTGGCAAACGCCCACACTAAACAGCTGTGGTAAATACCAGGAGTGGGCTGTTCAAGCTGCATTTCCATCCTGGATGCCACTCTTTCTTAACTTGACATTACTCCAAACAGCACAACTTTCCAATGTGTAAGAATCACTGACTTGATCTATTTCATGTTTTATCAACTGCCATTTATTTAAACTGGGTTAGCATTAACCTCTACAGGCTTGTTTGCCAGCATGTCATCAAATCTGCACTGTAGTGAGGGATTTACTGAAAAAGCAAATCCCTCACTCCAGACGACCCCGGCTGCCTGCTGGAGGGAAAAAACTGCTCACCGTTGACTACCTTAGATTTTAGCTGACAAGTTGTCATCATAACACGTTAAATCTTAAATGTACACGCGAAGAAAAATGGACTTTGTGCCTTTCTACTAATTTTCAACACAACAACAACTAAATAACAAGGTCAGAAAAAGTTTTAATTAAAAAAAACTGTGAGCAACAGGGAAGTCGGTCAATTATGCTAACTTGACTTTGCCAAATTTAACATGTAGATTTGATGTTTAATTTAAGTTAAAAAAAAAAAAAAAAGCGACTCACACTAACACTCTGACAGATCATCAATACATCAGGGGTTAAATTAGCGAAATTAGTTAAAATATCACAAAATTAATATCAAACCTGAAAATATAACACTGTAACAAACTAAATGTTTTATGTTTTTTGGCGTTAACATTTGGTGTAAACATCTACATTTCATTTTTTTAAGGGAATTGTTTCACCACAGCAGCATGGCAATGCATGGCAAGTAAAACAATCATCTTTCAATTCCAATTTGTGCAATTCTACCAGTGAAAACGTAGCTGATGGTTTTACCACTGTCAGTAAGGGTTTGGTAAAGGATCCAAGTGCAGGAAACTGGAGGCAGCAGGTTTGGTGCAAATGGTTTTAATAATAAAGAAGAAAATC
Source organism: Poeciliopsis turrubarensis (assembly GCA_010277015.1). Taxonomy (NCBI): domain Eukaryota; kingdom Metazoa; phylum Chordata; class Actinopteri; order Cyprinodontiformes; family Poeciliidae; genus Poeciliopsis; species Poeciliopsis turrubarensis. The sequence continues at coordinate 199,049 of VMRN01000158.1, read as the reverse complement.
TGTAATAAAAACTCTTAGGGTAAGATCAAGGATAATCAGAAGAAAACAACAGAGTGTTCCACAGTACAATGGAGACTGATGGAAACAGTGAATAACAATGAGGTTAGCCAAGTTAATGGTCACATAATCCCCCTGTGAAAGAATAATCCTATCTCTGACACATTTTCAAAAAGTCCAACAAAGTGGGTGGAGCCAAGAGACACTGAGGGTTACGGCCAAGTGTCAGGATAAGCAAAGTGGGGTGGAAGTTCAAATGTTAAAGCAGAATTTTCTTTACGAGTCTGAAACCTTTCAGTCCAAGTTGTCATTAAACTGGATCCAGCTCTTCCTCCATCTTCTAGGAATTGGTGATTCTGAGCCTCAGTTTTTATTTCAATCAGTTTTCTTTCTCATGAGGATGGCAGTTTTGGTAGATGGTAGTTCCAAGAAAACAGTAATTGTAAACAAAAAACATATTTGGTTTTGAAGGGTATCATAAGACTTGTCTGACTGTGCTACCTTAACCCCACTGGAAGTTTGAGGACTATGCTCAAATGTTTCTTCTGTGATAGAAAACAGATAATTTTCTTACCCTACATAGTTTGATAATAGTGCTCATCATCATCATCATCATCATCATCATCATCATCATCATCATCATCATCATCACTCTGGTCTTTTTTTTCTGTTATTGAAAATGAAATGAAATCAAAAAGTCAAAATTGCTAATTATAGAAAACAACTGATGGGAGTCGTTGCTGCTAATGGTGTCACAACCTATAGGATTACAGGTTAATTACTTTCTCACAGAATCAGGTTTGGACTTACATTTTTTTTTTCTCTTAATAAAGAAAACTTATTTTCATGTGATAACTGGGAGTTTATTTGTCTTTATTTGATGATCCAAAATATTCAACTGCTACAAAAAGCAAGACCTGTAAAAGGTACATACCTTTTTTATAGCATTTTGCATTGAAAAGAAAATATACTCCTTCTTTATACCAGCCATTAATTAATGTGTAGATATGACTTTTACCTATTAAGATTCTTTCACACTAATTTTTTCCCCCTTTATAAGTGATTTTATAAGAAATCACTTATAAAGTGACTTATAAAGTGAAATCACTTTATAAGTGATTTCACTTATAAAGTGAAATGCTCGACAGATTTAGTGTCGAGCATGACACTAAATCTGCCTGTTGTTGCTGATTTTATAAGAAATCACTTATAAAAGGTTAAAGTAAATTTATAATTAGCTTTCTCAAATAATTAACATTTCTGTTTCCAAGTTGATTCACACAATAACTGAAATATACTAAGGAAAATGTATCACACGAACATAAATCTAGCACACCATATATTGATGATAAAATTTTTATACTTTGTTTGCTGACTCAGTTGAATGCTGAAAAGATAGACCCACTTGTAAATTCTCCTTATATCAATACCAGATCCTCTATAACTTGGGAACTTCACATCAGGAAACTCTATTGTGAAGATGGCTGTTTACTTATTTTTTTCATTGTACTGTGACAATCTTTTTGTTATGGATGGATGGATGGACAGATAGATATAGATAGGGTTTGTTATCGTTATTTATTTTATTATTATTGGGGCCTTGCTTCTAATGAGCCATCATTGGATCCAGGTGTGTTGAAGAGAACTGAAACCGACTTTGAGCACCACTGCAATAAAGTCTGTATATCTGTCAATATATTTTTTAATAGTTTCTCATTTTGCATGAGAAACTATTAAACAGTTCGCTAAACAGGTCAGGTATAATTGTGTAGTTGCGGCAATAAAGCTTAAGCGGAAGTATTGGAATACACAGAAGTAAAAGGTGAGAAATACATACAGAAGTCTGATATTTCGAGCATGACACTAAATCTGCCTGTTGTTGCTAAGCTCCTCCTAACATCTGATTGGTCAGTAGTAAGAGACATCTTGCTCGTTATTGGCTACTTTTATGTCAACATTTGGAGTGTGTTGTGCTTTGTGTAAAGCTATTTAAACAATGACAGAAAAGAGAGGACGTTTACCAGTTTAATGTCGGCCGTTTGTGTATTTTGTTCTTAGGCAATTGATCCAAGGCTTTCAGTGGTAATGATTTGAGTTCAAATTTTTGTAAAAACTACTGATTTCATTATAAAGTACCGAAAATAAGTCGTTGACTGTGATTTAAAACGTCAAAATGCAAATGTTTTAAATGTTAAATATTATTTTGGAAGTGTTGACCGGAAGTTAAGCAACGGCTGTTCACCAAAATTGACGTGGACACAGGGGAGAGGCGCAGGGTGAGGTCTGTTGTAGTCGACAAAATAATGGAGGAGATGAGGGAAGTTAAATGAGTGAAGCTTGTGATTTCATACCGGTTAAAAGCTTTATCCTACCGCTTTGACAGCCTCCTGCTGAGCTGCGGGCCTTCAAGTCTTCCTGATGTGTTAGCTGTTCGCTTCATGCCGCTACACCTGTGTCCGGCCAGCCGGCTTCTTTGTCTCACTTCATTATCATGCTCTGTTTGTCTGCCTGAACTGCACTATTTTGACTTGCTGCTTCCACAGGGACAAAGCTATCCTAGTAGAGCCGAACAAATCAGGACGGAGTGAGACCTCTTTCCTTCTAGAGATGCGTTATATCCACACTGGATGCGTCCCATTCACTATCATTCCTTCATACAAATAGACGAGCTAGTCTAAGAAATGGCAGCGCTGAGAGTTAAAGCTGCATCCAGCGGGGACAGCTCCCTGCGGGATGGGAAGAGCAGTGCGGGTTGTCCTGCAGAAGCAGCAGCAAACAGTCGGATATACAGCCTGGATGAGCTGGAGACCATGGCCACTGTGGGTAAGTTTACATGTCGACACAACAGAGGAGGGAGGGCACGGATATCCCACTCAGGAGAGGACTCGCTTATTTTATTTAAAAGGACAGTACAATCCCATGATGTATTTAGATTAGGAAATCAGAAAGTTACAACATTGAAATGCCTAAATTGGGGGGGAAATGTATTCAAACGAGAAGTTTTGACTCGTAGTTCTGGTAGAAATAAATTGAAAAATGTGCAACTTTTTAAGATATTGCCATGAAACTTTCACTAAAGGGTTTGCTGGTGTTACACCTGCGCACTATTTGATCCAAAGACGCATAACTTTTTTTCCCAATGCATTAAATTCAATTGGACTAAACTTTTACTGTTTTAGGTCGGTTAGGATTACCAAAATGATACAGAAGTTTACATTCACCTCCTCGGTATGTGCCAGAATGAATCTTTACATTTTATTTTGGGATCCGTTCCATGAGCTTCTCACAATAGTTTTCGAGAATTTTGGCCCTTTCCTCCTGTCAGAACTGGTGGAATTGGGTCATGTAGGCCTCCTTGCTCATACACTTCATCTTTTTTTTCCCCATTTTCCTCTTAATATTAACATTGTCTTTATGTCCAAGCAGTTTGATTTTAATTGATCACAGAATGCATCTTCAAAAATGTTTTTCTGTCGATTTGCAAATGGTTGCTTATGTTGCTTTTGGAGAAATGGCCTCTTGTTCTCTGAGCAGCCGCCAGACTTGTTTCACTGCAGATAACACTGTTATCTTACAAGTTTCCACAGCATCTTAACAAAATGTTATAGCTTTTGTTCTGGGGTTAAATCACTCATGTCCCACCAGATCCCATCCATCGATTTTATAGAGAATCACAATTCCTGGTCCTGGGAATTCAAAAATGCCCAAAAATCTGTTTTGGTCCGTTTATATTTTTGTCAAATTGGAATTGAAATAATTATTTGATATTTGTTTTGTTTAAGAAAGGATCTAAGCACTGCTAATACTGGTAATTTAAGTTACAAAACTTAAACCTATTTTTGCTTAAATATAAACCAATGGAATTTGACACAGTAAGGAACTTTATAAAATAATTGTATTTGCTTACACAGATGCAAATTGAAAGATTTGCATCTGTAGTGAGTGGACATTCCCATGTTAATATCTACAGATAATTGGACAGATTAACATGGAACGTCCACATGCCAGGACATTTCAGGTGGTCTTTCCAAATATTTTAGCGACTTGTATCGGAAAAGTTTAGTCTGATTCAATGTTAAAAAAAAAAAAAAAATGGCATTTTTAAACGGTTTATGTAACTGTAACCATCAGGGGTTTTGTTTCTGTAGTCTGGATTCATGTTCATGTTTTACCTCTCTGGAATAGGAAGTACATGATAAACACTGAAAAAACCTGCAGAATCTGGTGGCCTTTGTACAATGAAACTTTGGCAGTTTCAGTCAGAAGTTCTATTTTTCAGACCTACATAGTGGGATTTAACCTTTGAAGTTGGAGCAGGTCTGTAAATTGGACTAATCTGACCTTTAAATGCTTTGTTTGAGACATAATTAACAGACTGGAACACGACGTTTAAATGCATTTTCATTTAAAATATAGGGTGCATATCATGGTTACAGTGTATTTTTTCACAATTTGACTCTTATGAAATAGATTGAGTTAAAACAGCTTTGTAAATGCAGAAACAGTTTTCAGTATTTACTGAACATGAAGCATAATAATCAAAATAAATCTGGTAAATCCTCATCCTGCGACCCATATCTAAGTAGATTTGTTAACAACTCATCCTTGATATATTATGCATGTCTATTATATCAGACGTGAGAAGCGTCCTTGTCATATATCTGCTCCTCTATCAATGTTGCCTGGTTCCATCTGACCTACTTTTTTTTTTTTTTCTTGTTTTGCTTTTAGTACATTTGTCTGGATAAACCTTGAATCTGGCTGAGGTTGTTTGGAAGTAATCTCTGTAATGCATCCTCAGATCTGTTGTCTGAAATGTTGCTGTGGACCCACAGTCGGCTTTCTGACAGCAGAGGGACAGATGGTAGAGTACTGTTTTAGAAATGTTTATATCAAAACTTGCTTCTTTCTATAGCAATATGTCTGTAGTTTTTCTCTGAATGACAAATAAACTTTAATTTTGTACTGAATATTCCACATTGAACTCGAAAACATTTAAAACACAACCAAACACAAGAAATAAAAACTACAAACAACTGAAACCATAAATAAAAGTCTAATAAATATTTATATTTTCTAAACACCACAATAATAAAAGAAAGAACGTTAGATTTATTTTTATGTCTTCAACATCAGAAGTTTGCATACAGACTGATTGTCTCTTTAAACATTGAGGGAAACCTAACTGTTACAGCTATTGATAACTTCTGACACGTCAGAGACACCTGCGGATGGATTTTAAGGTCACACCTGGAGAACACTGCCTTCTCGTTTGACACAATGGAGAAAGACTGAAGACATCAGGAAAAGAAATATGACTATGTAATGGCCAGAATTTTAGTAAAAATATTGTGAGAAGTCTGCAGGAGGAAATCTGAAAGGGCAGACCCAAGTCAAAGGAAATGCTTTGTAATACTGAGGAAATGTTGGTAAACTCTGATTTTGAAGATAATTTTGACATATTTCTCTCTTTGTGTCATTTTACAATTGGAAATAATTTTGGTAAATCTACCTGACCGAAGACATGATTTAACTTCAGACAATGAGGAAAAAAAATACTTTTTATTTGGTGTATGTAAACTTCTGGTTTCAAGAGTACTTGTCTGTAAACAGCTGATGTTTGAAATCTAACACAATCATTGTCATACACACCCATATTAAGCCAATGTTACAGTTCCAGCATTTATATATTGCTGTAATATGCAGCCCTATTAAACGATTTTTTAGTACTTCAGGATCATTAAGTACATTTTAATATGAGACAGAGAAAACACGAGGAAACAGATTTAAAGAAAAAAAAAACAAAAAAAAAAACAATTTAATCTATAAAGGGAAACAAGTTATCCAAAACAACCAATGAAAAAGTAATCAGTCCATAAACTAGACATCATTTTGTACTACGGATCATTTTCTTGCTGTAGAACTCAACTGTGTTTGATTTTAACACAACAAACTGATTTCTGGACATTTGCCTTTCAGTTTTATTTTGATTAAACTTAGTTGAAACAGGGAAATATCTAAATCATACATGACTGATTCAAACAAATGCTAGAATTAGTCAGATTCAACCATCTTCTGATATTAAGACTGACCATTTTGACCACAAAGATCGTAGTTTCAAAGGAATGCCTCCAAGCATGTTTTAAGTCACATTTCAGGGATAGTTTTAGTTTTTCAAACACCACTGCTGACTCGCAGAGGCCTTTACTTAATTTACTGAACAAGCCATCCAGGTAATCCTGGGAACTTTTAAGTCTCAGGATTGCATGAAATAAGATATGTTATCTGTGAATAATATAATTATCTGTGAATGATATAATATTTATTATTAATAAGCCTTTTTCAAAAGTGAAAACATATGGTTAGGTCTCTGAATTTGTTGGGTTTAAAATGAAAGTAGCTGTTGAAGGCCTGTGTGTTCATTATTTGACAGCATGTTCAGACTTGGCTTTAATGAGTGCAGTTCAGCAAATACAGCTTCAGTTTCCGGAGAATCCAGAAGAACTTGGCATGTGAAAACTTTTTCTGACTCATTATCATAACTGAAAGAGTTATCCAGCAATAATTGAGCTGTTAGTCACTCATGTTTGCTGTTGCACAATTTAAACATAGAACATTACACTTGGTAAGATTTCATGAAAGGTACAAGGTCAGATTTATTATAACAAAATGATACACAGTTCTACAAATTTTGAACAAAGAGATTAGAAAATGATTTCCAGAGTATATTTGTCTGTAATTTGGCTTATAATGTCACTGTTGGTGTCTTCCTCTCTGACTGGTATTTCAGCCTCTGTTGCTACATGACATATCTCTTTGGATATGAACACTCAGAACTCTCAAGGTGTTATTAGATCAGCTTCTATCTGAATCCATCTTACAAAACCATAACATGATCTGGGCTTCCCAAATTGTTGAAAGAATAGTAATCTTAGTTTATGAAACTTCAATTTGAAAGTTTTTCTGGAGCAATATTGGAGTTTGAAAGTTATATAGATTTAAAGTGTATTAAGGCAAATTAGTCTGATCAATTACATGTTTCTTTTTTTTAATTATTATATTGGACATTAAAAGTCCATAATTTTGATAAAACTTTAAATCCAAATCTGTCACATTTCTCCAGGGACTTGTATAAACAATAAATTAAGAACCTGAAAATTCATGTCTTTGGTTATGCAATGACCTTTATTCTCAAAGGAAAATAGCTGAAGCTGCACTGTGACTCTTATGCAGACAGATCATAAAGAGGCTGTGGCGTTATAATGCCACTGAGTAATAACACACCATACCCCCATGCCTTTAGTGTCTCTACAAATGGTAATATTCTGCAGGTACATTTAACATTGTAATTTATTATTTCAGCCTGGAAAACTCTCCATATATGCATCAAACTAATTGGGCCACAAAACCTGAGCCTAGTACGTATAAGGAAGGTTTTCAGCAACAAGCAATATCCACACTGTGCTTATGATCCTCTAAAAATACTAAAAGTATTTTGTATGATGAGGAGGATTTGCTGCCTAAAACTGAATAAAGCTCTTTATTTGAACACTGTTGGTAAATTCTCATGGAAATCAGGACATTGCTTTTGCAATGTAGTAGTGTTTATTTATTCAGGCTGGGATGACTGGATTTCTATAACATTACTTACACACTTATGGTATTCCTGGATACCATCAGTATCTTTCCTGCTTGTATGCTGGAGGAGCTACAGAAATCCACAACTTAGGTGGGAGACAAATCTGATCTTTATGAGGAAACACAAGAAAACCAAAGTGGACAACAAAACATGAACCATGTGAAAGGTGATGCTCTGCTTAGAGGAGACTGAAACTCAGCTGTTTCATGCAAAATAAGCACATCATGGTGGTGGCAGCATCAGGGAAAAGTCTGAGTTGATAGGAAGATGGATGGAGCCAAATACAGGACAGTCCTGGAAGGAATCCAATTGGAAGTTGTAGAAGACTGGAGACCGGGTGGAGGTTCACCTTTCAGCAAGACAACACCCCTACAGTCAGATGCAGTGATCATAGCATTTTCATGTGTTAGAGTGGCATGGTCAAAGACTGGTCCGTAACCCTAAATCCAACTGAGAATATTTGGCAAAATTTTAAACAAATATTCTTCATCCAATCTGACTGAATCAAGACTGTAAAGACACTAGCAGCTGTCACTGCAATGAAAAGTGGTTCTCCACAGTATTAACTCATGCCAATATGCACTCCTTATGTCGGGGATTACATGAAGTCCCAAGGAACTCCATTAAAATGTATAGTTGAAATGTCTCAAAACATAAACATTTTTTCCAGAGTCGTACATACCGTTGCCAGGTAAGGCACAAGTCACTCCATGGACTTGTCAGCATGGTAGCCTAGCATACTGAAAGCTAGTTTGGGCTGAATGAGAAGTGATTTCAAAATCCAGTCCTCAAGGGCCAGTCTCCTGCAACTTTTAGATTTCTCTTTTCTTCAGCACACCTGGCCCCAATATCACTAGCTCATTACAAGAGTTGTGTAGAGCATGACTGTATGTTATTCAGGCAGTTTCACTTGTTGAACTAAAGCGGGTTGGACAAGGGAATCATCTAAATTTGGAGGAATCTGGCCTTTGAGGAAAGCAGTTTGAGGCCACTGCTATGCAGGTTTATATCTTAAGGCATCTTCTCTTGGAAATGGCTTTTAGATGAGGCTATTCTCATGGCCTAATCTAAAGGCCATAAGGCCTTTAGATGAGTACCTGAAAGGTACGCCAGGTTTTCCTTTCTGTGATCAAACACATTGTTGACCTTGTTAAACACACTCTCTGATGTGAACTGACTTGTTGCTATGCATGACAAGGGTATGCAGGGTTAGCTAGTACACTTTACTGCGCTTCATTACAGAGAAGAGTTCCTTTCCAGTGTAACCTCTTTTGGTGAATCTAGTATTGGGTTCCTTTAGTATCATTCCAACTGTAGAGTTTTGTTTTTTTTTTTACTCAGCTACATTTCCAGAGAAATTGTGCATCATATCAGCCAAACAAGAAAGATGTCCTTCCATTCCTAAAAGCTCTCATATTAAGGGTTCATCTAACTGCAGCTTTAGACTGCTGATGTTGTTACTGTGGCAACAGTAGACCTGAGACAAAGGTTGATTGTTAGTATAGAAGAAGAAGACAGACAACATATTTGAGATTAAGTGTAGCTGTTATGTCACACGTTGTTGTCGGTCGCTAATGCTTCCCTCGGTGCTTATCAGCGCCACAGGATCGAAATGCCACATGCCTCTCTCCATCTTTGGAAGGAAAACAACGAGAAGCAGAGGCCTAAGCGAGGCAGCACAAATTGTAGTGATTGTAGATTGTACTTTGGGAGGACACTTGTTTCTGTGCCTGCTGAATGTGCAGCCATTACTGCCCACTCTCCCTTCTTCACCATTTCACTGTGACCCGACACCACTCAGTCTGCTCGCTCCCGCTGTCTGAAAACGCTATTTTCCATTGTCTTCCCCATCCATACTGACACATGAATGTTATTTCTTATTACAAGAACAGCAACCCCACAGAGCACATTTAGCATCGATGAAGGCTGAGCTCGGAGTTACATCTTCATATTTAGTGTTACTACTTCTTTATCTCCTATAATGTGTTCAAAACTTGATGTCAGCATTATCTTTGATACTATTATTGTCCCCACTTCGTACGAAACAATATAAGGCTGTATTACTGAGATGTACACGAAGAGCAGGGTGCCATCAGTCTATAAGCAAATAGACAGAGGTTACAGTGAAATGGCTCCCTGCAGGCAGATTGTGTCTGCATTCATAAAGAAGCTGCTTATCATTTCAGGAGAGAATGGATGATTCTTCAGGCTTCATAGTCGCATCACAAAGGGGAACAAGACACATAAACTACTTTCTGTGTTAAACATTAACGCAATCACTCGCAAATTCTTAAGATACATTCACCTTGTACTAGAGCTGAGTACTGGCACTGACTTGTAGGGATAGATCATATAAACTTATTATTTTAATTCTATATAGGGCATTATTTATTTAAAAAATGGTAAAAGTGACAATAAGGATTATATTGGTCCATCCATTTTGTATTACTGCTTGCAAAGTGAAAAAAACACATTTGATTGTATTATTTTTAGGTACTTTTTCTTTTTGATGAAAAATGTATAAAACTTTAGCTAAATATACCAAGACTCAGTGAAATTAGATCTTTCATCTGGAATTCCTATTTCGCCAAGAATGTTTTGGCATTTAGGACCAAAAAGTTCAGCTTCGGTCTCATGTTTGCTGTTTTCCTTCTTTGCTCCACTTTCTAGCACTATTTATACAAATCACTCATATAAGTGCATTCTTATTTGCTGAGCCAGTTGGTTTCATTAGGGCTATTAGAGTATCAGGAACTGAAAACAATTTTTTGTCTTCCACACTTTTCAGATTTTTCTTTTTACTGTACTGTTTTACGAGATCCAAAATTGGATCTAGAGAGGAGGGGAACCATTTTAAATATTCCTTTGTTCCCACTTCCATCAAATTTTAGAATCAAATTTTTTAAGTAGATAGACTGAGACATGGAAGGTGTATAAAACTTGGTGTTTTGTTTTAAACTGCTGTGAAAGTAGTCTAGGTTCTTTTTTTTTTTTTCTTTTAGCTGTTTGTGTATTTTGTGTGTATTTGTCTCCTATGCACTCATATCCCTGAGTCCTGAGTCAAATAAAGTCCTTTTTTTTTCTATTCTGTAAAGCTCCAATGTAGTAATCTTCTGTCCTTCTCTACCTCAGGAACTGGGACTTTTGGTCGAGTCTTCCTTGTCAAGGACAAGAAAAGCAAGGCCTTCTTTGCACTAAAACAGATGAAGATTTCTGACGTGATCCGGCTGAAGCAGGAGCAGCACGTCCACAACGAGAAGGAGGTGCTGACAGAAATCAGCCACCCTTTTCTCATCAGGCTGTGAGTCCACTCCCAGCACAACCCATCTCAGGCAGACTGCTTCATGAACAAATAGTAATGGCATAGTTAGTTTGAAAAAGTAACTTTAACCAGAGTAATGATAACTCCTAGAAAAAGTAACTTGGATTACTAATTACTTGATTTGGAAAGTAACTAAATTACAATTGAAAGTAACTTTTTTATGCTACTTTTAGCAGTTGCTAACAACACACTCTGCCACCTGTGAAAATTACATTGATCTTTGCCAATAGTTAAGTGCAAGTTATTTTATAGTGGTAACATCAACAATGTGTCTCCACTGATATGGTTGAACTGAAGGGGAGATTGTTTAATGGTTACAACAATACAAAAAAAACGTAAGTAATTTGCGTGTTTTTGTGTGTGTCAGTATTGTCTGAAAAACTATAAATAGGATTTTACCCTCCTCCCCTCCCTGTCATATGGCCCTATGTTTGTTAGAGCGCAGCGCACAGAGCTCCTCCTGCTGCTCCACAACTCAGATGTCCCATAGCTTTCTGACACTTATTTTAATATTAATAATTATAATGGCATTTAGTTGCGCAACTTTACGGGTACGTTCATTCGTGGCTGTTTTCACTTTTATTGCATGAAAGCAGCAATAAACACAAGGCCAAACCTGCTTACAATAATCGGACTTGGTGAGCAAAATTCAAAATAGTTCCTTTTTTTATCAGCAACAAAATGCACCTCTCCCCCTTTCTTCCATTGTTTTTTGTTGCTGTTGATAATTGTCGCATCGAAACGGTAGTCACTCCCCAACACGCATAGAGGAAATAAAATTAAATTACAAAAGAAAATAGTAACACAAAGTGATTTCAATAAGTAACTGTAGTCTGACTACTGTATTTGAAATGGCAATGCGTAAGATTACTTGTGACTGAAAAAAGTGATCTGTGAAGCAGCAGCTGGATTACAGTCCGATGGGACACATAGTGAAGAATTCGAAAACTTTTTCGCACCAATATAAAATCAGCTGTGATCATAACTATTGACTTTTTACCTTCATAATACAGATATCACCAGACACCAATTCAATACTTTTATTTGATATGGTTTATTTTTGTAAAGTCAGATATAAATGTACAGGACTACACATTTATTTGTTGTCTCTGCATCAGTACAGTACACTTAAATACATCAGTAGCTTCACAAGCTAACAAAGTAGAAACAACACACCTTTAATTTGTTCAGTCAGTGCAATTAGGAGTATAACAGCCAATATCAAATAAAATAGAAACTGACTGAAAATTTCTGCCTTGGTCAAATACGTAAAAATAAACTGTAACAAACTTTCTTTCATACTTACTTTCTCTCTTTCAAAAAGTGCAGTTAGAAATTCTAAATATAATGTAAAATAAATAACAAAAGCATGATGTCATACAGAGTACAAAGCATAGAATTAGACTGAATAGATTTGCCCTTATGAATGGAGCACATTGTCACGATACTCAATCTAGATTTTCTTCAGTTATCAGGACCAATACAGGTCGCTGCATCTCTAGTCAGAATTAGTCCTTTATGAACAAATTTATTTGGTGTTCTGTGTTACCTGGTGCTAAGATGACTTGGCTGCATCAGAGTTTTTTTTTTTTTCTTTTAGGATTTGAGTTGACATTTGGTTAGGCCATTTTATACTGCATAGAGTTATCCATTTCCTCTTCCACAGTTGGGTGTAAGCCTCTGATCTAATCTGATTCCACCTCTCATCAGACAGCACTTTACCCCCTAACTGCTTAATCAGCCATGACATTTTCCAACAGCTTCTGGACTCACCATGACGATCGCTTCCTCTACATGCTGATGGACTACGTTCCAGGTGGAGAGCTCTTCAGCTACCTACGCAGTCGCGGGCGATTCAGTAATGCCACAGGCCTTTTCTACACCTCTGAGATCGTGTGTGCCATTGAGTATCTTCACTCCAAAGAAATAGTCTACAGAGACCTGAAGCCTGAGAATATCCTGCTGGACAGTGAGGGACATATCCGCCTTACTGACTTTGGCTTTGCTAAGAAGCTGTCTGATAGGTAAGAGACATAAAGAATCCATATATGTAAAAAATAATGAAGAATATCATCAGCAGGTGGTGATCTTTGTTTTGGAAGAAGGTCTTGCATTATGAGTTAACTGGGTAAATTATCTTATTTTTCACTCCTGCTGATGATATTGATATTGTTTAAAAAGTTTACAGAAATGGTAAGCTAAGGTCAACCTGCTTTCTCTGTGTTTTTATAGGACTTGTTGATAAATGGTACTTGTATTTGTACAGCATGTTTAACAGGTTCAGAAGTCCCAACGTGCTTCACACAACATTCAGTCATTCACACACTCTCCTTTGAATACTGATAGTGGCATCCTACTGAATTGTAGCCCAAGGACACAACTGAGCGGGGATTCCAACTACAGTCCAAACTCTAACTACTGTCGCCATCAGAAAATAACAATAATCTGAGAAGTAACAAATGTCAGTGCCCTTCTAGTTGATCCTCATGCAGTTTTGATATGTTTGAAACCTTTTTTCAATATTTCATAGGTCTGGATCAGAAAACAAAAAATTAAGTAGTAAAAAACCATAACATCTAAATTTCTGATTTTGTTTCAGTTGTTGAGTACTTTGGTTTTTGAATTAGATTCTAAACAAACCAGATAGGAGCATTTCATTGCTTCTTGATTCCTTATATTTCAGTTTTTTAAATGCATAAGCTTTTTGACTTAGATTTGGTTTAGATGCCAAATATGTTCTTTCAATCAATGTTTTATTTTTGTTTGTTTTTCTTAATTAAAGTCACTCAACTGGCTTACATTGAGTGACTTTATGGTTACGTTAAACCAGTTTAATGTAAACCATAAACTGGTTTGCAATGAGTGTAAACCAGTTTACGTAAACTGGTTTACATAAACTGGCGGTGGGTGATACAGACCTCAAGTGTTATAATAAACTTTTGTGGCATTATTATGATAACAATAAGTGGCGAAGAAGTAGCTACTTCCTTTTCAGGTAACTGCATGGCTGTGACTGCATTCATAGCCCTACAAACACTAATAATGCTCTTAAAAAACACAAGACACAGATGTGACATGTTATGTGCTTCTTTCCTAAAGAAGTTTTATTTGTATCACTAAACTGCACACAGGCAAATCAATGTTTATTGATGCTCTCTTTGAACGAACGGGAGAAAATAGTAAAACGAACAATACCAACACTAGGCCTGTCGCAATAAACAATAAATCAATTAATCGCACAATAAATTAAAACTATTGACCTCATTTCAATTATCAGCTTTATCGTTTCTTCCTGCCTTTTTCTCTTTCTGTTGATGACACTGAATGAAAAAGGTTCAACTCCGGTGCTCTCCACTGACCCTCCCTTCCTCATTTCCTTAGTGTAATGCCCAGCATGCACTTCACCATCTTAGAGCTGTCAGCTGATTGTCGGCCCATTTTCAAAACCGGAGAGACCACACATTAGCCGACAGACATCCTAGGTATAACGGTTTGATCGAACCATGTGGTGTCCAACAATGGGCACAAAATAATAAGTCCAGTTAATTTTAAAACCAGGCATTAATCAATGCTTTACTATAATCTACCTGCAATGCATGTGGCTAGTGTCAGTCCTGACTGAAGGAAAATCATTATAATCTGTTTATGTCACGTTAACAAAGAACAGCTGAAAAGTTACCGGGTTTTCTGGTAGAAATTTCACTCCAACTCCTCCCTTGTTATTTATATTTTCATTGCTCGAAATGTTGATGACATGTTGTTTCCACATGTCATCTTTGATGTCCGCTGGACTTCAGATGGCGCTGTGTCAGCAGTTTGGGATTCTCCTCCGTGTTTCCCCTCAGAAAGAAAGCATGGAGGAGAATCTGCATTTTCTGATTGGCTACCTGTCACATTCAGCAGGCTGCGTTAATGCTCCCAGTCGGGAAAAACCCCTGAATTAGATTGACACGCCCTCGACGATCTACCGTAACATGCCACACAAGCCACAATCTTCTGTTGTTTTGAGGTGACAGAAGCTTTTGAAGTTCTAAGATTGTCGCTTAGAACATTGAAAAAATGGTGCAGTGTGAACTATTGCATCAGGCAGTCAGATATGCCCGTCTTCTCTATTTAAATCTAATGACTACTGAAAGGCAATATACTATACAGACTACTGTAATCTGCACTCTTTTGGTTGAATACAGTATTTATTTCCACTTTGGCTTTATGTTTAGTTTTTATTCAAGTAAATTTTTTGTTAATGGAGACTAAGAATCCATTTTATTTTTGTTTTTGGTTGTTTTGTTTATCAGTTCCAGTGTTGTATTTTGAGAATAAGGTGTATTTTCTATCTTTGGCAGGAAATTGCATGTATTGTTATATAATTTCCATTAAATCAGTATAAAAAGGTCTTCAAGCAATATTATAACCAACACAATCCCAAAACATTATCCACATGAAAGTCACATTTATGTTCGCAGTTTGGTTTCCTGGTTGTTGAAGTGCACCAGTCCCTCGTGCAGTATGAGCCTACCACCTCCGCTCTTCACCTGTTATAGGTTGCTGTTTTGAGGTGACAGAAGCTTTTGAAGTCATGAAATCATCACCTGGGTTGTCCTGGACAGTGAGAAAAAAGAAATTGTGCGCTATTTCACCTTGTATGTAAACAGACAGGGCTTTGGAGTCTGAAGTCTTCTGCCATACTAGGTGACATCACTGCAGTTGTCAAGGTTGTTATGAACAAGACAGCATGTGAAAGCTTCCTTTGTTCCTGCTTTTTATAAATCACTTCTGAATATAGTGTCCTCACAGAATGGCTCTAGTCACTCTGAATGCTTGGTCAACATTGTTACTCTGTCTTTAACACTGAACATAGTTCTGAATGTAACGCCTCATCCACTGTCAGTTTACATCACCACTCAGACACAGCAGGGCTTGCAAAGGGTAACTGTAGGAGTGTGTGGTGTTTACTGGCTGTGTGTAGGGTGATGACAGATGGCTGACTGCTTTAGTACACAGAGATGTTACTGGTTTGTGACACAGCCTTTCTCAGCTCTCCGTCAGCAGGGTGTGGGGCAGCTGATGAATGCCAACTGAGGTTACTCGGCTCAGAGTGTTGGAAGTCTGATTGATTGTCAGTAGAAAGCAGCAGCTATTGTTGTCACCCAGTTTGTTCTCATTATTTACATTTTTCTTAAGTTGTGCTTGCCAGAATATTTGCATGTGTATAAATGCTGTGCAAATGCTAAAAGGGTTGAAAAAAAAAAAAAGTACATGAGGAAGGTTGTGGGTTTTAGACTTAAGGTTGCCAAGTACAATCAGCAGTTTCCTGCTATTCTTTAAAGGGCAAGTACTATTATATAACCAGAAAAGGTAAAAATCTTGAAAATATAAATATTCACTGACCTGACATTTAATCAAACTAAACCTTCCAGTTTTAGATCATTTAGGAAAATCTATTTTGTCCAATGAATACCACAATGAGAAAGAATGTGATATACCGTATTGTCCGGACTTTAAGTCACACCAGCCATAAAATACATATATGTCGCATTTTTGAGGGAAATTTATTTGATAAAATCCAACACCAAGAACAGACATGTCAACTTGAAAGGCAATAAAAATAGAAGCAACAACAGGCTGAATAATTGTACGGTATGCTAACGTTACAAACAACGAACTGAGAACGTGCCTGGTATTTTAACATATTAAGAGTTATTCAGATAACTATAGCACAAATAACATGCTAACAAGTTTACCAAACCATCCGTGTCGCTCCAAATCACTAAAATGAATGAAATCTTCGTCCTCGATGTCGCTTTTAAACAACTCTGCTAACTCCAAAGGTAGAATAACACAGGGCTAGAGCGCCCTCTTGTGGTTTCGTGTGAAAATAACATGTGATGTGACATAATGATGTGTTAATAATTTCACACATAATTCACTCTGGAGTAGAAGTCGCATCCCCGGCCAAACTATGAAAAAAAACTGCGACTTATAGTCCGACAAATACGGTAACGTACTAGAAATATACAAGTTTACATTCACTATTGTAAATATTACTTTAAGCATGTTGGGGAAGCTTGTGTCTGTTTAATTCACAACATTTAAGCAGAAGTTTTTGGGAGTAATGGTAGCGTAGGAGGGAGGAGTTGATCCTGTAACCAGTGGATTGGGCCTTAGACAAGACATTTTACCATCTTTGTGCTTTAAAAAAGGCAGCCTCTAGTTTTTAAGTATTTACTGTAGAATATTGTTGGCCTTTCTATTAGCCAACATCTTGTCTTTGTTGTTAGATTTTATATTAAAACAACATAAAACTTTTGCCAGAAAAATTGATATTTTCTTTCATGGGATATTGCTTTTGGAAAAATTATGCATACAAAAGCACATAGTTCCTAATGTGATGTTTTTGAACACCTCTACAAGTTTGTATAGAATATCAAGCAGGCGTGTGAGCCAAAATACCTGCTGAGAGGTGCAGAAGTCTCATTGACAGTTATCAGAATTGCTTGATTGCATTGATTGCCTCAAAAAGTTGTCCAACAAAATATTATATGAAGGGTACCATCATTTTTTCTCAGGCCCGTTTCATGAGTTTATTTTATAAAATAATTTTGTTGAATCATGTTAGAAAAGCAATGCATCTTGTGCAAATACATTTTTTTTTATTATTACCTTTGTCAGATCCAAGTTATTTCTGTGACCGTTGTAGGTTTTTCTTTCATTAACCGAGAAGTACCAACAATGTTGTCCATATGTGTAATTCTGGTAATCTAAGTTACAGGATTTTATGTACAACTATTCTTGCTTCAACATAAACTGATGGAATTTGAAACAGTGTGGAACATAATAGAATTGTTTTATGTAGATGTACTATTTGTTTACACTCTCTTTCTCTTATCAGTCAAATAATTTAAACAGAATCGCTAAACTGAATAGAAAAATTGATTCTGAATAGAATTGTGACCAATACTCAAAATCAAATTTCTGGACACTTAAAGATTCAGATCTCGAAGCAGAGCTATTGGTACACAGCTGCACCAGTCACAGAAAAAGGCTTCTTCAGGATTCGGTCTGCTGCATGTCAGCTTCATCTACAAGCTTCTGCTGCTGTGGATCAACTGTTGACACGGGATGAAAGCTCCAGAACTATCAATACTTTAATTAATCTTCTCAAGACATGATTCAGGTTGGAATCATACTGCATTTTTAAATTGAAGAGCTGTGATAGTTGGTAGTTTGTGTTCAGTGTTCTTGAAAACGCTCCTCTCCAGCAAACACTCTGTCATGCTACTTCAGGACAAACTCATGTCATTAGGTAAATTAGAGAAAGAATGAGTGTGGCCTCATCACAGGAGAAAAGAGCCACAGGGGAGCAGATGAGACAGTGCGCTGACCCCAGCTGACATGTAAACATAATGGAGTAAGATTACATTTTCTGCCAGACCGGGGGAGCAAACAGATGGAGAGTAGATAACTTTCTGATGTTCAAGTGACCCACTTATATAAATGGAGGGCAGCAGAAGAGCCATAGAGAGGAGGACAACCTAGAGGAGGTATTTCAGTGCTGCCACAGTGACCCCTGCTGGCAGACAGACTCATTGAGACAACAGGGCACCACGCTAAACAGCCTCAGCTCATTCGTGTCTCATTTCTGCCCAGCCCACACCCACGCTTTGTTCCCCATGACATCAGCAGCCCCCTCATCCTTCACCAGGAGCAGCATTATTTCCATGCAAATTACCATCACCATGGCAACTAGCCAAAAGAGGTCATTACCCAGGTGATATTGGTGGCAGACGATGAAGGGCTGGCACAGGGCCAAGTGCTCTTCATCAGAGGAGAAGCCGCTTTCACAGAGAGCCCTGCATGTTTGTTCTGCATCACAGCTCCTGTCAGCAGCACATCATCCACTTCAGATTTCCCCGTTTTCCTCCTTCCTCATGCCTACCAGACATGCTTCAGTTGTTGTTCACTACTTGTTTTGCCTCCTCCATTCATTTGTGTTTCATTGTGAACACCCCCAGATCTGTTTACTCCTACTGTGGTTGAGGTCAAATTGGTCTCATGGTGTTGGAGCATGTTTTGGAGCCAGGTCACATGGAAAAGGCAGGAGTGTGGCGTTCCCAAAGGACCGAGTCTCTGTGTTTCAACGCTGCATAGCAGATTTATTTTTAAAAAATCAAGCATCAACCAGCCTTTTCACCTTATTGCCCTTCTTTTAGTTTAATGAAACTCTGATAACGATTAGGAAAACATTGTTCTAAAATTGTGCTGATCATAGAGGCAGTATGTTGGACTATCACTTATATTACATCTGATTTCTATCTTGTAGTTATAATTTCATGTTTGGTTTTGGATGCCATGCAATAGTGTTTGCTTGATGTTTTCTTTTTTTTGTTTCAGGCAGTTTTTATATAAAAACTTGAGGCAACACAAATAGTGCTGCTGCGTGCAATTCCTACTGTTATATTTATTTTCTTGAACTTTCTACACCTTGTAAAAGCAGTCATAGTTGTTATGATGTATTCCCATGGCAACAAAGAATTGCTTTTACTACCCAGAGCAGGTGATTTAACTTATTTAAGTCAAAAACTTAAATAATACCTGAACTGTGATCTTAAAATCACACAAGTTAGAAAGAAAGCTTCATGGTTACAGGGCAGAACCACAGAGAAAGTTTCCGTTGATCATAATGGACAAAGATCTCATATTCTTGACAATATGGCCAGACAGAGTTAAAGTGGAGCAGCAAGAGCAAATGAGATTGATTAGCAGTGCTTGCCAACAACTGTTTCTGTCATGCAGGACAGATGACAGAGTATTGGAATAAGCTGTTATGATGTTGGAGCAGGATCATGGTGTAAGAGGGTTTAGTGAAAGGCCTTTACAGATTTGTTGCAAGACTAGCTGAATTTCCATTGTGTCCAAAACATTGTCGATATTCCGCTATTGTCAAAAAAATTGTAATTTCACAATTGCGGCATTTCCATTACATAAAACCAATTAAAATCACATGTGAATAACTTATGAAAAAAACTTACTGAGCCATCATCCAAAACAGCTCTGTTTTTAAATTGATTTATTTTTTTGTACAAATTACTATCTCTATCAAGAAGCACTGTTTGCTTTTGTTTGTGTTGTTGCTCTAAATAAATCATAGCAGTCAACATCTGAATCAACTGGTCAGACTTCAAAGAAAACTGAAAACCTTTTGAAATGTGCAAGCATTAATTTCCAGTGAAAGAGTAAAATTTCTATATTTTCTACCTTAAATGTGATGCATCTCGCACTCAAAACTCTGCACTCTCATTCTGAATCATGCTTGTCTGCAATCATATTGAATCCCTCTCTCACAGAAATATAATTTTGAAAGTTAGCAGAGAATATCTGTAAACAGGCTGGGGTTTTATGAGCGACAGCACAGCTTTCAAAGCAAGCAGCAAAAACATATGCTTTTAAATTTTGAAGGAATATTCCCCCATCTCTCATTGTTTTTACACAGAAGATGGTGGCGTCCCCTAGATGATAGATTATGAGTAGAGTGAAACTTATACGAATTTTTATTTATGATTTTCACAATGAATTTCAGAACGCCCCAAAATAATAATAATATAGTTGTCGTCAGACAATTTCTTCTAAGTATTTCAGATCAGGGTTGTCGCAAAAAAAAAATTATTGGTTGTAAACAAACTAAACTTGCAGTATGATTACAAATGTTACTTTTACTATTTTTCAATACTCCAGTATATTCTTACAGTGTATAAAAGTAATGAAATGACCCTAATGTGCAGTTTAATAATATAAATCGCACTCTTTTTAAGTAAATAGTATATTGAAGGAGCTAGTTGAATGGGAATGTTTTTTAAGAATATTTGTTTGTGGTGCTATGAATTCTTTGCCATATGGTCAACAGCCTACCTAAAAAATAAGTAATAAATTTAAATATTTAATCATAATCTTTATTGTTATCACAATAGTTCCTCAAAATATTGCAATACATTTGTAAGTCCATATTGCTCACCACTGCAGAGCAACTTTGAACAGCAATATTCAAGTCCTCTATGACATTCTCTGTTGGATTCTGGTCTGGACTTTTACTGGGCCGTTTTATACCACATGAATATTCTACATCTCAGGATGGTGCACCTTGGTGATTTAGCTTCACATGAAGCAGATAACATGACACCCCAAATTCTCAGTGACTGTGGATACTTCACATTGGACTTTACAAAGTAGAATCCCCTTTGGTGTGAGTTTTTTACCTTGTAACATACTTTGTGTTGTTTTGTCTTCCCTGACCCCCAGGACCTGGACTCTGTGTGGAACGCCTGAGTACTTGGCTCCTGAAGTGATCCAAAGCAAAGGGCACGGCCGGGCTGTGGACTGGTGGGCTCTGGGCATCCTCGTCTTTGAGATGCTGGCTGGGTAAGTGCTGGAATGTCCAGGGAATGGGTCTGAAGTGGGACTCTGCTCTTGTTCCCCTGTGCACTGATAGCTCAACAGTGCTGAATTAAAGTGATGCTAGCTGTGTTTCTATTGACCTTAAAATTGTGCAAATTGGAATTTTGAACATAAGTTTGCTTCATGGCAACACACCAAAGTCACAGAAAAAAATACATGTTTTTTATTAAACGTTTTTGCTCTTGGATGAGATGTTTTTTAAGCTCTATCAAAACTGACATGGAAACAGTTTTTTAGCATTACACAAGTTGTGATTAAAAACCGGATGTTACCATGAGCAAAAAAGACAAGAAGTACTATTCAGATAATAGTGCATCATTTCTTTTATTGACATTGTGTAAAAAAAACCAACTTATTAACATAATTTTAACTGTATTTCTTACACCATATTTGTAAAAAATTTTTTTTCGACATGAGTGGAATACAAAATGAGCTCTGTGTACTGGTGCGCACAATTGGACACCAATGATCCAATACAACACAATAGTTCTGCTCTGCACTACTAGAGCCATGCTGAAGGAGCAGAGGGATTATTCAATTAATCCTGAGTCAGTAATTGTCTCAGTGTTTCTGCGTTCTGCCAACCTGTGACAAATGAATGTGTGAATGGTAATCATTGTAGCAGATGAAGAACAACGATGCTGATCCCCATTAGAAGGCACTGGGGTTCTTCTAACATTCCCGGTGAATAATAACACCTGAGCTCGTTGGCATTCTCACTGAACAGACTTGAAGGTTCAGATTGACTGAAACATTGATTAGAGTTTTGTTTCAGAGCACACCAGGTGACTCATTAGTCTAGCTCCTAATTGATTTCAGCAGTGCAGGAGCAGAGGCCTGCCCTTCTCCACTCTGCTCTTTAATGGCCTTTATGGCTCATCTCAAACTCTTTTCATTTCCAACATAAGTGGAGAAAATTTACTCAATTGAATATGAGCTATCATGCCACAAACAGCATATCCATAAGCTGCGGGCCTTACCACTTAGATGGCACAACTACTTAACCAGCTAACAACTTGTTTTACTTGTGTTGAGAGATACGGCAAGAAATCGCCCAACGTTCATCTGAACCTTTCCTGATCAGTAAGTTGCCGGTCAGAAATAAGTCAAAAACTGCTTCTTTCTTTATATGTTATCACTCTGACACCTTGCCGCACTAGCTACACTTTTTATTATAGAGGTTGCTGTTGAGTGAAGACTAGATGTGAGCCACTTTTTGCATCTATAATGAGTTTAAAGTAAGACTAAGAAATGTAGGAAACAGTTTGTCTGCTGTTGGTTACAGCTCCAAAGGAAAGCGGGTCATCTGCTGAAGGCTGAACAGAACACACTCAGGTTCATTTGCTCCATTCTTCTGATTTCTCCACCTCTGTCTCTAGTGGAACTAGGTTTGGAGTTGAATTAAGAAATTAACTTTAGGACCAAAATTCTCTAGGATATGCTCATGAAGATGATCTAAAGCTAACTCTGCTACTCTTGCTAACTGCTAATGCTAGATGCTGATGTTTTTTTAGAATTCCAGTTCAGTAATCATTCTGACTTTTATTTTTTAATTGGTAAACTGCTGCTTTAAACAAACTTCTCTCTTCCAGGCAGTATGACATCACCTCTTCTTCCAAAATAAAGGTTTAATGATCAGTGGCAGCAAGAAGGCTAAAATCTGCCATTAAACAAATGGCATGGCTAGCATAAATATGACTGGATGTTCTAAATGTAGCTGTTTTTATCAATATAACAAGTTTTTGTTCCTACTAGTAATATGTAATTAACTTAATTATCATGATCTATTACAAACTTTCTAGTAAAACCAATTAGATCATGATAAGTATGATGATTACATTTTTGTTTAAATTTGTGTGCAGCTTCACTGATGTCTTTTTATTGTAGCTCCAATACCATGTGGAGGGACATAGAGCAACAGCCTTTAGCCAGAGGCCTCTTCAGATTCATCTCAGAATCATCATCCTCGACTTTTTGAAGACACTTTAATTATATCAATCACATATAATTTTTCTTTGGGATAAGGCATTTTTGAATACAATTTTAATTTAATTTTCACTTGTTGTCCCAGCTTTGAGTCCCTTTAAGCTATTTTTTTTTTATTTTAGCTTAAAGGGTTTCTTTTTTGAATTCTGTCACGTTATACAATTGTTCACACTTTCACAGATTCCTGAGCAATTACAGCATCAGGAAAACACACACACTAACACTTAGACACACGCTCTCTCTCACGAGTGGAGTCTGCGGCTCGTAGCCAGATCCCAGATGCCCACACGCCTGCGCCGCAGACTCTGGAGCTCTTTACGGGCAATGCAAGCACCGTGTGACAAGCTGTTGCGATTATGCGCCTGTCTGCTCCATGTGTAATGTGTTTAGAGGCTGGTGCCATTATGTAATTTGTGGGTAATGACTTGTCCAGACTGGTGCAGAGGGAAGCACAGGAGAACTGAGAAAGCATTGAGTGGAGTGCAGCAGCAGGAGGCGTGTGGGTGTTTGTAGCACACATACATACATACACACACACACACACATAGTCAGAAAAGCTGTGAACAAAGGTGGCACAGTCTCCAGCTAAGATTTATCACTTCTTATCTCCACCCCCACTCTAAATATTGACCTGTTCACGTGTCACATAGTGGGCAGAATCTTCTGTCTGCTCTGTTACCTGATCTTGCGTCATGCTAATTTTTTACAGGCCGAGTTTGTACAATATGGCTGTGTGTGCACAGCCTCCCATAGTATGGTTCAACAACATTTTCTTCCCGTCCACAGGTATCCGCCTTTCTTTGATGACAATCCATTTGGGATATACCAGAAGATATTGTCTGGAAAACTGGAATTCCCACGCCATCTGGATTTCTACGTCAAGTAAGCACCAGTCACAGTGCAGCTGAAATATTCACTCCCCCCTGCAATCTGTTTACAGTATCATTGCATGCTCAGAAAGCATTACTGTGTTCTGCTTTTACATCTCTAAATAAAACAGTTATGAAAGATGGAAAATACAAAGACACAGAAAAGACAAATATCCAAAGAAAGGCAGGAAGAAACATGGGTTGAAAAGAAAAAAGGGGAAGACAGAGAGAAAACACAGAGAATAGACAGATGCAGGAAGAAAGAGACTGAAAAACCTTTAACTCATATCTATCCATCCCAATTCTGTGCATAAAAAAACAACTTTAGGATTTTGCAGGACTGGGTGGAAACCCTGTGAGCCATTTTATACAGCTGTTGTTTTCAATTCTTGTTTTAATTCATTTCCTTTTTCAATTGGCAAAGTTAGCAATTTGGAAAGCAAAAATGAAATGTTTGGACAGGACTGGACCAATGTAATGCTAAGTTTTAAAAGGTTGGTTGCATGAAGTCTAAAAGTGGACCTTGCTTTTATGATGCCACTTATAATTTGAAGGTGTTTACAGTCTTGTGGGGCTACAGATAAAAAGTCAGACAGGATAGGCATATATTGCACTACAGATAATCCATACTGCACATTACTGTCCTGAACATTTCAGGTCTTGAGTTGTCTTAAGTTCTTCAGCCTCGCAGCAAATATTTCAGTTATTCTTTTGATAACTAATGTAGTATTTCCTCATCTTTATTCCTCCTGTGAAGCTGTGCTGCCCTCCATGGAGAGCCAACTCTCACTTTGAGAATCTCTGATTTAAAGCTTTACGTGCCTGGAAATAACAGCAATCACATCAAAGCTGCTTGGAAAAAAATACAATTTTCTGTTCGATGGAGGGAAACAGACTTTTCAGGTATAATGTATAATATATATTTTTTTTTTTTTCACATATAGGAAACAGCCACATGGGACTCATGTTTGTTATGTTAAGGGGACCCCCTTAATGCAAATGATCTAAGTTCTAATCTAATCTACTTTAGTTACATCCAGTAAAGGATCAGAGCTGAGTGTTCCTTCAGGCACTGCTGAAACTCACCAACAGGTGGAGCTGTTCTGTATCTGTCCCTACTGATGTCACCTCTGACCTCCTGTCATATTTGAGTGTTTCTAATTGTCCCAGCGTTCCTTTACATGTGCTCAGTAAGAACCCTACAGCTAAAGCAGAGCTTTGGGTGGAGCTCCTAATGACACACCTGACTGGTTCAGAGCTGCTGCCCTATCTGAAACACACACGCACACACACGCATCCTACACACACACCTACACACGGACTAATTTTGAGTTGCAGGAATGTCTAAGATTACAGAACGGGGGTCTTGCTGTGAGTGTATCTCTGTTACTGTGGAGTACCCAACTACACACACGCACACACACACACACACAGCTCTCCTGATAATTCAACCAGCTCACATCCGTCCCTAGTAAAGCCATCTATCTTATAGCTGGCAGAGGGATTTTTTATATTTCCAACATTTTTATCACATTTCCACAGTTCCACGTCACACACTCCCATCCATCAAGCATTAAGAGGCCTTCCAGAGGCTGCAGGCAACGCGCTGCCTCTGCTGCAGCACAGCATAATCACAGAGACAGGAACAAGCCAGCAGGACTGGGCATTAGTCAGGAAGTCAGCTTCTATTAGCAGCATTGTTATGAACATGTGGACTCTGCGTTGAATTGAAGCTTTAAGCTCCTTCAGTTCGTGATGTATGTGTGCTGGAGTTTAGCTCAGGTCTCTGGATGGAGAAGCTGCCACCTCAGTTTGTGGCATTGATAAAATATGTAACATTCAGTAGTTTCATCTAAAATACACTAGAGTACTTCATTTTAAAGAGTTCTAATATTCAGTCCTGTCTTTCTTTCTTTCTGTCTTGTTCTTTTAATCTTTTTGTCTTTCTGTATATATCTTTCTTGCTCTTTTTCCATCTGTGTCTTTCTTTCTGTTGGAGTTAGGAGTCTGGGTATGTTATTTTCTTGCAGGATGTTTTGATTTCACCTTTGCAGTGCTGAGCCACCCTGCCAAGAAAAGTAGGAACGTGAATGACCCTCGATAACCTTTCAAGCCTTTAAGGGAGAGGCTCAGTGGTTCAAAATGAGACTGAACCAGCTCTAAGTGACGGAAATAACAAAACATGTCTCACTTGGAGTTTGGCGCTGATCCTTTGTTTAAGCTGTCTCATCACAAGCAGCAATAAAATGAGCCATGCTCAGAGAACTGCAACATTCTGCATTGTCTGCAAACTGAAACTTAGTGAATGACTCACAGCAAACGCAACTCCAACAGTAAACACCCAAATATCTGAGTGATATTGCATGTTCCATTCGCTCCCATGTTAGAAGCACCGTAAACAAAAAGAGCGATAAAAGCGTAGAACTAAAATGAACTGCATTTTCTTGTTGTTCTTTTAATGTCTCAACAATGTCCTGATGAATTTCAGTGGGAAACAAAAACACAAATATTTTCCTTCTGGAATAGATTAAAATGTGTCACCTGTGTCAGGCAAATGAAAGATTGAGGCAAACACTCAAACAGCTGATGCATCAACATCCAGTTGCTGTATTTATGAGCGTTCCAGTAGCTCATCGGATGTGAGATGCACACCTTTATCTAGAGCTCGCTGCTCAGCAGCAGGAATTACCTTTCATTCCTAAACTTCATGCTTCCTCTTTTGTGAATTATTTTCATTTTAATACCTTTTTATGCCTCCAGAGGTCTTCATTGTAGTATTTTATATTGGAAGCAACCCTTCATCCACTTTCACAGGCTGTCAAAGTGCTTTAAAAAAGGACGCATTTGTCATTTTGACAGTGCTGCGAGGACATTAGGATAGTCTGAGAGGGAACGGTCCTTAAGAGACACACTCTACGCTGTAGATTCACTGACTTGTTTCTTTCTCCCTCCAGAGATCTCATCAAGAAATTTCTGGTCATTGACCGAGCCAGACGGCTAGGCAACATGAAGGTGAGCTGGTTAGACTTCCCGTCTCCTGAACCACATGGCAGCTCGCTATGTTTCATACCTTCAGCAGACGGCCTGACGTCAACAGTCTGAGGACTAGGACAGTACAGGAAGGGCTGCACCACATGGTTCCAATTACTCGCAAATGAGGGGAAGTGTACCAAAAAGGCTGACTTGTGTTTTTACAATTTTAAAAGGCTGGATGACTGAATTAAATGCAAATGATGACATTTCCTGAGAGAAACATCATTTAATTCATTCAAACGATCAGGCCTGATGGCCAAACATCAATTGTAGAGAACGTACAGTCAGTATGAAGAAGTAACTGCTGCTGCTCTGCAATCTGGGAAGGGTTGGAAGACCATAAGGAATGAAGTGTTGCCCTCCTTTCAGATTTCTTATGTTTTTTATATTTTGTGATGCCTTTGTTCATCACACATTTTCATTTTAAGCAAAATTAACCCACTTGAATACAAGAATAAGTTCCCAAATAATGATTGCATTTATTATATGCAAAGATAATTATTCATAATTTAACTAATTAAATTATTTATAATTTAATTAAAATTATTTAACTGTTAATTTTTGTCTTTCAAATCACTTTTTCTTTCAACTCTAGAGCTTTGGGACTCTAGAAATTCCCAGTTGGTTCATATTGGACCTTAACTTTAAAATAATTGAGAGAAAAGTAACTGAAAGAGTCTGTGGAATTTGGGATTTTCTTTAATAACAATAGGTCAGTGTTTGTGTACATGGAAAAATAAAGCCAAGATCAAAGACGTCCAGATGCCGGAAGTCGTCTACAGACAATTAGCTGTAGAAATTGTCCTATTTATTGTCCTAATTGTCCATTTCTGCTGCATTCATTCAAACTGGCAAAATGGAAGTGTGTAGATTTCCATTCCAGATGTAGACTCTTTTAATGAACGTTAGTGAGGAGCTGTTCTTAAAAAACAAATAGCTGACTGAAGCCAGAGATTAACTCCACATAATCCCAGACAGCATGATATTGATTTGAGTGCCAAGATACCTCTGGAGAAGAGTCACAGCACTCATTAACACCGCTCACTTATTGATGCATAGAAGCTCAACAATGCTGCCACACATTTAGCATATTTAATTACAATCTGCTGATAAAAGGCTTTGCTTTGTTATTAAATTGTTGCTTTAGTAAACACAAGATTAAACAATTCACTAGAGTTCTCAGCTCAGTTCTCATATTGTCATATTTTAAATCATGATATATAGTTAGTCATTATTTCTATCCAATGAATTAAAAAAATCAATTAATAGTACTGGTTGACTTTGTAATGTGAGTTTATAAGTTTGTGTTAATTACATACATTTGTAGTTATCCAAATGTAACACATCAAATCTCTGCAGAATGCCAAGGTCAAATGGTTTTGGAAGTGAAGCCTTATATATCTATCCACTGTATAAAAGTGACGCCACATTTTTTCCAACATTAAATCATCTTTTTCCCATGATGTCATACAAGGAGTTAGTGAGTTTGAGGCTTAACCTTAAAATACACACACATGTCACCCTATCACAAGCTTATAAAATAATGACATAGTTATCTGAGATTTCCTAAATGGTTTACATGCACAGAACTGTAAGCCTCTGATCTTTAAAAGTGAAAGAAAAAAGAATCTGGCTTTCAGCAAACAGAAATAATCTTTCTGTTCTGATTGTCTGTTCTGATTCTACTTTTTGTGATCTCTCACCATTGTGTAGCGGCTCCTTCATATAACTATGTTATGGCTTTTTCTGGCTCATAGATTAACCCAGCTGACAGCTGATCGATGCCAGCTCGTACGCTGCTGTTTACAGATGTAAGCACAGTGTCATGGTTATGAACCTCCCTGTTTCATGTTTCAGAATGGAGCAGATGATGTAAAAAAGCACCGATGGTTCAAGACGGTGGACTGGGAAGCTGTTCCTCTGAGGAAACTTAAGGTAGGTTTGCTCCCAAAAAATATATTCTTAGGAACCTTTAGGTTAAAACCAACGTGTCCAAGGGAGTAGATTGGAGCTTCCATGAGGACCTAGCCATGTAATGTCTTCTTTCCTTGTTTTTATTTTTGTGCCAGACTTCTTAAAATGACTTTGTATCTGCTAGTCGGTGTTTCTTGTCCATCTTCTTGGTCTGTTCTGTATAAACCAGCATAACCTGTAGCTATGATTAGCAGCAAGGCCGACTGTCAACTTCTGAACACAGCAGTGTGCTACTTGAAGATGTCTGACCTATAAAAAAATCAAATTGAATACCGAAAATATCAGCCAACCTCAGTTTTTTATTGACAGCAAAACAATTTGAACAGGTTCCAAAGTAAACTACATGAAACAGACTTCAAAATAAAAGCTGTTTATGTTCAAATTGTTGTTGTCTAGGTCAGTGTTCCCAAACACTGACCTAGACAAGCCAGTCCACACTGGTCCTCAAGGCAGTCCAGCTGATTTCAATTGATGACTGATTAACAGGTGTTTGAATTACAATCAGTTGCATCAGGCACATCATTCAGAGAAACCCCTACAACATGTTGGACAGTGAGCCTTGAAGACCAGGGTGGGGAAACGCTGGTCTCGGTATGAATCAGGTGTCTGATTTGGTGCGACAGAAAGGTGTTCACAACTCAATAACATGTTAGTTTTTCTGTTAGGCTCTTGTTGCCACCAAAACACACCTTTTTACTTTTTTAAGGCTGTAGCTTAAGACACTCAAGAATCCAAGACAAGCCCCCAACCAAATGTTGATGTGACAGAAAAAAACAGCTTAATTGACTGTTGAGGTTTTAATGTCCAACAACAAAACTGTAGAAGTTCGGTCAGGAACATCCTGCCAAATAAAAATGAATAGAGCAAGTCAGGAAGAGATTTTAAGTTGCCTCATGTCACAATTCAGATTGAGAACAGATTGTTTTTGCAGTCTAGTGAAATTTGAAGCATTTAACATATTTCAAGTGTAGGTATTAAGAAATGGATTGGGGACACGCATACGTCCATCAGTTTAATTCAAACTTAACCTCTCCAGAAACTTTGTATTAAGAAAACTGAGGATTTGAAAATGTGTCGAAACCCTAAGAGTGTCTCTTATTGCAATGAATGGGGATTGTTGCATGTAATGGGAACCTATTCAGCTCATTACAGAGCACAGTAATGAGGACTTTTTATCCAAATATTTTATTTCATATCTTACACTTTCCTCCTGCTCTCTGTGGTTTGTGGAAGTCGGTCAGCATTAATATAAACTCTTCCTGGAAACGGGACTGAAAATCTCTCCTCTCCTTGTAGCTGTATGAAAGACTCCCTGCTGCTCCGACAATGTTAAACAGTGTCAGATCTGATTCTGGTGCTTCCACCAAAGTAGGCCGTGTTGAGGGACAGCCTTAGGTTCAAGATGACTTAGCTCTAACCTCTCATTCTGGGTGGATTACAGCCTTTGCAGCAATGTTTGCTCTGGCTGCCTGATAAGAGGGCAGAGATGGCCTGAAGGTCTGCAGCACCTAACCCAATCTCTGAGCCCCACTGTTGGCCTGAATGAGTGCATTCCTGTCACAGAAATGGGATACAATATTGGGAAATTTTCTAGCTTTTCCGCCTCATTGTGCTGTTCCTCTGAAAGAACCTGCCTGCTAGTGAGGCTCCAGTTCGGCCGACTCATATTGGTCTTGGTTACTGACATTCATAGACCCTCACTTTGGAGTTTAGAACTGAATCATTCTCATGTGTTCCTGTTGCTTTTCCATGCAATTTGTAAATTGAGGTACTTTGACGTTTTCAGTTCACAAACAAGACAGCAACTGATTTTTAAATAAATATTTGAGCTACTGGTGAAATCAGACAAAGACAACCTGAATAAATGCAAAAAGCTAATTTCACACCCGCCTCTATATGAAACGGTAATTGGCCCCCAAAACATATTTGCCACACTGGACAAATATGTATATAAGCCAGACTTTAACTAGACCGTTTTCTTTAGTTTTCTTTTTTTCTACCCATTTGAAGGTGGACTATCTGTTGTGCTTCAGATCACTGTCCTGCTGCAGTGACCCTGAGCTGAACGTCACTTACCATGAAACAAACTTGTTCTCATTCTGTTCTCCTGCATCCTTAGCCTCCAATAGTTCCTAAAGTGTCTCATGAGGGTGATACGTCCAACTTTGATGTGTATCCAGATGACGACTGGAAGAAAGATCCTCCTGTGCCTCTGAAGGACCTGGAGATCTTCAAGAACTTCTAAGGACAACTCATGGATGGACACATTGAGTTGTAAAGCTGCTGCTCCTGCTACTATCATGGAAATTATCACTATCAAAAGCAGGGGATTCCCATCTTTTCCCTTAACATTGAACCCTAAAATAAGAACTGCAGAGAAATACTGGGACGTGTGAAACCACTCAAATTTAGTTGTTTTTTTTTAGTTTTTTTTTTTATTTATATGAATTCAGTCACACCGTTACTGTTTGAACCTTTTTTTATATATATTTCTGAGTGTTTTTTTTTTTTTTCTCTGAGCCTGTTCATATGCAAAAAAAAATGTTTCTTTTAAAACCAAAAGACTGTTACTTTCTAGAATATTCAGGTCTTTTTTATATTGTCATGTTTTCTAGTTTGTCTCTTTTTAAAATGTCCATGAAGTCCTGTTGAAGACGACTCCAGACTGGTGCTGGCTGACTTCTCGTACTGTACGTGCTCAGACACTTTACTGGAAAACACGTGACAGGTAGCTCTCAGGAAGGTGCCTTACATCAGTGTGATGCAGACGATGTCGCAGTCACGTAGAGTTCCCTTGACGTCCATCCTCATGGTCGGCCTAATCCAAGTACATGTGAGGATGTGTTGAGAGCAGATTGCTGAACATCCTGGCTCTTCTGTTATTTGCCCTCATACCTCTGCAGCAGCTTCCATTACAGCCAAAGGACTTGAATATGGTGAAAACCTCATTTCTACATCTCCTGTACAAAAACATACGACTGTTTTTATCTCTGTGGAACTTTAGATCCGTCTAATATTTTCCTGTTTTATGTCACCTAGTATTACCTAAATTATTTCTATTTGCTAGATGCCTCAATAATGAGATTTTTGGTCGCTTTCCTGAAATTCAAAGATTTGCACACAATAATATTACTTCAGTCAAACAGAAAAAAACTGAGGTCTTAAAATTCGTCCTGCAACTTTTTGATGTGTTCCTGGTCCAACACACCTTAATGAAATCACTGAATTTCCTCCCCAGTGTGCAGTCAAGTTTTCCACAGTCCTGCTAACGACCTCATTATTTGACTCAGATGTGTTGAAGCAGAGACGCATCTGAAAGTTGCAGGACACAGGCCCTCAAGGCCTGGATTTGACAACCCCTGACCTAGTAGATGATGTAAGCCTCTAATTTAGGTTAAACTAAGGCCTGACTGTCAACTTATTTTAAGGATTCTTGCATCTGGATCTAAATGAACATTCCAAATTCATCTGCTCAGTTATCTGCAGGTATAAACTGCATTGGGAAACCCGGACCCAAAGGTAAAGGCCTTGATAAGGTTATCCTGAGCCTGGTTATCCTGAGCCTGGTTATCCTGAGCCTGGTTATCCTGAGCCTGGTTATCCTGAGGCTGGTTATCCTGAGGCTAGTTATCCTGAGGCTAGTTATCCTGAGCCTGGTTATCCTGAGCCTGGTTATCCTGAGCCTGGTTATCCTGAGCCTGGTTATCCTGAGGCTAGTTATCCTGAGCCTGGTTATCCTGAGCCTGGTTATCCTGAGCCTGGTTATCC
>VMRN01000158.1:122591-145864 GCA_010277015.1 Poeciliopsis turrubarensis | reverse complement strand
GCTTGATGCCTCTTTGATCCTGACCTGCATAAAGTCACTTTGTTCTTTTACTTGAATTGAATCTTTTCCTGTTTTGTGCTTTTAAGGGAGGTTATTTTTAGGTGTGTATATTAAGTTTTCATTTGGAGTTAAACATTTTCTTTCACTGTTGTTTTATTTATCATGCTGACTAGAACTGAAGCTTTTATCAGTCTGCAGAGAAATCAACTTAAAAACATGGCAGAAAATAAACACGTTAAATGCCATCTTGTCTCCTGACTCTTTCATCCACCAGACCAAAGCAGGGGATGCAACAAGATTGGAGGCTCATCTGGGATTAAATCCTTTTCATCTTGAATCAGATTTTTACTCAT
This sequence comes from Poeciliopsis turrubarensis, assembly GCA_010277015.1. NCBI lineage: Eukaryota > Metazoa > Chordata > Actinopteri > Cyprinodontiformes > Poeciliidae > Poeciliopsis > Poeciliopsis turrubarensis. Next base: position 145,511 of record VMRN01000158.1, on the reverse strand, counting down.
AACAACAGAGCAGAGCAATGTGCACATAACTGAGGATTCCATCCCACCAGCACTCAAGAGCAAGATGCCTCTAACGCCTACACTTCAGGTAGAACCTTCACCTGACCCAGAGGGAGGTGTGGAGCTTTTTCTTCTCACTAGTTACAAATTTAGGGGGATGAATTTCATTCCAGCTCTTCACACTTGGCTGTGAGCAGCTCCTGGTCCTGACAGGACGATGCCAGTAAACCCACATCACCTCCAAAACTCAGATGTGGGACCAGGAGGGTCCAGAACAAACACCGTCCACTTCACAACTACGCTTTGATATCCTGTCTGTTAATAGGATGCAAGAGACAAAGGAAAACACAGTCTGCCTTCTGACACTGGGTTTTTTTTTTTTTTGTTTTTTTTTGCATTTAGGTCTGGACTTTGATTAGGCCATTTAATCGCTTGAATCTGCTTGGATGTGAACCGTTGCAGCTCCAGCTGTCATGTTCCGTGTGTTGTGTTTATTTGAGTTTTCTGTGTCCTGAGTTCCTCGTTGTCCTGTCTTCCCCTTGATTGCTCCCAGGTGTGTCTTGTTTCCTTGGTTACCCTCAGTGTATTTAACCCCTCTGTGTTCTTTGTTCCTGATCGGGTCCTTGTCAGTTAGTCGCATGTTGTCATTTGTTTGAGCCGCCTGTTTGACCAGTTGTTACCGGTGTGAGCCCTGGCTCCCGCTCAGCCGTGCTGCCTGGCCGCGGGATACTTTGTTGACTGTGTTTTGTGGACTTTACCTTCAATTAAATCACACATTTCACCTTACCTGGGTCTCCAGCGTCTGCCTCGTCACCTCCTCACCACCAATTCATGACACCAGCATGTTGGTTGTCCTGCTGGAATGTGGCCCTCAGCTCCAGTCTCAGGTCAGGGAACTTCACTTCTTCATTTCTTTCAAAAACAAACATCAAGCCTCTGCTGCTGCAGATTAGAGGACATCCTGTGATTTAGGCAAATACAGCCCTGCATCCTACAGTTGTGTAACTACTAAAGATGCTTTTTCTTCTTTCTGAATGGTGTGTGGCCCCTGGTGTAAGAAGCCATGACAAACCATTGGTTTTGGTTCTTCCTCTCCTATTAAAACAGCCACTCGTTCCTCTGCTGAAACACAATAACTTTGAAAAGACTTTTACAGCCTCAGTATTTGCAGGACTTTCACAGAAAAAGCACATTGTTGCTTTTCCACCAAATTCCTGTGGTCCATGATCCTCTCATCACACACCAAACCTCATGAAAATAAATAATTTATTCATGGAGATGGCTAATTATACTTTGATTTAAAGCAGTAAAACTTTTATGAAGACCCATTAAACGTAACTGAGCCAAATCTCATTCAGTCATTCAGCTGGACGAGTTGAAGTTCTCTAGGTTTCAACAAACAGGCATGGAAAATGTCACAAAGCAGGAGTGGAACGTGAAATTTGAATGGGACCACATCATAAACACCATGAGTGATGCACTGCTACCAGCATTCCTTTCAATTCAGTTCTGTTCATTCAGATGATTGATGGCTGATTAAATCATAAATTCATCTGAAAACTGAAGCTTTTCATACACTGGATAAGAAAACTTCTCCCTCCTCCTGTTGTAGGTCTGGTTATCTTTAGATTATCTTTATTTGCCAAAAATGAGAAAAATAATTACTTCATGTTTACAAGTTCCCATCCATTTCCTCAGTATTGCCTATTCAGTCTCTTTAGTGAATTACGCCAGTTCCTCTTTCAATGAAGAAAGTAATAAAGAAGAAATAAAAAGAAGAAATAAAAAAACAAAACAATAATAATAAAATGCAGTAAATACCTGGATTTTACTGATCAATTCTAGATGACAAGATGGAAGTTGTTGCTCATTTCTGGCTTAAATTAAAAGACTCAGAAAATGTGCCAAGAGAAGATGAATTATTAGTTATTATTATTATTTCAGGAACGTTGCTGTTACATCAGTCATTGATGAGGATCAATCTTGTACTTTATTGAAATAAACTGAGTGTCATTAGCTGGCTGAAATGAACTTAGTCAAGTTTTAAACGGAATCTAACAGAAACGTGTAAACAGAGATTTTATATTTGTGTATCCAGATTTTAATGAACCATGACAGATTTATGGTTCTGCTCTGAGGTTTCATCGGGTTTCCCATCTAGAAAATTCTGCTCCTGTGAGAGGAAATGCCCCAACTGTTTCCACTTGCAAACACAAAAATATAGGTCATCTGGAAGTAAGATTATTACAGTGTGATGATTGTAAAATCTTCTCAGTTTTGGCTTGGTGTTGAGACAGCTTGGTCTGGATCAGAGTGTCAGCTTGTTCTTTCTTCACTGGAACGGCTTCAAGCAGCCGACCTGTAAATCTCTCAGCTGTTAAACCTGAAGCTGCTGAAGAGGCTGAAATAATAACGGCTCAAGTTTTCCTGCTTCTCATTTAAACATCACTTATGAGTGACGTGTCAAAATGTCCATCACAGTATCATCTGCAAGAACATCAATGAAATGAACGATCTGCTGTTATCAAAGGTTGATCATCCAGTACCTGCAAAAGTTTTCACACCCTTTTAACTCTTCAGCATTTTGTGCCTCATGAGCCACAAACAGAACAACACAGAGGCGAGGAAGCCATGATGAATATAATATATGAACTCTATAAATATTAGAGCTGCAGCTCATGGTGATTTTTGTTATCAGTTATTCTCATGAATAAATAAATTTGCAGACAATTATTTCAGTAATCACAATAATTGTTTCAGGCGTAAGAAATCTACATGTTGCATGTTGCATGTTGCATGGAACATGCAACATGCAACATGTATATGTAGCACATTCTCTTCCTGTTGCTGCTGAAGCAAATCAGCCCTCAGCATGATGCTGCCACCACACAATGGGAATCGTTTTCAGGATCAGTTTTGATCCGTGTTAAGCAGAAAGTTCAGCTTTGGTCTAATTTGAGCAGCAGGTCTAAAGAGCTAACAGCAGGTTTAGTATGGCTGCTGTTCCAGACCTTTACTGTCTGGAACAACAAATTGTGATGAAATGTGATTGACATGAGCCCTTTAACCAAAACACCAAAGCTGTGTGTGTGGAAGTGGAGCGAAGCCCAAATGATGAGATGAGGAGAGGAACTTGAAAAGCTGAAGTTTCCAGACTGAGGAGAGAAAACCCATCCATTGTGAGGCGCAGTGAGCTGTCCGTCCTCAGGCGGTCTTTGTGAGCTTGACTTTTTCCTGGGTGGGCCGTTGTTGTTATGGCGTCTGCCTGGATGTGTCTGTGCCTGTTTGTTCAGAGTCCTCAGCATGCTGGTTATGTGTGAGTCAGGGTTAATAAGAGGTCCGTGTCGGTTGCTCCAGCATTCAGCTGCCCTCTCTTCACACTGACACACCAACAAGGCCGACTCACACCTTCTACTCGGACATAAGAGCTTACAGCTGAACTCAGCAGATGCCTTCGGTCTGTTTTATCATAAATCCTGCAAATACTCATTAATTCGTCTCAATCAAACTTCTCACACAGGAGACATAAAGGTAAAACACAGATAGTGTGAAAAACTGAATGGCATACCATTAAAGCTTTTCTGGTTTGGTTTTGTTCATTCAAATTATTTCTGTTTGCTAAATGTCAGAATAACGAGAGATTTTTTACTGAACTTAATTAAACATGCATTTGATTACATTTAGTTGTATTCATGTTGTGCCAGTTCACAACAAAGTTTGTCTTGACATATTTTACAAAAAATAAAACAATAAAAAAATTACAGTTAGGGACCACAGCCAAAAATCTGCCCCCAAAACACATCATGCCTGTTTTCTGTCATTTGTTTTAGTGATGAAAGTAACTTGTGAATAGGAACATTTTCTGTAAAGCAGTTTGGAGTCACATTCCATAGAAATGGTGGAATATAGATCATACTGGGAGCTGTTGCTGCGTTCTGTGCAGCCATATTGGACACAAAACTCAGAGCTGCTCAGCAGCGACTGGGAAAAACATCAGAAATGAAAGAGAATGTAGTATTATACTGAATGGACTGTCTGACTGCAGGTAGCTGCAACCTCCATGCAGAACATCATGCAATCCCTTCAAATCAACAGAGGGTAAGAGAAGAAATGAGACACACTTGAAAGAGGAAAGATTTTGTTTTTCATTCACTGAGTTTGCACCAGTGACAGTTTTTTGCTCTGCTCTGCATCACACCATGAAGTATTTGGTGGCTTGAGGAAAGACAGACAAACAGAAACGAAGGGAGAAGAATCAGAGCAGAAACCCAGTTTTACTCCTTCTCAGGGAAACATGTTGTTCCTGCTGCATTCAGCTGTTGAAGTCAGTCTTGTCATTCTAATCAAAGTTATCCAAGCAACACTTCAGCAGCATTCCTGCCTCAGCAGCAGTATGCCTGGCTGTGGAAGCAAATATTCTCCCCTCCTTCAAACCTTCCTTGCTCCTCCTGCTGCGTCTCCAGTGATCGCTCTGCAGCTGCTGCTTCACTCGCTTCAGACTGGGAGTGAGGACAGCACTCTGCTGCCTGGACCTAACGCCAGCTCTTTCTTTCTTTTAAAAAACATACTAATTCCAGTTCCAGTCTGTGACTCCAGCTCGTCTCTTTATCAATTTGTGATCTTTAGCTTTGTGTTCACACATGACAAAATGGGACATGAGAGGCTTCCTGCAGAAAGGTTTTCAGTACTTTAAGGTAAGAGCAACTTGATCTTGTAACAATGAGTTGCCCTCAGGTTTAAGCAACAATTAGCATTTTATTTTTGAATTGTAACTGAAGTGACACCATCATTGCAACATGTTTAAGATGTGAATTCAGACTAAATTAAAGAAGGGGTCAGTTGAATCAAGCAGATCACAGACTTTCCAACATTGTGCTTGTTGTAGTCGGGCCCTCCAAGCAGCTGCTGCGTCAGTCTCTCTGGATGAAGATGGAGCGCTCCACCCTGTGGGTCCTCCAGACTCTGCTGGTGCTCCTGTCGCCTGTGGGGTCCGCTTCCTGCCCCCGGCCCTGCTCCTGCCCTCAGCCTGCTGAACTCCACTGCACGTTCCGCTCCCTCCTCACCGTCCCTGCAGGCGTACCCAAGCATGTGAAGCGCATAAACTTGGGGTCAGTGGGGTTTTTTCCATGCTTTGCATTGCCAGGATGTCGTAAAAGTGTGTTTCAGGTTGATGTTTCCAGGGCAGGTTTGTTCAATTGGCCTCACAGGTTGTGTTGTTTCAGGTTCAACAGCATTTATAAAATAAGTGACACTTCACTGTCTGGGCTGGGGAAGCTGGAGCTGCTGATGGTCCATGGGAACAACATTCACTCTCTGCCTGATGGAGCGTTCAGAGACCTGGCATCACTTCAGGTGCATCAAGTATTGACTCAAAGATGCTGAACAGAAATGCTTTTCAAACTTTTCAGATTCTTCTCTTTAAGACAATGTTCCTGTACTGGTGCTTGAGCAGGACTTTCTGTGTTGGAAATAGATCAATAGGTAGAAGTCATGGTGTTTCCAGTATTTACCACTTTACAAAAAGAAGCTTTCACTCTTTCAAACTCCATCTGCAGATCAGTGGGACTTTGGTCTGAGAGCCTTTCAGTCACATCGTTCTGATTACAAAATGATGTTTCTGTCTCTTGGCCCAAAAAGAAAGCAGTGAAGTTACATTCAGACGAGCAGAAATGCAGTTTTAATAACTGAATTAAAAAACAGATTTGTTTTCCTTCACCACCATCAGTTCATATTAACTGTGGACTGGAATGATTACAGATTTTAGATTTTGCAAAGAATTTCCTTCATACTTACTTCCTGTATTATTCAAATGTTTTACTCATAACTTGGTTTGAGGACTGAACCGCATTGATTCCTTCATACATGTGAACTGGCTGCATTTTAACAGATGGTCTGAATTTTACTTCAGTGGCACCATTAGAAATATTTTAGCAGAGGAAAAGCACTGTTGTGTCCAATACTCCCATTTATTATTATTTATGTTGAGTTAATGATGAAAAAAGTATTTCTGAAACATGAGTCAAAATCTTTTTTTATCACTCAACATGAAACATTATTGAGGTTCTTGTTTTAATTTGCATGTAATTGTCTTGATAATCTGGTTAAAATTGGAACTTTTCTGTTATTTTGTTGGTTCAGATGCTGAAGATGAGCTACAACAAGCTGAAGGAAATCAACAGGCACACTCTGCAGGGGCTGTGGTCTATGGCCAGGTTGCACTTGGATCACAACCAGATAGAACTCATCCATCCAGACGCCTTCCAGGGACTCACTTCCTTACGCTTTCTGCAGCTGGAGGGAAACCAGCTTCAACAACTGCATCCTGCCACCTTCACCACCTTCAGTCTGCTGGGCCAGTTTTACATCTCAACCCTGCGACACCTCTACCTGTCTGACAATGCTCTCACATCCCTCCCCTCCCAGCTGGTGGAGACCATGCCACAGCTTGAGAACCTGTACCTCCATGGGAACCCTTGGACCTGTGACTGCAGCATGAGTTGGTTGCATGACTGGGAAAAAATGTCACCAGGTCAGATTATAATTACTCTTATTATTCTTTGGGTGTTTTCACACCTGATAGTCCAGCTGTTAGATTGGGGACTAAAACTGCAACATTTGTTACATTTTCATCTTGTGCAGTTTGCTTTTTCACACTGCACTGTGTGAAACAATCCAAACCTAATCACACCCTCACCTCCACCGAGAACTACTGAAGGAAACAGCATGAAAACTGAAGACACTGAGAGCAACTTGGAGTGAATGGTGTCAGATTGTAGTTTGTTGGATTTCTCCTTTGCTTTTGGTTAAAAAAAAAAAACCCAGAAGCCATTTGAACTGTTAGCTCTAGACGAGTTTATTTTGTTGTCTTTAACCAGAACGCCATGCGTCATAGTTTGCTTCCTCCTTTTGGCTCAATCTCTGGTCTGCTTGGTGTTCACATTCAAACTGCACAAGATTTCACTTCAGACCTAAAGAATGACATCTAGATTTGTAGGTGAACCAAAGTTTGCTTCTTTGCTCCACATCAGAGGTTGATTCATTAACCAACCAAGATTTATAGGGAAATGAAGTAGAGCTCAATTAAACAGGGCTGATGTGAATGCACCCTTATTCTTAATAGTTTTATAAGTCCTATGCTGATTCTGTTCTTTTTTCTGCTTCAGGGATTCTAAAATGTAAAAAGGACAGAGCCCTTCCAGGGGGCCAGCTGTGTCCAATGTGTTCTTCTCCTATACAAGTGAAGCAAAAGGAAGTCCAAGCTGCTCATCCTCTGGTTTGCAGGAGCCCAGCCATCAGCTTCCTTCACAGACATACATCACTAGAAGATTCTGGAAGTGAGACTTTGACCTCAGAGGACTTTAAGGAGCCCATTGGTAACATATCCCTTGGCCTCTCTGATGAGCATGGGAATGCATTAGATCTGGAGTGCAGTGCTCACAAGCTAAAAGAACCTGCCAAGGTAAACTGGGAGCCGGTCAACCAGCTTCAGCTGCTCACAAACATTACCTTCTCAGTAGACCTTCAGTGTTCTGTTAATAGAGAGAAATACGAGCAACTGTGGAGACTGATTGCATACTACAGCAACATTCCAGCTCATTTAATACAAGGAGTCACTCCAAGCCAAGATCCATACCCAGCACTTGTATATATCCAGGACTCCGTGCAGGACGCCCACTACTACTCAGGTCTTAAAGTCAAAGTGTCGGCCCAGCCTGCATGGCTCATGCAACCATCCATAGAACTACAACTGAACCGGCCTCAGTCTTCAACCAGCATGGTAAAGTTAATTCTGAGGACAAATCTCTCAGAGACAGTGGACATCGAGCTTCAGCAAAGACTCAGGAGGAAGTGGGTCATGATCGAGTCAACAAACAGAACACAGAAAGCTATGAGTGTTATCCTTGGAAGTTCAAATGAAATGGCCTGTAATGTGCACAGTTCAGACCCGTCAGTCATTCAGTGGATGCTGCCAGACAGTTCCAAACTGAACAGCCCATTTAGGGGTCCTGAAAACAGGGTTTCGGTTTCCAGAGATGGAAGGTTGAAAATGAAAGCTGTAACTCACAGAGACACTGGAGCTTATTACTGCATCGCCAAGGTTCAAGGAGATGTTGCTGTGCTTTCCTTCTATCTAACTGTCCATGAATCCTCGAGTCCTCCCACTGGGGAGGACACATCAGTTACATCAATAGAGGAATTTGCGGGGAACTCCATTTCTCTGGACTGTACAGCATCCAGTTCCCCTGATGCTGAAATAAACTGGATTCTACCAAACAACAGAATAATTCATTTCCAAGCTAATTATTCCAAAGCACTGGTGACTTTCAATGGTACTCTTCAAATCCCAAAGACTCAGATATCAGATAGTGGTTATTACAAATGTGTAGCAATCAATCAACATGGTGTAGACACACTAGTGAAAAAAGTTAGTATAGTCAGGCGCAAGGGTCTGATAAGACCAATACGCAAGTTTACAGCAAGGCCTCAGTCTGCCTCAGGGGTGAACACTCAAATAAAAGTCCCTACAGAGAACCCAGAAGAAGCATCAGGGGACAATGAAGAGTCTCCAACACGCCACCGCATCAACAGTGTTAGACGTAAACTCCCAGTGAGTCTGGTCCCAGGAAGAAGAGGTATTTATCCGTCTAGGAGCACCTGGCACCGACAGCCTGTGCTCCAGAAACCAACAGGGTCTCACAATGGAAACCTGAAAGGTTTAGTAGAGAATAGGAGGAGGATTAATCTTTCTAAAAGTAAAATTGACCCAGAGAAATGGGCAGACATTTTAGCTAAGATTAGGGACAGGAATGCTGTGACCTCGCCTCCTGTTTTTGTTTCAACAAAGATGAAAGCAACAAAGTTGACGACACAGTCATGGGAAACTTCTAATGAGCCATCAGATGGTGTGACTGTACATGAGCGAGTGGGTCAGCATTATTCCATGCATCAAAGCTCTGAAAAAGCTACAGAATACAGTAATCATGGTCAAGATAGTCATGTAACACCTGAAAGCATCACTGCACAAGATACAACTCCTAACAGCAGATATGTTACTACAGCACTCCATCCAACAGAGATAGCATATACTACACAGCACACAACCCATGACAGAGACTTGAACCTAATCACAAGTTCAAACGGTGGGTTTTTCCTCCCCCAGACCACATCTGTTCCACCGCACGCTATTACTGTCAGGCAGCCCAGTGTACACACTGCAACCAGCAGCACATTTTCTTTTCCAGAGACCCGAAGCACAAGTATTACTGCCGATAAGATCCAAACAGCTGATCCGTCTGAGGGGCTGCAGAGCAGTAAGAGTAGGAACAAACCAAATGATGTCACTAACTCCATAAATCACAGAGAAGCCTTCTTTATGGAAAGTCAAATTACTCCTTCAGCCAACCCAAATCACTCTGTAGCAAGTCAAGAAGGAAGTGGAAACTATTTGAGTGAGACTTCAACTCTGTCACAATTTCAGTCTCATCCAAAGGACACAACGCTCAATGATCTGCATTCTGAAGTTGTTGTCACGACAGGGGCTCCAGCGACTACCTTGAATCTGCCTGGGAATAAAAGGGTGTTCTCTACAAGACGGCCAAAGTCACGCCTTCGGAAAGTCAACTCTCAGAGGAGGAATGGTGGCCGGAGGAGACGACCAGACAGAAAGAAACAAAAGCTCAAAACACTTGGCAGCTTCATCATCACCACACCTGTGAAAACTCCCCTACCTACAGCCCAGACCTCTGCCTCCGAACTGTCAAACACAGAAAGATCAGGAATCGCAGTTTGTTTAAATACCTCTGTTCCATTCACAGAGAGCCAAGCGGTGTCATCAGACAGACTGAGTCATAAAGAAAGCACAGTTTTCAGGCAGAACCACGAGGTAATCAAAGAGCCTTCCTCACTACCAACCTCTTCTTTAGGAACAAAGGACAGCCAAAACAAATCATGGCAAAGCACTGCAGCTGCACCCTCATTTCCAAGCATTTCTCCAGGCTTAACTCATGGAAATACTACTCCTCACAGCACTGTGGAAATCTCAGACAGTGCATATCCTACAGCAATTTCAGAGATTCTCCCATCAATCCTTCAGCAGAGGTTTGCAGACAGTCCTCCTCCACCTGGTGAGCATTTAGAGACCTGGCATGAAAGAAATTTTACCACAGAATCAGCACCTCTGCTGCACTCTGAAAGGCCCTCATGGGGTTTTCAAAGTATGACAAAATTGCCAACAGACAATAAGAATCAGCAATTTGTCCATCAGGAGACTTTTACTGAGGAGGCTGAACAAATACACTGGGAGAGAACTGGAATGGATTCTTCACTACAGCCTTCTTATTTTACCCAGTCTCCTTCACCCATGCAGGGAAACAAGACAGTCTCTGGAGAAACTTCCAAAACTACAGTCTCAACTACAAGGATGCTTTTTGATGTCACCACTGAGAGACTCACACCATTAGAAGATTTAAAGAGTGAAAAAAATGAGAAGAAACCTCTGAATACTGGAACTGATTCTGCACATATGAGTAGTTTAAAACCAACACCTGCCTCAGCTACCTCAACGTTGCCATATCATGCTACACCATCCAGAGAGACTCCCTATCTCTCAAAGCCCAGACTTTCTCCTGTAGTACCTCTTCTAATGTCTTTACCAACATCCATCACTCAAAATGCCACAGTCACAGTCAGTACCAGCCAGGATCAACAAATAAAACCCATTTCTACCACATCCGTCCTAAGAAGACCATTTAACTTTCATCCTACAACATTTCCTCCAAATCACAAACCAATAAATGCAATTCCAACCTTTGAGGCATCCACCTCTACACCAGTACCCACTGGGATCCCATCCCAAAAGACACTGTCACCAGTAACTCTGGCTGTGTCCACACAGCACCTACCTGAGCATGGATCTGTTCAAAGAGGGAAGCCCAGGATAAAAACTAGCCATTCTCAGATGATTACTGTCAAAGTAGAGAAAGATGCTAAGCTTCCATGTGAGACTGGAGGTCAGCCGATGCCTTTCCTGTCGTGGACAAAAGTTTCTAACGGTATGTAAGACTGGATCTGAGAACTCAGTTTTCTGTGCAGGTAAACTTTTTCTGCAGGTTCTTAAAGAAAAGATGAAAGATTTAATACAATTATACAGCAGGATTCCACATGCTGCTGGAGCTAATATTTACAACACAGCCATGTTTTCTCATTATCTGACATTGAAACAGAGAATATATTTCTGGTTTTAATCAGTTACGATTACCAAAATTATTTCTATTTGTTAATTCCAGAATGAGAAGAGATTTTATAATCACTTTCTTCAAACACATACATACTGTAATTCAGGTTTTTGTGAGAGAACATTTGTAAAAGGTATTCACAAAAACAACACAATCTTACCAAGTATTGTTGGTCTAGTTCTCATCCAAATGTTTTAGTTGAAATATGACAAAACTAACTTGTAAGTAACTTTTCAGCAAGATACAGGAGCTTTTTCAAGTCAATAATTCCTTAATATTGATGAAAACGTACTACTGTGAAAAATGTCTTGTTTTAAATGAAATCATCACTTAATGGAACAAGTACTCTCTCTTCAATATCTCTTCAATATCAGTATCTTGTTGAAAAGTTACTTACAAGTTAGTTTTCTCTTATTTCAAGTGTTGTGAAGTTTACTAAGATATTAGCACTAGAAACTAAATCAAATTTGCATATTATGATTTAGTGTTTTTTGTGTTTGTGTTGTATCTAGAATAAGGACATCTTCTGCTTTGAGGGGCGTTTCAGCCCATGTTGGGACAGGTTTCAATGATAGTGCATGTAAACTTCTGGAATCTGAAGTTTGATCTGTTTTCATTTCAGACTCACAGCAGAGAGGGCGGGGCCTCTTTTTATACAATATGTAAATATCTGCTTTCCTTTGGTTAGAATGTGACATCAACAAGCTTTGAAAGTAAATAACTACACTTACATCATAATTTCAGTACATGACAGGCGACAACTGGAAACTGTGGTGGAAAAACTTTAATGTCTGAAAGGCTCATCATTTCTCAGCATGTATTTTCCTCTGTGAAGGAGACAGATGAAACATTCAGACTCTTCAAAGCACATGGCTCTCTGGGTCAGGAGGTTCTACTGGAATATCTAAGTGGATTAAATACCCATTAAAGCACACCTACAAATATATCCTTTGTTTAAATATCAAGTCCTGTGCACACAACATTTGGATCTCTTGGAAGTTACTCTGTATTATCCTGTTATGAATGGATGAACCGGCTTCAGAGGAGATTCATAAAACCTTTTTTTTCATCAGTATGTCGTCTCCTGTAGAGATTCGTCTATTTCAGAAAGTATATCATGCATTCTGGCAGCTTATCTTGCTTTTAATTCAAGTCGTGCACAGAATAGGTCAGAAGTTTACATGCACCCATAGCCAATAATTTGGTTTGCAAGTTGTAAGTAACTGAGGTTGGTCTCTAATACATTTAAAATCAATTCATAATTATAATATGCCAGCTATGGTTCTGGAATATGAACTCATTGACTTCATTTTTTTTCTCCCTGAGGCACTGAGGGCTGCAGACCTTTAGACGTTGGGTTCTCCTGAGATCTGCCAGATGAGTCACTGATGAGGTCTGGGAGTAATTTTGGAAGGATTGAGGTTGCATTAGAGTGAAAGCTCAGTTATTGTACACACTGTGCCATGTTTTCCCCGTTTGCTTATAAAGTTCCTCACTGTGCTTCTTGAGAGTCCCAAAGTCTTAGACACTGACTTGTCAGTGAGTTTGTCTGTCTTCTGTCTGGAACCTCTTTAGATCAGAGGAGAACCATTTCTTTGACTGAATTCACAAATAAATCTGAAAATGAAACTCTCAAAAGTCAGATAACTAAGTGCAAACTTCTAAGCTATTCATTACAGAGAAGCTCTTCAACGAAGAATTTGAACTTTTCTTAATGGATAAAACAGAGTTCAGCTGAGACAAAGTTTGTGGTCTGTGGTGATGGTTTTGACATAAACTCAAAGCTTCAAAAGTGTAATATTGCTTGTCTCCATCATAGCAACAACTTCTCTACCTCACCCTGCAACTCTCCATCCACAATTCCCTACTCACTCTTCATCCCTAATTTTCTTCCTTTGAACAGGCTTGGTAGTTATTCCAGTGACCCTGAAACTAAATGCTAAACCAAGGAAATGGTCTCAGGCTCAAACACCAGCTTTTCAATGTATCGTTTCGATGTTTAAAGCAGAAATTGCTCTGGATCATCAGTACATGTGCAGATGAGGGGAGTGGCACCTTCATGTCAGGAGCAGGTCATTTAAAGCCTTGTGGGTTGGTGTGTGTAGTCTGGCAGAAGTAGGCACTATCAGCTGAGTGAATAGTGTCTATAGTTGGAGTGAGTGGAAGCTTGCAGGTGTGACCATTGTGATCCAGTGAGGCCCAGAAATATCTGGACCTTTCCACCTATTGGATAGACAGACTGTCAAATAAAAGTTAAGAATCTGCTCTTTTCATCTACATGCATAATTTTAAAGTGTCTCAGCAAACATCAAGAGTATGTACATATACATATATATATAGATAAATATATATATATTTCTAGATATATATGTATATTTATATAAATGTACCAAACTGGACTGTAATGGATTGCCAGCTGGTTCATGATGTACTTTGTCTCTTAGTCAAAGTCGCAGTGAGTTGGGTCCAAGCTCTGACCAAATGTTTCAAAATGTCTGGGTGGCTGCTAGATATTTACATTGAAAGTACTTAATGATCCAAAATATTCCATTCTCTTACAGAATTTTTCAGAGAAAGTAGCTTTACTTTCAGTAACTTAACTCATAGAAAATGGATTTAGATACGTTGTGTGGTAAACTCATTTTTCATCCTTGCATCATGCTAATGGTCTCACACTCTTGAATTATTTTTGTTTCATGAGCAAATGTTGATGCTAATCAGTCCTGAAGAACTGTGAAATTCAGCATTTACTTTTTTTAGCTTACATGCAAAATCAAGGCTAAAAACAAAAACCATAATTAAAAGAAATTCATGAGAAGTCCACTTTGTAGCTTGTTTCAGATTAAATGTAAAATACAATGTAAGGTAGAAAGCCAACACTACACATCAACACTGTTCTTACTGTGAAGCAAGAACAGCTTCATAGTGTTACCACCATGTGTTAGAATGCCTAGTCAAAGTCCAGCTCTAAATCCACCAAAGAACCTGTGGGGATACTTCAAAACGAATGTTTACAGGCACTCTCCATCCAATCTAAACAGAACTTGAGCTGTCTAATGTGCAAGAGTATTTTACTTTATGTTGGTCGATCAAAAAAAAATTGGAATTTGTGATTATAATGTGACAAAATGTAAAAATATTCATGGATAAAGTATGCTAAATGATTGTGTGCTTCTGTCTGTGCAGGAGTGAGCATCGCCAGGAACATGAAGGTGCAGAGGTTTGAGGTTCTCCATAATGGAACTTTAATCATAAGAAACTCACAGCTAACCGATGAGGGCCAGTATGTGTGCACCGTTCAAAACCAGTATGGCACAGACAATATGATGGCTAACCTTATCGTCATGTCTCATCATCCGCGGGTCCTTCAGCCTCGAGAGCGAGACGTCCATGTGCATGAAGGAAGCAAGGTTGAACTGGAATGCAAAGTCGAAGGGGATCCTGTGCCTCGGGTTAAGTGGGTCCTGCCTAACTCAATCCAGCTGATGCCGACCTCACTTTCTGTGCCATCTCAGTGGCAGGTGGCTGTAGATGATAGTGGAACTCTTCATATCAACCGGGCTAGTATTACTGACAGTGGAATTTACAGGTGCACTGGCAGCAGTGCAGCTGGAGCTGATAGCGTGTCAGTCCACCTTCATGTCGCTGCAATGCCGTCTTTGATTCAGCAGAGACTAGATGAGAACATGACGTTTCCAGAGGGCAGCGCTGCTTATATTGACTGCACTGCCTCAAGAGCCTCTCAGCCAGTCCTGCGTTGGATCACTCCTGATGGCACACAGCTCACTCCTTCCCGACTAATTACTAGAGAGAACCTTGTTGTCTTTCCAAATGGGACACTGCACATACAGAGATTGGACCTCAAGAATTCTGGGAAATATGTATGCAAAGCCAGTAATGGAGTAGCCTCAAGCAGCAGGACTGTGATGCTAAGTGTCAGAAGAAAACTGTTGTCCGCTAAAGCCACGATTACATCTTCATCTCCCCAGAGAACAGATGTAATGTATGGAAGTAAGCTACTTCTGAACTGTGTGGCAACAGGTGAACCGTGGCCTCGAATCATCTGGAGGACGCCCTCTAAGAAGCTAGTGGACAGTCAGTACAGGTGGGCAAATATAAAGTTCTTCATGGTTATTATCATAGCAACTCTTAATGTCCTGAATATTGAAGGTTGTTTTAATAGTACCATTTAATTTTTTGTGCAGCTTTGAGTCTAGGATCAAAGTATTCCTTAATGGCAGCATAAGCATTCATTCTGTGACTGACAAGGATGGAGGTGACTACCTGTGTGTAGCCCGTAACAAGATGGGTGATGACTACATTCAACTGCGGGTCAATGTCTTGACCAAACCAGCAACGATTGAGCAGAAACTCCAGAAATCCAGTCAGGAGGTGGTGCAAGGCCAAGACCTGAAGGTGGACTGTGTGGCATCTGGCCTCCCCAGCCCAGAGATTAGCTGGGCATTACCAGATGGGACCATGGTCAACCCAATAAAGCAGAAAGCAGGAGTCCGTGTGGGACGCAGTCGCAGGTCTGAGTCATTCTTTAATTCCTGGGAAGTTCCTGATTTGCCTGTGTTTGCTTTGCCAAATCACATTCAAATGCCAACAATAAGTCATTTGTTTCATGAATCAAGCCTATTTTCAACTGACAAATTCTGTTTTCAAAGTGTAACATTCATCCCCATCTTCTCAAATTGTTTGTAGGTACGTGGTGTTTGACAACGGGACGCTGTACTTTAACGATGTTGGCCGGCCAGAAGAAGGTGATTACACTTGCTATGCACAGAACCAACTTGGCAGAGACGAGATGAAGGTGAGAGTCAAGGTGAAAGGTGGCACATCCTCTCCTCAAATCCAGGATAAAGATCAAAAGACTGTCAGGGTGCTCTACGGTGAGACAGTAACACTGCAGTGCAATGCCAAAGGTGACCCAGTGCCTGTTGTCACTTGGATGTCTCCCAAAAATAAACCAATTTCCAGTGCAACAGACAGATACAAGGTGCTTAAAGATGGAACACTGGTTGTTCAAAATGTTCAGAAATTTGATGGAGGTAATTACACCTGTACGGCGAGGAACAGTGTTGGCCAAGACAATAAAGTTACCAGAGTGGAGGTTTTGGCACCTCCTCTAGTTATCAATGGCTTAAGAGGAACTTCAAATACCATCAAAGTTACTGCAGTTGAGGGAGAACGGAAACTGTTTGATTGTGTGTCCGAGGGAAGCCCTTCACCTCATATCATGTGGATCCTTCCAGGAAATCTAATACTTCCTGCTCCATACTACAGTAATCGCATGACAGTTCATCAGAATGGTACTTTGGAAATACAATCAGCTAAGAAGACAGACTCAGGACAGATGGTGTGTGTTGCTCATAATGAAGGAGGGGAGGTTAGAATGTTGGTCAACTTGGATGTCAAAGAAATGTTTGGAAGTCCACAAATTGATGCTCCCAAAAGAGAAAGCTTTTCTCTAAAAGTGGGGAATACAGTAACTCTAAATTGCTCGATTGATGGCTTGGAGTTAACTGATATAATGTGGACTTTACCCAGCGGGACTCCTCTGCAAGCCGGTGCTCGAATTTCAAAGTTTTTTCACCAACTTGATGGGTCTTTGATCATCAACAACCCATCTGTTGCTGATGCTGGTATGTACCGCTGTGTGGGGCGTACCTCTGCTGGGATATTTGAGAGTACAGTCACCCTGTCCCCAGGAAGGAAGCCACAGATTCTGAACCGATACCTCTCTCCTGTCAGCATCATGGATGGCGAAACACTTTTCCTTCATTGTCAAACAACTGGTGAGCCATTCAGACTTACATGGACGCTGCCCAGTGGGGTTGTTCTCAATAGGCTGCAGAGAGCTGGACGTTATTCGATACTGCGTAATGGGACAATTGTCATTGGACAAGCATCAGTCTATGATAGAGGACCCTACGTTTGCAGAGCTGCCAATGAATATGGCAGCTCCTTGCTTTCAGTCTCAGTAAATATCATTGCAAACCAACCCAGGATTACCAGTGGGCCTCCCTCTGTGACTTACGCCAAAACTGGAGTTGCTGTTCAGCTGAACTGTGTTGCCACTGGGCTCCCTAAAGTAGAGGTGGCTTGGGAAACACCTGATAAAACCCGTCTGGTTGTAAGTGCACAGCCACGCCTTTTTGGAAACAAGTATCTCCATCCACAAGGTTCCCTGATCATTCAGAATCCAACCCAACGAGATTCTGGTGTTTACCGATGCACTGCCAGGAATACTGCCGGTGTCGACTCTAAAACAACATTTCTAAATGTGTTCTAAAGAATTTTACTTTCAACCCATACCCAAGGCAATACTGTATGCCCAAGCAACTGCCTAATTAAGACATTAAATCAGAACACAATTAAAGTCGCAGTAAGAATTGTGAAATCACCAACCTGTTAGCATACAGTGGCTCTTTCATCATGTTCTGATTTAGAGGCTCAAAGCTAGCATCATGTGCACCCTACTTTCTTTGTACAATATTGTGAAAGATCTGTGTGTAAATACATAATTGCTCAGGTAATTTGGATACAGAAAACCTATGTACGGGTTGTTTTCTAGAGGGGTCACTAATGGTGGTCTTAATCATCTTTGTATCATATTTAACTTTCCCAATTTCACCAGACCTTTTTAAATGGAAGTAAATTATTTAGAAGATATATTGTTTTGTGTTCAGTCTGCCAAAAAGTAGAATTTCTGATGTATTTATTAAAATTAAATGACTAAATCAGTTTGCTATGTGAAAAGCCTGACCTGTTTTCCTCGATGGCAGCATATCCAATCACTTACATATCGCCCATTCATGGCGTTCATATGTGGAAAGGTTTTGCAACAATCTTTCAAAAATCCATATACATTTTTATGAGTTGCACCTTGTTGTTAGAACAAGTAATTGGTAAATCTTGATAAAACACAGACACTCTGAGAATTTCTTGGAAATGTTTATGAATATTCCACACAGACAAACAGGAAAGGTATCATTTTAGTGCATTTCATGATTATTACAATCAGAGACGTCAGACTGCCATGTTAATATCCATGTCAGAAATCAAGCAATATGTGATAAAAAGGAAAAGAAATAAAGAAAGCCAAATAAGAGAATATAATGTTCTATTAATATGATAAATATAGTGACAGTGAACTGAAGGAGCTTAAAGCCTCACAGTTTCTACAGTAGTTCACCTGTCAGCGCTATCACTGTGAGCACAATGAACGTCTGCTTGTCATTGAGAAGTAAAAAGTGCTTGTAAGCTAATGCTACATGTTGGAAGGGTCTTATTAAAGCAGTAATTAATGTTACTTAACGTGATGTTTCCAGTCGACATGTTTTTATTGGCAGAAGATGCAAAAACAATTTAAAAGGGCAGCAGCAACAGATTTACTTACCTTAGAAACTTTAGTCTCACAAACACCTGAAACTTCCTGGATGGTTTGGCTGCTGCTAAGACGAAGCACATTGTGTTCATTTACGACTGGCAGAGCGACAAAGACGTTTTATATTACAAACATATTTTAATTCTGTTTTGAAATAAAAAGAGAAAAATAAATTCATGGATGATTTATTTATGTTTAATGGTTTAACACATTTTGTGTTTCTGCTGTTTTTGTGTCGTTTGAATTTACAAACTTTTGGAAGTCCTACCAAATTTATACACAAACAAAAAGAAACCAATGAAGTAGGCACAAAAATATAACTCAAGAAAATATGTGTATGTTTGAAAAAAGTAACTTCTATTGTCAAGCGTGTTAGAGAAAAAGGTAATAAAATGAATTGCAGGATCCAAATGCATGAAGGAGTCAAGCAGGTGAAAGTCAAAAGTTCTCTAAAGGAAATAAGAAAAAGTCAATCCAAAAAAATGTATCAGAAGTGAAACAAGCTGGGGGATGCAGAGTGCTCAGTGGTCCCTTGTACCAAATACATTTTTATGTTAATTTTACATTATAATTAACTCAAAATTGAGGTGTTGCTCTTTTTGCTTCAGTCATATTGAATTGGGATCACAGTTTTCATTTGAATCTTTTTAGCTTACTTTTCTTACAATGAGTTTACTATGCCTGCAAAATTCAAATATGAGTCTTTCTTTTCTTACACTTTTGTACTTCACAGCAGTTCTGAATGTGAGCTCAAAACTTAAAATCACATTTCCTCTGTCTAAGGTGGCTTTAGTGTTTTGTGGTTTTTTTTTCACATTAACATTTATTCTGCAGTCTTTGAGCAAACCAATTTTAAACAGTGCAGAGAAACATCTGGTTTCAGATGAGGGTCTTCCTGTCTGCAGTGGGCTCTGTGGTCCTGACACAACAATGATGTCCTCCGCTGTGATGTATTCTGCAGTTTTCCACAACGTAATAAAAATGTCTTTTTTCAATCTGTGTTCAAAGTACTTTTTTTGTTGACTCTGGAAAATAAAGAAAAGCGCAGATCAAAATATAACAGAAGCTGCCAGCGCCTCCCTCTGCTGCACACGCTGTTTTATTGGTCATCTTTTGGTTATGGCTAAATTCCCTCATGAAGTATAGATAACAATATTTTTTTCTTCATGAGGTCTGGGGAAAAATGTTTCAATTTTGAGCTCATAAAGTGGCTCTTATTTATTAATTTGCTTTTGACGGATTCTAAATGTTTCTATGGCTTCACATGATGACAGAATGTGGTGCAAGTACAGCTAAAAATAGAATATTGTGAAAAAGATCAAATTCTTTTTCCTTCAGTATAAATTATTTAATTACTAACCTTTGGGTGTCAGGATGTGCTGGTGGACCCAAAAATGCAGCAGGCAGAGGTCCAGAGCAGGTTTGGTTTAATCTAATGAACAAATAAAGAACAAAAATTTACAACCATGAAGAATGCAGGGAGATAAATAGGAATCCAAAAAGATGACTGGGAATAAACGGGGAGATAGTGGGAGCAGATGAGAATAAGGTGGTAACGTACTGGGAGGCTGAATGATGAAGGAAAGACCTGGGCTGATGAGCTAACTGGTTACAGGAGTGAGTGGAGAGACCAGGGGGCCGACGAAGAGACGAAGAGATAGAGAAAGTGGTTCAGGGGTTCAGATAGAGTCCACAGGGGAGAAGGAAAATGAATCTAACAATTAAACTAAACATGGTTAAACTAGAGTAACTAAAAATAACTAGAAATAAAGATAATAAACTACAATGACTATGAAAGGCCTGAACTAAAGAAAAACAAAAACACAGCTGATCTAATTAAAGAAAAGGAACAAAAGAGCAAAGAAATGAGATTCTAACACTGAGAGCAGAAAACAAAAAGAAAAAGTTCAGCATTTAGCAGTTCAGTTCAGTGGAACTAGGTCACCATTATTCTTCAAGAGTAGAAACTTGTAATTATTACTCTGGGAATACAGCCATGCTTTTATTTATTTATTTTTATTTTTTTGAGAGAAAGAAGAAACATCTGGAGCCACATGGAAAACCTCTGTTAGTTCATCAGAACAAGGAGCTGCTGGTTAACATCGCAGCTCAGAGGTTAACCAGCGGCTCTGCGCTCCCTCTCCTACCCAAATGGTGCTCAGCATTCCTCTGGCAGATTCAGTCCATGTTTCCATTTTGGAGAATCGTTGGACCACAGTGATCAATGTTTCCCTGAGTGATTTAAAGGCCTGACATGTGAATGTGACTCCTTACAAAACTCAGCTTTTCCATGTTAGACTATGAAGCACAAGGGAGATATTTTATACACAAAGATATTTGCAATCCTGTTGCAATGTTATCATTATAAAGAACAACTTAACTCTATCATTTCCATTAAAGCAATGAATACAATTCTACTGTAGCTTATCTTAAATCTTTGTTTCCATAGTGATCTCCCACCATTATGTAACAATGTATGCAGACGGCAGTCAATTATAGTCACAGTCACAACTTAAAAAGACAATCCTTACAAATGTTTGAAATGTCTACTTATATGATGCTACATCTGAAAATTTACATACATTTTCTTTTCTTACTATATAAGTGAAATCAGACCAGACTTTTTTTGTTCTATGCCACTTAAAATGACTAAAACATTTCTCTTCACTAAATGTTATCCCCACTTACATCAAGTGAAGCATGTCCTGCAGAAGCATCATGTTTGACCCGATGTATGACTTCTGTTTTCTTTAACGCTGTTAGTTTCACACAGAATTTGTACAGCTACAGTGTAAATGCATCATGCATCACTTTCTATTTAGTTTGAAGGCGTGGTCGTCTTGGTGTATGTAAATCTCTGACATATTTGTGATGAGACCTGTTCTATATTCCACTTATTATTATTATTATTATTATTATTATTATTATTATTATTATTATCATCATCATCTGTTGACCTGCACATGGTGACAGATGTCAAAAACAATGCAGTGAAATTAGTTGAATTTCCTGCTTGGTTTGCTGGAATTCCCTGTTGATTTAGTTGTATGCAACATATTTAATGTAGATGCATCCCAGGTGTAAAATCCTCAGTGAAAAATGAATCCAAGCAAGTCTGGAGGTGAGCTGGGTTCTCATGTCTGTGCAGATAGATCATACTGTGCTGTACTTTCATGACTAATTGTGGGAATATGGTCTAGTCTCTGGCCCAGATTTCAGAGGAAACCAGGCCCACCCGCTGAAGTGGCTTGGAAACAAGGGCATCCCAAATCCCCCGCTCCACAGCTGACTGTCATTACTCATGCAATTCCCAATTATCCCGATCTCACAAATTACAGGTCATAAGAATCTGGTGGAACCTCTGATCCAATTAAGCAGACAGCTCTGCGCATGAATCAAGCTATGACTGCCACACGATGAAAGCAGTTAGACCAGAGCATATGGAGGAGTTTAGGATTCCTTACTGGTTATCACATTCCCCTCCGTCTCCACAGCATGCGACTGAACGCAGCCAGAGCATGGCATAACAACAACGGCATGAGATAGGCAGAGGTCTTTTTCCAATCACGTTCAAATGCTGCGATTCCTCTACAGTCATTCCAGACTCACAATCACGTTATATCTCGGAAAGTCACAGTGGACGCCTTTCCAAAACCACAAAAACACATTAGACTTTATTGGGATTTTATGTGTTGACCAACACAAAGCTATGAGTCATTGTGCAGTGCAAAGAAAATGCTGTGTTTTCTTACAGATAATCTAACTATAATTGTGTATGTTACTTTTTTATGTCCGTTTACTAAATGATCCATCCCAGATGAACATATTTAGAATTGGGCTATGCTGTGTTTTTTTGTTCATGTCTGGATGAAGGTGCTCTGATTGGACGAAACTTCAAAAATGTCAATTTTAGGCCTGACTGTAACACATTATGCCCAGGACATAACATGGTGCTGGCAGCATCATGCTTTGGGGAGAGAAGCTGGTTGTAGGTGATGGAGGTAAATCCAAGAGATTTGGAAGAATCCCAGTTAGAGGCTGCAGAGGATTTGAGATGGAGGTTCACCTCCCGACATGACAATGACCCTA
Source organism: Poeciliopsis turrubarensis (assembly GCA_010277015.1). Lineage (NCBI taxonomy): Eukaryota > Metazoa > Chordata > Actinopteri > Cyprinodontiformes > Poeciliidae > Poeciliopsis > Poeciliopsis turrubarensis. The sequence continues at coordinate 122,795 of VMRN01000158.1, read as the reverse complement.
AACACGAATCCATAGATACAATGAAACACGAATCCATAGATACAATGAAACACGAATCCATACAGTGAAACACGAATCCATAGATACAATGAAACACGTATCCATAGATACAGTGAAACACGAATCCATAGATACAATGAAACACGAATCCATAGATACAGTGAAACACGAATCCATAGATACAATGAAACACGAATCCATAGA
>VMRN01000158.1:108469-122491 GCA_010277015.1 Poeciliopsis turrubarensis | reverse complement strand
TGAAACACGTATCCATAGATACAATGAAATGGTTTGGATCAACACATATTCATGTGTTGTCTTTGGCTATGCTAGGCTGACATTAGCATGGTAGCTCTCTGCTGTGATATGACTTGATGATGACTGCTCTACTAAAATTCATTATCATTTGTTTCAAGAACAAGAGAAAATGTTCTGTCACATTGAACACATAGTGTTTTGCTCTGAACATCATAAATTGCAAAATGCAAGATGCTTTTGTTTCAGCTTCTCTCTTTTTTTCCACTGAGTCTTAGCTAAACCTGACAAGCAGAGAAGGTTTCATAACAGACAAGCAGCAACTGTGGCAGCCAATATTTTCTTGTCAAGCATGGAAAACAAGCTGAACAAGGTTTTTGTCTGGTAGAGGAATGAAGTGGTGACCCGAACTGAGGAGAAAACACTGACTTCAAAATAATAAGAATGAACTGAAAACAGGTGAGTGTCATCAACAAGAACACAACCATTTTTGAGTAGTTGTTCTTTGAATCCAGCAAGATTTATATGAAAAGTTATAAAGGGACCTTATGAAATGTGGGCTCATCTAGAAGAGCTGAAGCAGAAATGCATTCTGCTCCTGATCTGGATCTCAGATGATTGTGAGTGATTTTAGACGCAATAAATATTTTTTTGGACATTTTTTTCATTTATTTAGTAAAACACTATAAATATTTGGTCTACATTCCCAGTCATATTTAAAGCTAAACCATTATTTAAATGTTCAAAGGAGTGAGCAAGTTTTCTTCAGCTGCAGCTGCAGCTGCTTCTTTGACCATTAGTTTGATAAAGATAACTTGAGAAGTTGGTAATCATTTAAAAATAAATGATTTTTAAATCTGAGCGATACTAGCAGGTAAAATGATATATTGATTGATAACATATTGTCTTTAGAACAAAAGCCTTCTGCTGTCCACAGGTTCAGAAACATGACCATTACAGGCCATTATGAACCACATAGCTTAGCATGGTGGAATCAAAGAAGCACATGAATTTACAGTTTGTGTTTTGCTTTGGTGTCAGAGCACACATCACTAATTATTAAAGATGTCTCACAGTTTGCCTCTTGATGCTTTGTAATTCATACAGCCATGCATCATGCATGCTGCAGAGATCTGAGAGCAGACAAGACAAAAAGCAGCAGCTTCCTCAAGCTGGGCGACAACCTCAGATCTGAGTCTGTGGTGAAGAAAAGACTGAACTTCTTAAGGTTTATTTCAGAAAATCCTTCTAAAACATTTGAACTGGACATTGCACCAATTTTCATCATCCATTCAAGGCAAGTTTAAATCACAGCAGAAAAACTTTTTGTAACTCTGAAGGAAAGATTTTAAATCTGAAAAATCTGATAATAACATTTATTATGCATTACAGACCTGACATGAAACATGGTTTGAATCGAATTTTCATAAATAAAACTGAAATGAGTCCAGTGGCATGAGAAGTGGGAGCTGCTGTCCAGGCAGCTGATGACAGATGAATTTTCTTTATGTTGTGTTTTCAAGTTCTTTCTAACAGTGTCTTGGATTATTCAATCAAAATCTAGAGTTTTTCTGACCATCTCCATTTTCTTCTCAGTTGAGAGCAACACACCACGTCTTCCATGAGGATAACTTCTTAACTTTTCAACAGCTTATTGATAAATACAACATTGACCGGAAACAGTTTCACCAATATAACCAATTAAAACAAGCCATCAATACATTATTAGATATCAATAACACTAATGTTGGACAATTAGACTATATCAATGAAACTGCAAAGTTACAAAAAACACTCTCAAAATTATATGAAATATAAAGTCTTCAAGCAATTTTACTTCTGATCAATAAATGGAAAAAAGACCTTAATATAAAATATTATATAATCTGTAGAGCTCACCTCACACATCACAGGATGCTCGACATGGGACTAACCCTAACCCAATCAGACACTGATGACCAAAGGAACAATCACCAAACTGTCTCAGATCTCTGGCCAAACATCCCATCATCCCCTCTGCCTCAGTAATCTAGAAGAACTGAACATTAAACTCCAAACAGACCCAACCCTGCTGCTTGACTGTCACCAAGACAACAATACAGCTTACCTGAAAAAATAGGGAAAAAATTAGTACCTCACAACATATATTAATGAAACAGCAACAAATAAGAATCAATTTGAATATTTTATTAAAATACACTCCATAATTCTACATCACTTCATTATCGGTGAATTAGTGCCACTGTGGAAACTTTTTTTATTTCATTACTTATTTATTTTCTCTCCCTCTCCTTTTCACTTCTGCCCCAAATATCCTAGATTAATCAAATAACATTAGGAAATATTATTTAGAGGTCCGAAAAAAACTTAAAGGGAAAAAAATTTACATCGAACAAGCATATGTTAAACAATTTCATTGTTTTTGTTGTGCCACCATTTGGTTATATATATATATATATATATATATATGCACACAAAATAATTGTATTTATTTTTTATAACATAAATAAAATTATTAGAATGCACAAATAAATATGTTCATCTATATAAAACATCTTTAAATGAATCAAGAGTAAACTGGATTTAACAGTTAATGTTGGTCATTGTTTTAAAGAAGTTTGAACTTTAACACAGTTAAAGCTGCTGCCTCACTGGATGGACTGGTCTGTCCAGTAGAAATGGTCAGCATTAAAGGAGCTGCAATTACCACTGCAGACATTAGTACCTTCAGGGACTGATCCTTGGTTCCTGCTCAGCTCTCATAGCTTAATCAAAGTGGCTGTCAAAAGAAAGCAGCACTTTATCTCGGATCAGCTCTCCTACTTTAATCTTGATCAGTTAGAGCAGTCTCCCTGCAGCAAGCTCTGCTGCAGTTTTTCCTTCCTCTCCATCACCGTGACAACACAATTCAGGAGGAATGTCCATGAAGATGACATGCACAGAGCTGCTATTAGATAAGGATTGCTCAGCAGTTTGTTGACTGCAGTCAGACATCTAATAACCTGCATTACACCCTCACTGATGGCCTGTCATAATTGAACAAGCTTGCATGAAGAGCCACAGTGCCCCCTGCTGACAGGCATCACTTGTTCAAGGGTTGATTTTGTGCTTTGGGTAATTTAAATAAAAATTTGCTGAAAGCAGGAGAAATTGATTTAGTCTGCACCTTTCATACAAAGACCACTCAACATGTTTCAGTGCAAAACAAAAACAAGAAAACTATACATTATGATTCTTCTAGAATAGAATAGAATAGAACAGAATAGAATAGAACAGAACAGAATAGAACAGAATAGAATAGAACAGAATAGAATAGAATAGAATAGAAAAGAATAGAATAGAATAGAATAGAACAGAATAGAACAGAATAGAACAGAATAGAATAGAATAGAATAGAATAGAATAGAACAGAATAGAATAGAATAGAATAGAACAGAATAGAATAGAATAGAATAGAATAGAACAGAATAGAATAGAACAGAATAGAATAGAATAGAATAGAATAGAACAGAATAGAATAGAATAGAATAGAATAGAATAGAACAGAATAGAATAGAATAGAACAGAATAGAATAGAATAGAATAGAATAGAACAGAACAGAATAGAATAGAATTCTCTGAATAAATGTAAACAGGACCTGCTGATTGTACCTGTTGGTTATAACACAACATTCTGATGCTAAACATTTGCATCAGTGCTAATCTGAGGTAACATGCACCAAATAACAAGTGGAGAGTCACAAGCATTTTGACTAATATTCAGTATGTTAATATTGCTTTAACTTGCTCCATTCAGTATGCTAAACATAACTAATGAATGAATAAACAGCAAAATGCTTATTTTAAGCACCACCTTGCTTAGCAAGTTATCTCTAACTGTATCTAACTGTAGAACAGATCTTACAAAAACCGTTTTGTTAAGACCCTTAGCCCAAAACAAGCTATTTTGAAAAGTATAGGGCTTTAATTTAAATATAACTTTCAAAATGTATGGAAAACAACATGATCAAAGTTTTTTAAAAAAGTAATTAATGATTAAGTGAGTTTTCACAGCTTCGTCAGGAAGCTTTTATCCATAACAGAACACAAACAGGAAAACATATCACAGTTTAAATATGAGTCACAGTGTCCACGTCCATCTGACGTTACAGGAAGGAAAAGCTTTTGTACTTTTAATGAGCAGATCATAAAAAACCTCTACAGTGTTTGTATTATTTAGGCTGTTTGGTGATTTTACACTTCATGACTTGCATTGAAAAGCTCATATCAGCATCAGACTTGAACTATTCCACATTTATTCCCATTGCAACCAAACTAAAACATTTCATTGTGATTTCACATGAATGTTTCTGCATCACTTGAACTGGAGGGAAATTAGGCTCAATTTGTCATGTTTTTGATGGAAAAAACATGAAAATAGAACTTTCTATTGATCGCAAAGTGTGGACAAGTGTGATGGTGCAGTTTAAGGAAGAGAGGTTTCATGTTGTGGGTGCAGGAAGCGGTCCAGCATCTTCTGGATGTTCTGGAAAGCATCTCTGCCCAGGTAGTCTGCCTGTCCTGCCTCCCACATTCTGCGATGCTCTGCCTCTCTTTCTTCTGCCTGATGAAATGAAAAGTGGCAGAAACAACAATCAGGTTATTTCAATAGGCTTGTGATGATTGAAAGATCAGTGTGCTTCTGAAGAAAAAGCCCACTATTGACAGACCACTATTGTGGAGGCTTATTATTTGTCCCGTTTTCTTTTTCTTAGAGCAAAAGTACATTTTGTTTTCAGGAAAAAATAATCTGAAGTAAAGAATCTTTTCAACTCAATACAGTTTTCAGTTCATAAAAACTGAGAATCGGAGCGTTTTGTTTCTTTCTTCAGTTTCAGTCATAAACTGGTTCATTATTCATCCTGATTCAGGCAGTCTGTGCTTTTGCTACATTACAGTAAAAACAGGTGATTTTGCATTAGTAATACAGTAAAAGATTGTTTGACAGGCTGAGTTTTGTTTTTTATTGATTAATAAATACAATTTGCTCCCAAAAGTGATCGATTTCAATTCAACTGACCTGAACTGAACACAACTCAAATGATTTGATCTGAACTGAATTAGACTTAATTGAACTGGAAGAACTAAACTCAGAATAATTGAATTGAATGGAGCTGAAATGAATAGTATTTAACTGGGGCTGCACAGCGGTGCAGTTGGTAGCACTGTTGCCTTGCAACAAGAAGGTTCTGGGTTTGATTCCCGGCCGGGGTCTTTCTGTGTGGGGTTTGCATGTTCTCCCCGTGCATGCTGGGTTCTCTCCAGGTTCTCCAGATTCTTCCCACTGTTCAAAAACATGACTGTCAGGTTCATTTGTCTCAACATTCTCTGTGTGGAAGGTTGCTTGTCCTGTCTATCTCTGTGTTGCTCTGCGACAGACTGGTGACCAGTGCAGGGTGACCAGTGCAGGGTGACCAGTGCAGGGTGACCAGTGCAGGGTGACCAGTGCAGGGTGACCCCGCCTGTCGCCCAAAACGTTCACTGCAGAGGCACCAGCACCTCTGACCCCATGAGGGTGTAAAGAAAATGATTGGATGGATGGAAATGTCTGAAACTGGATTGAATTGAACTGAATTCAAATGGATTAGATTAAACTTGACTGAACTGAACTGAACTGAACTGAAATGAAATGAATTGAGTTGAAAAGATACAAAGATATCAAATGGACCTGTACATCCAGTAAACCGTCTGGAAAGACTTCAGTTATGAAATTTTAGAAAGTAAAATAGTTTCCATACCGGCTGAGCGTCTCCATCTGCAGTGTCTTTCCTGTCCTCCGTCCCTTCAGCTCCAGCTCCACAGGGGTCACTGACCTCTGCTGTCTCTGCTGATGGAGACTCTTTCTCCAGGACTGGTGATTCCTGCACTGGAGTTCTGTCTGTGTGGAGAACCTTCAGACATTGAAGCCGTTTTACTCATCAGTGCACTTAAAATCGAACAAATCTTACATAAAATGGACATTGAACTGAACTGAGAGTGACAGGAATGTGATGCAGCTCAGAACAGATTGTGTGTTAATGCTGGAAAATTGTAGGAAACGCAGTGAAGCAGAGATTCTGATCTGCTGGAACTAACAAGAGCCACTTGGCCTGGCTAATAAGCAGCCATCATAATTACCATGAAATATTCCAAATATAAGTAGCTATGCTAATATGCCCTTTCATTCTGCTAATTAATAGTTTTATCAACAAATATTTTAATGACTACTCACAGAAAGAGCATGAAATTAAACAGAGTCAAAGGAAATGAAGTGCTCTCATTAGGATTCTCTCTTTTCTACCAACATCCCAGGAGGATTCAGTCCCGTGTTTTTCACAGCTTTTCACAGCACATAATTATGTGTCACTTTTCATAGTTTTGGCTGTTCGCATGTCAGCAGCTCAAAGCAAAGATCCATTTAGAAGAACTGAACAAGACTTGCTGAAGTTCAAAGTGAGAATCAGAGAAATTTAACACCAAATTCAGTTTAAAAAGCTCCAACTCAAAACAAATGTCGGCTTAATGCACTTTACAAAAAATACTTCAACTCAACCACACATACAAGCCAAGCATCAAGCAGAACAGGAATGAATTATCTATGAGGTTTTCAGAGCAACAGCTCTGTGTGTAAAATGTCTTATTTTAATATTTTTAAACTGTTTTTTAATGATTTGGCAATCATTGTTGTTTGGGTGTAAAAAGAAGCTTACAGTTTTACTTTCACAAACACATACAGCTTTTGCTGTAATGCTCCACCAGGTAAATATTTTATCAGAACAAAACCTTTCTGTCATAAATGAGAGAAACCTAAAGTGCTTGTCTTGTTGTTTTCTCTCAAAAAGCTTTAAAAACTCATTTTAAATGTAACCGTTCCACCATCTGCCTGTTAGAAAAATGTCAGTAGGGTTAAATTTCACCTTTTACTTAATATAAAGGAGCTTTGATAGTTTTGAATAACTGCATGATCTGTGAGTGACCAGTTCAAGATGAGTCAAAGCCAACTGTTACTCCACATGTAGAGACTGTGGATGTTGTCAAATCAGATTTTAGTCTTTATTCAGTGAAAACAGATTCTGTTAGTGTTTTTCAGAGTTGATGCTGGTTAAAAACACGGAGCTTTCATCTTACCATCATTTCTTTAGTGTGTGAGTGAAGACTGTTGGAGGATGGAGAAAAATGTGCAAGCAGTGAACTGGAGCTGTCCAAGTTTCCTGTAAATGGCATTTTGACCTCTTGTTCTTGGATCTGCAGAACAAAGAAAGCTTGTTGTCACGTCATGTTGGCATCCAAACTCAGATCATGTTTCTGACTTCTCTGCCACTCTGGATGTTCACTGCAGCCTGAGTGGAGAAACACGTCAGAGTTTAGGGGTAGAAATCTGCCAGTCAAGGAAAACCAAAGCAGCCTGAGTCCACTGACTTTTCATACAATCACCTCTACTGCTGGCTGTTCTGAAAATTTCCTTTATGAATATGTTTTACAGTCACAAGACATGTAGTTTCATTGTGAAGTGGAATGAAATATGAAAATGCCTTTTACAGCAAAACATTGAAAATAGAATCTGTTGAGGATGGAGTCCTGCTGGAAGCTGAACCTCCACCCCATGCTGCATCCTCCTCAGCATGTCTCAGTGCATTTCCACTGGAAATGGTAATTTTAAAATATAATACTTATGAGATCGGCAAAGATTTGCCAGGAAAACTATAATTTCCGACTGTCCCTGAAGGCAGCCTGATGCAGTAGCAGCCAACATGCTGCTCACTGACGCTGTTCATTGGTTAAGCTGACATGTGGTTCCTGGTTGATCCAAAACACCCGCGGCTTTAGAGTTCACCGTTGAGGAGTTTTGCTGGTATTTACAACATTTTCCCGCTCAGCGGTAACCGCTGTGTTACCTTCCTAATGAGAGGCGGCACTTGTCATACATTTCTACAAATCCAATGAGCCTAATTCTAAAGGTTAGCATGATTCTTTTTGCATTTTTTGTTGTGTCTGTTTATGCATTTCACAATTAAGCTCCAGAGAGAGACGAGGGTGATATAGATTCAGAGTCAGACTCTGGGGAGGAAGACAGTGAAGCAGAAGGAAATGGCACTGGACTCCCCCCACCCAGCACAACCTGTTGCACACCGAAAGGACCAGTTGGTAGGCGCACACTACCCATGTTATGCTACACAAACTTAACTAATTACAATTTAACTTATTGAGATGTCTGCCCAAAAATACTCTTAAAATACTTAATATAATTACCTAATATTTAATCCAGACATATTCTGGGCTCTGAGTTTACATTTACACGTTCACTGTTCCATAGAGCCGTTTAACGTCTTGTTTGGTCATGGCAAATCTTTGTCCATCCATCCATCCATCCATCCATCTTCTGTCGCTTATCTGGAGTCGGGTCGCGGGGGTAGCAGCTTAAGAAGGGAGGCCCAGACTTCCCTCTCCCCAGCCACTTCCTCCAGCTCCTCCGGGGGAATCCCGAGGCGTTCCCAAGCCAGCTGAGAGACATAGTCCCTCCAGCGTGTCCTGGGTCTTCCCCGGGGCCTCCTCCCGGTGGGACGTGCCCGAAACACCTCACCAGGGAAGCATCCAGGAGGCATCCTGACCAGATGCCCGAGCCTCAACTGGCTCCTCTCGATGTGGAGGAGCAGCGGCTCTACTCTGAGTCCCTCCCGGATGACCGAGCTTCTCACCCTATCTCTAAGGGAGAGCCCAGCCACCCTACGGAGAAAACTCATTTCGGCCGCTTGTATCCGCGATCTCGTTCTTTCGGTCATGACCCAAAGCTCATGACCATAGATGAGGGTAGGAACGTAGATCAACCGGTAAATTGAGAGCCTCGCTTTTTGACTCAGCTCTCTCTTCACCACGACGGACCAGAACAGCGCCCGCTTCACGGCGGACGCTGCACCAATCCGCCTGTCGATCCCACGCTCCCTTCTTCCCTCATTCGTGAACAAGATCCCGAGATACTTGAACTCCTCCACTTGGGGCAGGACATCTCCCTCGACCCGGAGAAGGCACTGTACCCTTTTCCGGCTCAGGACCATGGTCTCAGACTTGGAGGCACTGATCCTCATCCCGGCCGCTTCACACTCGGCTGCGAACCGCTCTAGTGAGAGCTGAAGATCACGTCCCGATGAAGCCAATAGGACCACATCATCCGCAAAAAGCAGAGATGCGATCCTAAGGCCACCAAAATGGATCCCCTCAACACCCTGGCTGCGCCTAGAAATTCTGTCCATAAAAGTAATGAACAGAATCGGTGACAAAGGGCAGCCCTGGCGGAGTCCAACCCTCACTGGGAACAAGCCCGACTTATTGCCGGCAATGCAGACCAGACTCTGACACCGGTCATACAGGGACCTGACAGCCCGTATCAAAGGGCCCGGTACCCCATACTCCCAGAGAACCCCCCACAGGGCACCCCGAGGGACACGGTCGAACGCCTTCTCCAAGTCCACAAAGCACATGTAGACCGGTTGGGCGAACTCCCATGCACCCTCCAGGACCCTGCTGAGGGTGTAGAGCTGGTCCAGTGTTCCACGACCAGGACGAAAACCACACTGCTCCTCCAAAATCCGAGGTTCGACTATCCGACGGACCCTCCTCTCCAGTTCCCCCGAATAGACCTTGGCAGGGAGGCTTAAGAGTGTGATCCCTCTATAATTGGAGCACACTCTCCGATCCCCCTTTTTAAACAGGGGGACCACCACCCCAGTCTGCCAATCCAGGGGAACTGCCCCCGATGTCCATGCGATACTGCAGAGTCGCGTTAACCAACACAACCCTGCAACATCCAGAGCCTTGAGATACTCTGGGCGAACCTCGTCCACCCCCGGGGCCCGGCCACCGAGGAGCTTTTTAACTACCTCGGCGACCTCGTCCCCAGAGACTGGCGAGCCCAACCCTGATTCCTCAGGCTTAGCTTCCTCAATGGAAGGCATGTTGGTGGGATTGAGGAGGTCTTCAAAGTACTCCGCCCACCGACCCACAACGTCCCGAGTCGAAGTCAGCAGCACACCACCCCCACTGTAAACAGTGTTGGCGCTACACTGCTTCCCCCTCCTGAGACGCCGGATGGTGGACCAGAATCGCCTCGAAGCCATGCGGAAGTCTTTCTCCATGGTCTCTCCGAACTCCTCCCACGCCCGAGTTTTTGCCTCAGCAACCACCAGAGCCGCAAGCCGCTTTGCCCGCTGGTACCCATCAGCTGCTTCCGGAGTCCCACAGGCCAAAAAGGCCCGATAGGACTCCTTCTTCAGCCTGACAGCATCCCTCACCGAAGGTGTCCACCAACGGGTTCGAGGGTTGCCACCACGACAGGCACCGACAACCTTGCGACCACAGCTCCGATGAGCCGCCTCGACAATGGAGGCACGGAACATGGTCCACTCAGACTCAATGTCCCCCGCCTCCCCCGGGACGTGTTCGAAGCTCTGCCGGAGATGGGAGTTAAAGCTCCGTCTCACAGGGGACTCCGCCAGACGTTCCCAGCAGACCCTCACAACACGTTTGGGCCTGCCAGGTCTGACCGGCATCCTCCCCCACCACCGGAGCCAACTCACCACCAGGTAGTCGTCAGTGGACAACTCCGCACCTCTCTTCACCCGAGTGTCCAAGACATACGGCCGCAGATCCGACGAAACGATAACAAAATTGATCATCGAACTGCGGCCTAGGGTGTCCTGGTGCCAAGTGCACATATGGACACCCTTATGCCTGAACATGGTGTTCGTTATGGACAATCCGTGACGAGCACAGAAGTCCAGCAACAGAACACCACTCGAGTTCAGATCGGAGGGAGCACTCCTCCCAACCACGCCCCTCCAGGTCTCACTGTCATTGCCCACGTGAGCATTGAAGTCTCCCAGCAGAACGAGGGAGTCCCCGGGAGGGGCACTCTCCAGTACCCCCTCTAAGGACTCCAAAAAGGGTGGGTAAGCTGAACTGTCATTTGGCCCGTAAGCACAAACAACAGTCAGAACCCGTCCCCCCACCCATAGGCGGAGGGAGGCTACCCTCTCGTTCACCGGGGTGAACCCCAACGTACAGGCGCCAAGATGGGGAGCAACAAGTATGCCCACCCCTGCTCGACGCCTCTCACCGTGGGCAACTGCAGAGTGGAAGTACATCCAGCCCCTCTCAAGGAGACTGGTTCCAGAACCAGAGCCATGCGTCGAGGTGAGACCGACTATTTCTAGCCGGAACCTCTCAGCCTCACACACCAGTTCCGGCTCCTTCCCCACCAAAGAGGTGACATTCCACGTCCCAAGAGCCAGTTTCTATAACCGAGGATCGGACCGCCAGGACCCCCTCCCTCGGCCACAACCCATCACACAATGCACCCGACCCCTGTGGCCCTTCCTACAGGTGGTGGGCCCATTGCAAGAGGGACCCATGTTTCCTCTTCGGGCTGAGCCCGGCCGGGCTCCATGGGTAAAAGCCCGGCCACCAGGCGCTCGCCAACGTGCCCCACCTCCAGGCCTGGCTCCAGAGTGGGGCCCCGGTGACCCGCGTCCGGGCGAGGGAACACTACGTCCAAAGTTTGTGGTCATCATAGGGGTCTTTGATGAAATCTTTGTGAAATAAACCATTTTAATTTGAGTGTATGTGAGAAAATATTTGTTTCCTTTCGTTCTTCATTTGTATATGGACCCCTCTGATAAAGCCTTGCTCACCCTTTGGCCACCCCTTGAAAAAACGTCTAGCTCCGCCACTGTCTCAGTGTTCCAGCAGTTGTGTTTCCATTTACCTTAAAATTGCTCAAATTGTAATTACAAAAGAAATACATTTGCTTAATGGGAAAACAGCAATTTTGAAGAGACTCAAGTTTTTTGCTGAAAGGTTTTTGTGCTGAACGAAGTGGCTTCACTGTTACATTGAAATGAACATTTTTTCCAAATGACACGTATAGTGATCAACAACCGAATTGTTCAGTTGTAGTGGCAGAAAAGACAAAGAAGACGACAGATCTGAAGACACAGCCTGGTTTTTAACTTGCCGCATAATTGTGTTTCTTATTAAATGGAAATATTGCAATTGCAAACATAAAGAAATGGGCAAAATGTATAAAAGAAAAGAGCTGAGCAATAACATAGTAAACAATTTCAGTACCGGTTGTTTGGGTCTTCTTGGAGTGGGCTGAGTGTCTGGAGCAGCTGAAGTGTGACTGTGATATTCCTTCCACCACAGAGACTCAAACTGCTCCATACTCTGCGAGAGGCAGCCGTCCCTCTGTGGGCTCCACGGCTTCACAGCTCCTGCAAAGTGGACTATCTTTGCCTGGTGGCCGAACCTGCAGGAAGAACAGCAACATGTTCAATACATTAGTCAGTGGGTAGCAGATTGCAGCCACACAGTTAGCCAGAAGTCAATTTTTCCTATTTTCACAATCACTCAAAGTTCAGGCTGCACTGAAAGAAAGAAATACTAAAGTTTTGTTACAACTGATGAGAGCAGCATCATTACATCCCCACTCACTGTCATTGCTTAACTATATTTATTTCAATAACTCAATACATTTAGATGGATGTTTTCAATCCTATATATCTTGGATACATCTATACATTTTGAGGATATTCTACCTGAAATTAATAAAACATGACATTTTTGGTCATTTCTAATAATATTTACTTTTTGGGTTTTAAAAACTTGTAATTTAAATTAATATAAATTATTGCAATAGCATCCAGTTGGGATGTTATGCTTCCTTGAACAGGTTAGGATGAGTCTCTAAGTTATAAAAAAATGTGTTGACAATCATTCTTTGATAATGAGATTTTAATGTCGTCAGTTCTGTCAATTTTGATCTCCTTCCAGAATAAGACTTTTGTCACTTTAAATCCAAATAAGCTGCTGGCCACGCCCCCAACTCAACATTCACATTGCCACAGTTGTGCAACTGTACATATGTACAGCTTTAAAAAGCAAAAATTGAGCGTCCTGCACAACCAACAAGAATGCAGAAAGTGATTTCTGAATGGTAAGACAACATGAAAACGCTTGCATTTTCCAGCAGCCATTGTACAGATATATTATGTTCAGATTGATCTGAAATGAATCTGAAATGTTTTCCAGACACTAAGAAAACATTAAATTATGGCCGAAACCATCTTCGCTACCAGGGGAGTTTTATAAGAGTCAAGTTTGCTGCCGACATACTCACTGTTGGAAAGCAGGGAGGTAGGTGTACACAGAGCTGGCACACAGGTTGTAGATGAATGGCAGGTGTTTACTGATGTCTTCCACACTCCAGCTGCTGAAGAATGAGTTTAGGAGGCCCTGATCTCCTCCTGATCATATGTAAGAAAAAGAAATTAGTAAAATATAAATTTGTTCTTACTTCACATATTTGATTTGGGGTAAAAAAAAAAATAAAGGAATCTCAGCTGTCAGGGTTTATATCACATTGATCTCACTCCCAGCTGACTGAAACAAATCCAGCTTTTATTACAACACTGATAGACAGCTGGAAAATCAGATAAGACATTTAAGTGTGCATTTAAGCAATGAATGAATCATGTTACTTTATAAGATCTCCCTTGACTTTACATCAGCGTATTCAGTTGAGACGTCAGTCCTCAAAGCAATCAGCCTTTGGCTTTTTTCTTGCCTGCACCCCAAACATGTTGTGATGTATTACCATCAAAGCTGCCGTGTTGCAGGGCGTGATCCAGCAGGCTGGTGTAGGTGATCTTGGACGGTCTGAAGACAAACACGCCAGAATTAAAGCAGTCGGGCCACCCAGGGTCAGGAGCAGCCGACAGCTCGTCCCGTTGGAACAACTCGTCCACATTACACAGGACCTGAGGAGGGACAGCGTGGAGAAATTTTAAAAATGTTACTCTATGGTTTCATTCATAACTGAGTAAAAACTGTTGGACCGAAGCTGTTAGCTAGATTCCAGATACTCTGTTGCTGAGATTAAAAAGCTCTTTGATGGTAAAACCCAGGAGATGGATGGATGGATGGATGGATGGATGGATGGATGGATGGATGGAT
>VMRN01000158.1:81847-93677 GCA_010277015.1 Poeciliopsis turrubarensis | reverse complement strand
GTTCTGGTTCTGCTCTGGTTCTATTTGAGGGATTACTCTGGAGAGGACTATACAAGGAAGGATTCTTCATAAAATCAAGAAAGTTGTGAGCAGCCAGAGGCCTCTGGTATCTGTAATGCAGATACCAGAGGTACCAGCTACATGAGAACTGTGCAATAACTCCTGAGACTTTGAATTAATGAGTTACAACGTTTGATTTCCCTTTGGGATCAATAAAGCATTTTTGAATTGAATTATTTTCATGTCTTAGCACTAACAGAATTATCAATGCTCCCTCTGGCATTTTGTGCCAGTAGGCAAACAGCTTATGGAAGGAAGAGGCAGCATCATGACTGGGATCATGGGAATATCAGGTTTTGCTTTTGGGACATTTCTACTATTTCATCTGAATCCTAAATTAAAACATTGTTCTGGGTGTGCTGTACTGGTTTGGACTTTCAAAAGGGAAGATTTAAAGCACACGTTGAGCCTGAAAATAAGCATATACTAAATATGACAGCAAGAATATTTCAACAATAAAATATTGCATGTACTTAATATAATGTTGAAAAATCTAACAAGCACACAAACCAGAAAAGTGGGACTCAGTCACATGATTCTCTAGAATGAAGCAGTTCCAGCAGAACCACCAGTTTTCACCTTCAGTGGATTTTATGACAGACCAACTGAAGAGCTGCAGGCCTGTAGCGCCTAAAGGAAATGACTCATGCGTTGACATATTTAGCAAATGAACATCTGAATAGTGTAGCTGACAGTTACACTATTCAGTGTAACTGAATAGTCCAAGTTGTGACTTAGTATTCAGCCCTAAGTCACAACTTTGACTCAATTAAATAGAAACTACTTATTTAGAAAGATATATAAAATGATGTTCAACTGAAATCACCTGAATCTCTTCAAAGATATTTGCTCTTGTTTGAATAAAGGGTCTTCCAGTAGCAGTCCTTCTTGCAGCAAATCTGAAGAAGCCTCTGACTGAGGACTGTTTCCTGACAGTCTCATGACTGTCATGACATGTTGAAATTTCAGGCAGCAGAGAGAATATTCCATATTTCCAGGATGACACATCAGTTGTTGACAAGCACTGCTAATCCACCTCATTTGCTTTGGCTGCTCCTCTTTAGAGAGTCTATTCAACATTAATCATGAATCGTTTCCTTCTGCCTCATAATTATGTTTGTTACAGAAAATCCAGTGAAGATGACAGAAGTTTAAAGAAAAACTGGCTGTTGGCATGACGATTTGACACATGATAATGAGTCAGTGAGAAATGGACCAAATGGACCAAATGGATCAAATGGACCAAATGGACCAAATGGACCATGACTAATAATAACTAGAAACGGACTGGGTACCTGTTTTTTGTTTTGTTTTTTTAACTGATTGTGATGTAAACAGCAAGAAGCAAATTACAGTTTATTACAGAGATTACATTTGAAGGCAGATATGTACTGAATAAAAAGACCCAAACATTTTTTTCTCACTGTGTGAAGTTAAATCAAACCTAATCTGTCTTGTTTTAGGTTAAATAGAATTACCAAAATTATTTCCTAAACGCAAGAAAACTTGGCGGCTAGATTTTTAATAATTCTGTTCATAACTTCCCTTAAATTCAAACGCTGACATACATTTGATCAGTGTCAGTATAATTATTTTTTTAAACTGTATGACTCATTGAGATAAGTTAACTGACACATTTCAGTTAATTGACACATGTTGATGTATTTTAAGGCCACATGTGAAACACACTGCTTTCCTGTTTCACATGATAGAAAAGTCAAAGAAAATGAGCCAGGATATCAGAAAGAAAAGAGAATAAATGTGTTTGTCTCTTTATTCCGTTTATACGCCAGAATCTGGTTTCAGTTGTGTCACTGCCACGCATGTTGGTACCAAATCTCACAGAAAAGCTCATCTCCAGCCTTGGACCATCAGTCCACATGGTAAAACCAGGCTGGAAGCATGAGATCCTCAAACCACAGCAGATCATCCACTATCAGCTTCTCAAGACGTCCTACCTGAATCATCAGGCTTGTAACCGTCCTTGCTAACATCCCCCAGGTCAGAATCATCGAAACTTCCTCCTCCTGGAAGGAAAACAGAGCAGTTCAGGTCCATGCTTGAGTTCCCTCCCACATATCAGGACAAGTCTACGTTTCCGAGGCTCATGTTGGTGTTTTAGTCTTTGCACTGTGTGAACTCGTCTTCAGGGCTCTCGTTCTGGGCCTCAGTGAGTAGATAAGGCTGCTACTCCAGCCAGCTGGATCTACTGCCCGCTCACCTCCACCACTTGGATTGTACCCAGGGTTCCTTGGTTTCTCGGTGGGGCCTGCAGAGACAAGAGGGACATCAAGATCTGAATAAGCCAGCAACGAGAGGAAGAGCCAAATATCTGCCCCACTGTGGGAGTGGATGGGGAATACTTTGATATTTTTATGACTGGACAAATTGAGCCACTACTCATTTCTAGGAATCAGTGAAAAATCTTCATCATGTGACCACATAGAAGGAAAGCATCCTTTAACGAAGTGTGTGAAGGTAACAATCATGGATTTCTTAAAAGCTGTTTTTAGCTCTAGAAAGTGAATTTAGTCTGTTTTAAGAATTGTTTTCAGACCAATAAAGACATTTTTAATTTGTTTTATGTATCAATTGTGCTATATTAGCTACAACATGAGATAATGAACTGAAGATGAACATGCAGCACTTCAGCTGTAGGCACAAATAAAGCTGAAATGGTATACATTGAAAACAAAAGTGTTAACATCAAACGTCATAAAAAAAACAATCAATAGCAGTTGCTTTAATTGACTGTTATTCCTGTTGAAAGGTCCAGAACTGCAGACATCCATGAAGTAACGTGATTCATGGTCAATGGTTTAACATATAACTGTTGAGAAACAACATATTTGGTTTAAGGCTGAACACACATCTTAACGTCAGAGAGGGAAGTCTATCACAGAAGGAAATGATTCTGGAACAAGGATTCAGTTTTAAATGTTAATGTTCGCTTGAGACAAGAAGAGACAGACGACATGACACTGAGAACAAATGGATGCGATTTTTGTCCAGCAACTGCAACAAAGACAACTGACTTCATACAACAGTTGCCTTGATGTACAGTAGTGATCCTAAATATGAAAGATTCTCCATCTCATCTCTTTTCTCCCCTAAGAATCTATAAATGTGGGAAAGCTCCAGGTGTGTCAGGATGTTTTCATGGCCCACCTGGTTTGAGAGCGTCCTCCAGGTCGAACCCAAAGCCACCTGCAGCAGAACACACACCCATCAGGACACTTTGCCAACATGTAAACAGGTAAGACCTGGTTTCAGATTAGCTTTCAGCTCTCGACACGCTGTAAGTGTAGAGAAATGAAACCCAAGCCTACCAGAATCTCCAGAACTTGGCTTTTTGGGTGCTGGTGTTGGATCTATGCAAATAAAAACTAATGTTAATAATGACATAATAAATGGCTAAAGGTAATGAATCCATTGTTGGATGAGTGTTAGGGAAGTTTCTGAAATGCAGATTTGTGTCTTACCTGGTCCAAAAGCATCGGCGAGGTCCAGCCCACCTGAGGACAGGAGAAGTATTAACATTGCAGGGATTTTTCTATTTGATCACACAACCTGTCACATGGAAACAGATTAATCCTGCAGCACAAAACGCCTTTCAGTCATTCTGAACAACACACACTTCATGCAACCTGAGCATGCAGGTAAAATAAAGTCCAGTTTCAAACTTGTCTGATGACTTCTGACTGTACTCTGAGTAAAACATGTTCAGCAAACTCAGCCACTGCATGATTGGGTCCACATGTTCTGCAGTGTTCAGAAAAACAAAACCACATTCAGCCATATTGGGTCGTTCTTCTGTCCAATCAGAAACCTTGATTCACCTTTAACAAGATGAGTTCTCTACAGGATGACGCGTCACGCCTTGCAGCTACATGAAGTGCACGTGGTTTCGTTTATGAAAGGGTAGTCATAGCAACCTGTGTGTGACAACATCTGGGTCATAATGTGCAGAAGAGAGAGGCTGGTATATTAGCGGTTTTCTTGCCTCACCACCGTTTCCTTGAACAAATGTCAGCCTGTGTGTGAGTATTCTTAAGTATTACTTCTGTAGCTTCTCAGACACACACAGCAGGTCACACTCACTATCCAACATCATTTCACACTCTTTAATAGTCCTTCAGAAATCTGTGGAAACACTGTGGAGACATAATCCAGACTGGATCTGGGAACAAATATCTTCAGGCTAGAAAATAAAACACTTACTGAGGATTAGAGTTAGGAGTTAAGGGCTGAGGATTGATTTTCTTTTTCTAGAACAAATCTGAACTATTTAAAAAGATAACGCTGCTCAGGAATCTGAAAAACCTGACCACAATGCAATTTGACACACAATTTGACTGGAGTTTGCAAAGCAGCCAAACAATCTCATTGGCTCAGTTCAACAACCTCGTCCCTCAGTGTCTGTCATGTGTCTATCATGCGCCTTGTGTGATTAAGAGACACAGTTGCAAAGTGTCAGTAGGAGAAGCTGACTGAGCTAAAAGCTGAATTCAGTTTGATTCAAAACTAAAACAATACATTTTTGCCATGATTATCAAAAGAACTGAAAAAAATCCTTCCAACTACACAGCATCAAATAACTGTCCTAACATACAACCACCAACCAACCAATGATGAACAAATGAGATGAACAAATAGACCTAATGTAATAGAGCCTGTCCAACACGCTGCCTCACCATCAGCAACACAATGTTACACACAACTGGTGTTTCCTGCAACATTGCTCTGAATTAACGTTTCTCTTCATCTAAGCAGAAAGCTAAACCTTATGAAAACATTGTGAGATGCACAGAAACTGGAACAGGAAGTAATGCATCCACAAGCTGGCATGGTGCGTGCCAAGATACAAACCATCACTTCCAGAATTCTTCGGAGACTCTGGTTCCTCTTTGGGTTTTACTGCTGTTGGTTCTAGAACAGATGAAAGTGCATATGCAGAGTTGATGATTTTATCAACCATCTAAATTACCAATGTGCTCAAACAGAGAGTCTCACCTGGTCCCAGAGCATCAGAGAGATCAAATCCTGTATGACAAAGAGTACATGGTTAGACTTACAGTGTTACACATTTACATATACTGACATAAAATCAAATTAAACTTCTACAGTTTTAATTATAATCAAAAAATGTATTTCCATTTGTTACATGTCAACCATTTTATTCCGTTTTGTTCTAGCATCCAGTTCCTCGTTTGGAATCAAACTCTCTGACTGAAGCTCCCAGAAGCCTTTAGCAGTAATTTGGGCCTTTCCTCCTGACTCAACCAGTGCCTTCCTGTGACTGCTGCACATGAACCTATCAGAAGCTCACAATGCCTTGACATCAGCATCTGGGCTTCAACTAATCAGTCAGGGGCATAAGCACCACTTTTAGTGTGTAACCTTCTGGCATTTAGACCCTTCAGGCATTTGTGGTCCTTTGAATATAAAGTAAAGGTTTAGTCTGCTATATCAGACTGTGAGAAGAACTCAGATCTGTGTCTGTCCATGGAAACATGTTTCTTATGCAGTTAAACGATAGATTGTTGACTCCTCTTACACACCTCTCATTTTCTGCTCAGTCACAGAAACATGTGCATGGCTACAGTGTTGAGAAAATCTTATTATTTGGTGGTTCCCATGGCAGCAATGACTGACGTGCAGAGCAGCTTTAAATAGATGAGTCATCACTGAAAGCTGAGAGGGTTCTGCTCTCAGCTTTCAGTCTTTCTGGGTGCAAACTATTTAAAGCTGAGCGCTTTGGATACACAGAGCTGACTCTCCCACAGCCACAGCAAGAGAAACACTTATGAACCTCACAAACACTTGCAACTCAACTCAAGCTACTCGATTATGATTAGTAGCAAAGATAACACAATAAATCAGGATTTCTAACCTGAAACAGGATTATGATAGTTTGATACTTTCATCATAGTTTTGTTTTATTGGATTGTGACTTTTTGTTTGTCTGATTCAGTTAGTTTTAATTAGCTTTTAGAGTATGTTTGCAAGTTTTTATTAAACAACTAAACAATATTTAAATCTTATTTAGTTTAGTTTGCATTAGTGATAGTAGTAGTTTTAGTCTGGTCATCTTTAGTTGCAGAATTCAAAAAGGTCAAAGTGTTACATCATGATTATGCAGATATTGATTGGGTAAGCAGAAAATACCATTTTCAAAAAATCTGTTGAATTATTGTTGAACAATAACTGATGGTGTTTCATCCCATCTTTTACTGGGTTAGAGCTGCCATGACATTTATGGAGTAACGTAATTTACCAACAGCTCATGTAAACTTGTGAGGAAAAAGAAACTATTTCACATCAGTTTGAAAGGCAGAGACTCACAAATATGAAAATGAAGATATTATACATATAATTTCAGTTTATATTAGAATAATAGTTCCAGTTTTCCACATTAATTACCATTCTTATTAATGTCAGTTACTGAAAATATTTCTCTATTCCAGTCAGTTTTTTGTTTGACGTAGCTAACTCTGCTAATCTTGACCTGAACACTGTAGTAAATGGACACAGGATGAATTAAAATAACTTTTCTATGCATCTATCTAGTTCTGTCCAGAATATCTACTGATCATGACATTGATGTCACCATGTTCAAGGTTATGGTTAACAGTGTCAACCTCATCCTGCCACACTGTGCAGGAAACTCATTTAGAGGAGAAAGCCTATTGCAAAACTTATCCATTAAATCCTCAGATTCACAACATGACATTTTCAATATGCCAAAAGCACAGGTCAGTGGAACCCTGATTATTTGTGGATTTGTATCCACAGATTCCCAGATTTGCAGATTTTTCTATGACAGATCACTCCGAGTTATTCCTCAAAAATATGAATCTCAAATAGGTAAGGGCAATGCAACTGGACACCTTATTAGCTTATATGATAGTCATTCATTTCTCTTGCACTGATTGGCTGTTCACATGCAATCTATAAAAACCAGAACCTGCCAGTGTTTTCTCATTTAAGTTAAATATTTCACACAAAACATGGCAGAACCCCAAAGGTAAGCCAGTTCTATATTTTATATTTTGACTGTTTCTTGTTTCCTTTGTTCATCCAACACATCATGGATGGAGGATGAAATGGTTCCATTAAAATTACAGTGACTTTGCCTAAAACTCTGTCAGAGTTCAACGTGTTATGAGACTAATTTCCAACAGACAAAAAAACAGCTGGTTGTTTCATAACTCAGCATGATCTCAGCTGAAGAATCTGCTTTTCACAGGAGACCACCATTTTTCCTTCACTGGTCAAGTTCTGTTTCCAAACAGAACCTATTATAAATAAATTATTTCCAGCTCTGGAGACTCAACATGATCACTGAAGCCTTATATTCATTCAAACTTTAAGAACAGCGGGTCTGAATCCAGGCTGCAGATGGTTCTAATCATACACATGATGACACGCCTCATTGAACGTTGAGTTATTACTATCTTGATTTTGGCAGTGGAGTGATAAAAGGTCCCAATTCATGTGCTGTGTGGCCTTGTTTCAACCGTCTTACAGTACCAACCAGATCCACTGGCATTTCGTTTCACAGGCAAGGATGAAAGAAAATAATAACAAGGAGAATTTCTTGATCTTTGGACAGAAACTGGCATCTAAACAACCAGGAATATTTCTTATATCACTAAATTGCCCAGAAGTGTCAACTCTCACTCATTGTTTAAACTGTCCATAGCAGTGTTTGAATATGTAACAAAAATTGTTTTCCTGAAAAATGTCAGAAAACTATGTAGCTGCTTTATGAAAGTTCATTGTCTTTACAATAAAATACCAAAAGAAATCAATTTGTTGAAATGGCAAAAGCACATAGAATTATGGAGTTTGTAAATATGTTCATGAATACACCCCTCCAGATGTGTGTGTTCATCAATATCAATATAAAAACAATGTATCAGAATCAGCTCTTTATGCTCTTTAGTCAGAAAAACCTCAAAACAATGAAATAATCACATCAAAATGTTAGAAACACTGTGGTTAGTGTGCTGGTGCTTTCTCACACAGCCCATTAAATCAGGGTGTGTGAGAAAACGTAAAATACTTTGTCAAATGGCATCTTGTCAAGTTCAGTCAATTTACTTGTATTAGCTTTTTTGGCAGATATGTCATATCCAAAATGGCGAACGCTGCGCCGTGTCACAGCAGGGGTCAGGCTGCTCAATGAGCCCTTTATGTTTTCATGTCTATTGTTCTAATTGTCTTCAGCATTTAGAGGACAGACTTTATAAGCACCACTAACGCAGGTAATAGAGCATTCCATGCCAGGGAGAATCCTAATCTGTACTAAATCCTTTCTGAAAGCAGGATGTGATTGGATTTGACCTGCTTTTGCTGTACAGTTTCTGGTATTTGCATGGTGCTTTCAGCAAACAAGGTGGCGAAAGTATCTGCTATAAACAGAAATATTTTTGCTTGAACGAGTATTTATGTAATAGAGCAATTTGGAAAGTTTTTGCACACTGATTCATGAAGATTTTCAAGCATACAACAGTAACAAAATATTTATTTACAGTGACGTCATATTTTTGTTTGACTGTATTGTGCTTCGAGACAGCAAAACTAGGTTTTTATAGCTTCTCATTTAATTTAGTTTCATTGTGGTCTTGTATAACAAAACATGACTTCCTATTTAATGTAAATTAAATAATGTCACATTTGTGACATGTTAAGACAAAAGTGCAGTCACGTTTCAAATTGATTTCTGTGTCATGTGTCATGGTGCATGTAATGGATCAGAATCTCCAACATTATGTGTAATTATTCACATGATCACAGAGCTTCTTTGGTCCTGGTCTTTAGATTGGATTGCAGGTGAAGGTGTGACAGGGTGACCGAAGTCTGGGGACGCTTGAACACTTCTTTCAGATGTTCTACTGAATAAATTCAATTCAATTCAAAATCAAAAATAGCTTCTTTATCCCAAAGGGAAATTGAAGGCAACTGCTTTGTTTCCACACACTATTCACATGTTTGGACGGTTGGACGTGCCTCCATAGCAGCATGTGGAAAATGTCATGAAAATGTTATGTAGTTTGAAAATCATGAGTATTCCTCTGTAGTAGACATATGACAGTATTATTGTTCCAAGCAAATGCAAAAACCGGTCAAGCAACATGCTGGGATCAAGCTCCAGGGGAAAGACAAGGCAGAAGGCAAGAGATGCATAATGTTCATATTTTGAGAGACTTGCCTCACTGTAAATATCTTGATTTCCAGATCTACTGTCAAAACCTTTTAAACAACAGAAGTTGCATGTTCTCATTATGGGGCTTGTCTCAAACACAGAAATAAAAGCTACTGTCGCCTCGTCTTCAGCCTTTTGGCTTTGACCTGGTGGATAAATGAAGCATGAGGAAAACCAAGATGGTGGGCTTGTAACAGAGCACTCTCTGAACTGGAATCTTTCAAATAGATTATTAAAAATCTGGTGTTAAGGTAAACCTTAGCTAAAGATGTGATGTAATCCAGAAGTTTAAGCAGAAAGCAGTTCCCTCCACTGCAGCTAATAATGAACCACTACAACAGTCCACAAAAACAATACAAATTTCTAAAAGAAATCTCGACCCCAAAGAGAAATAACTGAAACAGAATCTAAACAGACGGAGAAACTGGCTGCAATGTTCTAACAGATAACCTTGGATTCAGAGTAGCAGTAGCAACTAACGCCACAAAGCAGAAAGCTGAATTTAACTCAATTCAAAAATTATTCAAACAAAATTGAATGTTAAGCCATGACTAAACATCATAACATCTGTCCAAAAGTAAGACTGAAAGAAAAATAGCCTTTCAGCTGCACAGAGGATATTATTGCTTTGCTCTCCTTTAGGTTTCACCAGATTTCAGTCCGTCTCTTTCAATGTAGAGGTTCATTTCAGAAGCTTATCTCTCTTTTAATCTCTGTTGCTAATGGCTATGGATTTGAAACACACTTTATTTTCAAAAATTGAACAACTCTTTCCCTCCATTAACCATTATTAATCATTAAATAAAGGAGAATTGAATAAAGACAAGCCAACAAAAAAATAACCAGTTTTATATACAGAGCAATTAAAATCCAGAAATATTGTAAATATTGTAAATACTGCAAAATATACCTGGGTAAACGATCTGTTGAGATCTTTCTGAAGCAGCATGCATACGGTCAATAGAAGCTAAGCTGAATGAACTTCAGTGATGTTTTGCCAGCTTTGATAGGAAATGTTATGATTAAGACTAATTTGATTGATTTACCTAAAAAAGGTTTTATTTGGTGCATATCTTTCCCCCAATGAAAGAAAAAACAAAGGTTAACATCCATGGACATCAAAATGTCCAGAGAAATCTAATGAAGGGAGTCATTATTCCTCTAAGCCTCAAGCTGATGAATTATTAATAATAGAATATGTGATTTTATGAGACCTAGCAGCTGTAATATTAGACTTGTTCTATAACTTATTGACTATGCAGATCTTGTGAGTTCAGAGGTTTTATTTCTTTTAACAAAACAGTCACAGTTCACCATGTCAGACACTAAATGTTTTTCAGCTCCAGCTTGTGAAGACATAACCAACCGGGAACCTGTAATAAACGATATGATCTCCTACCTGCAGAAATATCTTTTTGAAGAAATATTGTCAGAGAATGGAAGCTCTGGCAGCACGCTGATGACACAGTTTTGTTTTTCAAAGAATAAACTCAACTATTCCCTCAGCTTCATGAATGATCCATGACTCATCTAGTCTAGATTACCTGGAAACTGTTTCCATTTTGTCCTTTAACAAATGAAAAGCTGCACACAAAACTCTTCTGTACAAAAACTTAAATATAGTTTTGATGAATAAATCATGTTTCCTCCTAAATGCTTCCACAGATTAAAGGGTCATGTGCTTCATTTGATGATCTGTGTTCATCTCATCAGAAATAAACCTTTACAACTTTTTAACGTTTCACTTTGAAAATGGAACTTTGTAACTCAATTCTTAAAGTTTGTGACTCCAATAAAGATCCGTCCTAATCTTCTGATACCTGAGATTAGATTAAAATATCAAACGACACAACACATCAAACAGCGCCTGCAATTTATCAGATAACAATGTAAACTGGAAAATGGCTACACTTCAAAATTCTGCATGGAATAAACCAAACACTAAAACTCTCCCAACTAAATCTCCAAATCCATGTTGCTGCACTGATATTATTCACTTCAGTTCTTTGATTTATGTAACCTATAAAAACTGAAGCAAGAAGCTGAGAGCAAAACTGAGCTGATGGAAAACTAACACTTTCTCCATTCTTCATCCTGAGACTCTGAGATAATAAATGTTTCTGAGGACACTCTGTCTGTCTGTCTGTCTGTCTGTCTGAACAGGCGCCTGGACTGAAACATTCTGCATCCCACAAAGAAAGAGAGTAAAAGTTTCCAACAGCAAACTCACCATCCTGCGTTAATGTCGCAGCGACGAGCAGAACAAGGCAAAATATCCGCAGACAAAAGTTCATCCTGAGGCCTGGTGTTGGGACTCAAGTTTTTACTGGTTTTGATCCAGTTCGCGTGAGCTCCGACGGTTTGTGGCCGCCAGTCTGTTCCCTGCGCTGAGCCGAACCGAACCGAACCGAACCGGGTGTAGAGTTACAGCGTGAGTCACGCAGGCTGGGTGTGTCAGCCAGAGAGGGCGTGGTTCTGGTCCACAAACACCCGACTGAGTGAATGCTGCCAACACACTCCCAGTAACACACACCCAGTATCACACTCCCAGTAACACAC
>VMRN01000158.1:61969-77989 GCA_010277015.1 Poeciliopsis turrubarensis | reverse complement strand
TGGATGATTTTTGAAGGAAATCAGTGACTGTGGGTGAACATATTAACCCTAACCCACCATATTGAAACATTAGATAGTTCACTCACCTTTGCCATGAAGAGAATCAAACAAGCTGATCCCTGTTTAAGGAAAACAATTAGCTTCCAATCTTTCACTCCCAGATTCAGTTGGAATAAAACCCAGAGGATTTGAGGCTTTTGCAAACTAACAAACTCATGTTTTGAAATGTAGACTTAATGGAGGTCTGGATTAGTCACTGAGTTTGTTCAAAACTGTTGTATCACAACAGCAATACAACATGAGCAGTCACTGTGGAGTTCCAGTTAGTTTCAGCTGTTACACACTGTGATTTGCTCTGGTATTCAAAAACACTGAAACAAATAAGTGTGAGCTGTTTGTTTTCTTACCATTCCAACGTTTGACTCGGCTCAAAACCAGGTTCTGTTTCAGACCTGAGAAAAAGGAACAGTCGGTACTTCACAACGGGTCAAGGAGGATAGAGGATAGACACACAGATTCCTCCAACAAGCAAATTACCATTGACTGGCTGATTGAAAATATGTCATTTAGAGTTAAACAGGAAGTCAGAAAAATAAAAGTCTTTGTCTATAAAGATTAGCTGTAAATTATGGGTCTGAGAACCGGTCAGTAGCGAGACTACAAAGCAGATATGATCAGTCAGGAAAGCAACATGTTATCACTATGTGTGTTCTTACAGTATATTCTGTTTTTAAGAAATAGTTGACTGACTGGATACAAAAATTTGATATTGAAATGGAAAAAAGCATTTTAAAGGATGAAAGCATTTTAAAATGGAAGCACATTTTCAGTGACAGGTGTATTAAGTGTTTATGAAATAATGTATTCTCAAGTGTCCATTGAAAGACAGAAGGAGTTTTTCTTTGGTGTTTGAATAGTTGTCTTGGTCTGTGATCTCAAAAGTTAACAAATCTCACAGGTTTTCTAGAACAGTCAGTTTTTCAAATTACATCCACGTTATTTTTTTGTCTGACAATAAAATTAGTTTATCTTAATAAATCTGATATCAATATCAGAAGTCAGCAACAAAACCTTCAATTCAGATTCTTTCCATGAACACCACAAACAGGTTCAAGAACTATGAGCCGTCTTGAAGGACTTCAGCCGCCAAAACGTACAGAAACCGGCTCTAGCTTTGGGCCTACAGGTATGAGTACGATTCTTCTACAGAATCGTACACAAAATATTTCGTGGATCATAAAGTTTCTCCAGATCCACAAAAGGAAAACTGGTAACTGAACCATCTTCCAAGGTTATACCTATACCTTTGCTTGCTGACTGCATGTTTGAGGACTGAACATTTTGGATCTTATTTTCAATTTTCAAGCTTCTTTCAACTTCTCCTGGTCATCCACATCCATTGGTTGTTGGTGCTTTGCTGCCTGTGGTTCACACTGGTCCAGACATAAACCTGGTCCTCCTCAGTAAATGCCATATTGTGTAGTCATCATCTTCCCTTGTGCTCAAGTCTCCAGACACATTTGTAGCAATTCCATATCATCTAATGTAAAACAAGAGCATCACTAATCTCATATACATAGCAACACATAGCAAGTATCTCAGGATCTTGTTACAAATGAGGGAAGAAGGGAGCAGGAGATAGTCAGGCGGATTGGCGGATCGTCTGCAGTGAAGCGGCGCTGTACCGGTCCATCATGGTGAAAAGAGAGCTGAGTCGAAAAACGAAGCTCTTGATTTACCGGTGGATCTACGTTCCTATCCTCATCTATGGTCATGACCTTTGGGTCATGACCGAAAGAACGAGATCTCGAATACAAGTGGCCTGAATGGGCTGGGCTCTGCCTTAGAGATAGGGTGAGAGGCTCGGTCATCCAGGAGGGACTCAGAGTAGAGCCCTCGTCTGAGGGGAGCCAGTTGAGACTTGGGCATCTGGTCAGGATGAAGTGATCTGGACACGTCCCATTGGGAGAGGACCTGGGGAAGACCCAGGACATGCTGGAGGGACGATGTTTGTCGGTTGGCCTGGGAACAAGAAAAGGATATACATTTACAAGTTGTTCATTAGCCAAACAAAGACTAATGAACTGTGCAGGTCCAGGGACAGTAGCTCCATTTCCATCCCAAATGGAAATGCAGTAAATCTTTGCCAATATTCCTCTAACGTCAAAAAACACAATTTCACAACTGGTCTTTCCATTAAGAAGTTAAGTCTTTCAATGAGAAATGCAATTAAATTAACGTGAATAAGTTTGTGTATGTGATAAGTCAAAATCATGTAACACTGTAAATGACTTACTTAAAAAGTATTAAACCTCCATCGTTTAGTATCTGTTGAATTATTGAGTGCAAATTTGAAGCTTACCAAGGTTTGCATTACAAACCTTGGTCAAATAAGAGAACAGGCCATAACTGGACTTCCTGGTCTCATAATACAAGTCACTGAAACACAGTTTTGTTATTTGCATGTCATTTCACAGTTAAAGAAACTCAAGAAGCTGTGATGTTTATCCCAAGTGATTACTGTTTCATATGACTAACTAAAACCACATTCAACAGGCAGAAAGAGGGAGCATCTAATGGAGCACAGTGTCCCACAATGTAGCAAGGACTGTAGTGCTCTCTGTTTTCAATTAAGTTTGTCTTTGCTTCAGTGTGTACAAACCCCACTGCTAGAAACCATCTGTTCCTGCATTAGTAACACTCTGCCCCTTTAGTATGGATGACAACCACACATCACACTTTTCTGATTTATTTATCAAAATCACAATCTAAAGAGCAGTAAATAGTGTTTTATCTCACCAAACCAAAGTGAAACCATCACTTTGGTTTGTACATGTTGTGCTGTTGCCAACAATAACAACAAGATCCATGCTTCTAGTTCCCCCCTGTCCCTAATGGGGTCAGGAGGAGTGCTGGTGCCTCTCCAGCGAATGTTTGCTCTCCTTCTTCCTGCACAGGTCATCAGTCCATTGCAAGGCAACACAGAGACAGACAAGACAAACAACTACTCACACACCTAGGAAGAGTTTAGGGAGACAAATTCACCTGACAGTCATGTTTCTGGTCTGGGAAGAAGCCGGAGTACCCAGAGAGAACCCTGGATTACCCAGAGAGAACTCTGGAGGACCCAGAGAGAACCTTGGAGTACCCAGAGAGAACCCTGGAGAACCTTGGAGTACCCATAGAGAACCCTGGAGTACCCAGAGAGAACCCTGGAGTACCCAGAGAGAACCCACCATGCACAGGGATAACATACCAACTCCATGCAGAAAGGCCTTGGGCCGGGAATTGACCCCAGAACCTTCTTGCTGCAAGGCAACCATGACAACAAGACGTTCTGCCGGTTACATAATACAATTTTAAAGGTAAATATTAATTCAATACAATTCAATTCAAAAATACTTTATTAATTCCAAAGGGAAAATCAATGATGTAACTTGAAGTTCTTCAAATTGTTGTTGCAGAGGCTGTAAGCAGCCACTGGGTTCTTACTGGTTCAGTTCACTGGTTCACCTGGACAGAGTCAAGTCAGCTGATTGGCGCCGTCCAGATTCCATCATTCTGATCCTCCTTTTGCTTTAAACTGTTGATCTTCTTCATGCCAGACCACACATCTTTGATATTGTTCCCTTACAATTTGCTCTCCTTCTTCTTCCTGTGCATCTTCTTGCTGCCTCTATGGACTCTTCAATAATTATGTGTCTCTCTCCCCAAAGGCTCTTTTTAACAATTCCTTGGGACCATAGTGGAGGCAGTGATAGGAGTTTGTCATTCAATCAGAGGTTGTTGGTTTGATTCCTGCTCTATCTTGTTGTGTCTTTGAGCAAGACATGTCACACACCTTGCCTGCTGGTGCATGTCAGCCTGCCCCACACCCTGCCTTCTGTTCAGTAGTTAGTTTACTACTGATCCCAGGTTTGTTATTGGCAAAGCATTTCACTGTTCTGGTGGGGATGGTGTTGAACACACACACGCACACACACACACACACACACACACACACACACACACACACACACACACACACACACACACACACACTGTCATGGCACTGATGTCCTCTCCTTGTGGTTGCACAATTCAATTTGTAGCCTCACAACATTTCTGTTGTTTCATGCCACTTTCTCACAGTTCTGTTCTGAACAAAGGTTTTATACTCAGGGCAGAAAAACACAAGGTTGTGTTCTAACTTGCTCTGGTAGTTGTTAAATTCTTGTAATTAATCACCTGATATTGTCACAAATGCATTGTGACAATATCTGCATTGTCACAAACCTGAAAACAAAGCAGGTCAAACAAAATGACTCTGGGTATTAAATAGATCTGCAAAGGAATCACTTCTATGTCAAATCATACAAAATGTTTAGTGTTTTTTCAGCAGCATAATAAATAATTGATAAATGATAAATCCTTTGCTGACATTTTCTAGATTTTATGACCTCGGAATGAATCCTTTTTATGCCCCAACGTAACAATGAATGTCTTCAGTTCTGAAGTGTAAAGAAATAATTTTGCCAATAAATTTGTTCAAAATGAAACAGCAACAGATAAACAGTACCAGACCATATCTGATGGTCAATACTGCATTTCTGCTTTACGAGCATAATGACGTTTTTTTGTTTGTTTGTTTGTTTTGTTGTTTTGATGTTTTGTTGTTTTGTTTTGTTGTTTTGTTTTGTTGTTTTGTTTTGTTGTTTTGTTTTGACGTTTTGTTTTGTTGTTTTATTTTGTTATTTTGTTTTGATGTTTTGTTGTTTTGTTGTTTTGATGTTTTGTTGTTTTGTTGTTTGGTTTTGTTGTTTTGTTTTGACGTTTTGTTTTGTTGTTTTATTTTGTTATTTTGTTTTGAAGATGCAGGGCAGGAAAAAAGTGTGGAAATGCCAAAGTGTTACGCGGAAATGCGTGGGGGCGGAACCACAGAGATGTTATAGTGTTGGAACGGAAAGCCGGACTCATTTCACCACCGCACCGCGCGCGTTACGTCACTCCGGCTTCCACAGGCTGCAGGATGGGGCTGCTGTCTGTGCTGATTCCTCTCCTCAGGTTGTATCTGTGTGGGATCAAAGTTCTGCTCTACCAAATGTTCAACCGAACCTTCGCGATGCCAGGTCAGACCCAGACTCTGTTTCTCTTCCCCGTTTGAACTGCAACAGGAAATGAACTTGTATTGCTGTTAGAGTGTAGATGTTTGAGTTCTGAATGAACCTCTGATTGTGATTTTGTGTGTTGAGAGCAAATGATCCTGAACAGCTGAGTTGCTAACCCTGACCCCTGACCCCTCAGGACCTGCAGAAATAAAAGCTCGAGCTGCCACTGCTGAATGATTCCTGCTGCACATCAACATTGATACACTTGAAAACATAACTGTATATGTTCTGTAAAAGTAGAGATAAGAAACACTTTAACCAATGAATCAGACTAAAATCATTTTCATAGTAATAAGACTGGAGAATTTTGATTTCATTATTTGAATTTGGATTAAGAGAAAGTTCTTGCGCCTCCTGGATGGAAACAAAGAAAGAACTGTTTCCTTTATCCCTTACAAATCTTCCCAAGAATGTCAGAGCTCAATATGAATGGGGGAATTTTCCAAGCGTTTCACTGCCGTGTAAATGGGATAAAGATTTTAGTTTGATTCATGGTTTTGGCTTGACTGGAAGGTTGGTCAATACACACAGATGATAACACAAAGGGTTAAATGTTCTGTTGTGAAGTTACAGAACATGTGATCCCACCATGCACTCTTCTTATCTGGTTTGACCTTTCTAAAAGTTTTAATCAACCATAGAAATTGTCAGACGATCAAAACCACTGGATCAACGTCTGATCCATTAGTGTTCCTTATCCATTTCACAATCAGATGGAACAAGTGTGACATGATGCAACAAACACAAAAAGAAGTTGGCTGGCTTCTTATAAACCCATTTACCCATCAGTGGTCGGTTCCGTTCTCTGTTCTGTCCAACCTGGAGCTACTGGTGTCCAGCTGTTTTTTTTTTAATCTAGATCAAATATTCTTTTGTCAACTTAACTTGGAGGGCGAGTGAGAAATGCAGTTTCATCCCAATAAAACCTGAACTTGTTTAGAATAAAGTGGACCTAAACAGTTTGCTGCACCTGAGATTGAACTCCATATTTAATCTTGAAATGAATGGCTTCTAATCACGTTCTTTTTTTAGCCTTACCAAAGCAAAAGGGAAGGGTTGCCATAGTGACTGGGGGTACCAGAGGAATGGGGTTTGAGACTGCAAGACACCTGGCAGACCTGGGCATGCATGTCATCATAGGTAGGCTGCTGCCTCAGTAATAAGATGCTCCTTTTGTCTGATCTATAAGCCATAACGACTTATGATCGATAAGCCATAACGACTTATGATCGATAAGCCATAATGACTTATGATCTATAAGCCATAACGACTTATGATCTATAAGCCATAATGACTTATGATCTATAAGCCATTATGACTTATGATCTATAAGCCATTATGACTTATGATCTATAA
The DNA here is from genome assembly GCA_010277015.1 of Poeciliopsis turrubarensis. NCBI lineage: Eukaryota > Metazoa > Chordata > Actinopteri > Cyprinodontiformes > Poeciliidae > Poeciliopsis > Poeciliopsis turrubarensis. Next base: position 71,486 of record VMRN01000158.1, on the reverse strand, counting down.
GCCATAACGACTTATGATCTATAAGCCATAATGACTTATGATCTATAAGCCATAATGACTTATGATCTATAAGCCATTATGACTTATGATCTATAAGCCATAACGACTTATGATCTATAAGCCATAATGACTTATGATCTATAAGCCATAACGACTTATGATCTATAAGCCATAATGACTTATGATCGATAAGCCATAACGACTTATGATCTATAAGCCATAACGACTTATGATCTATAAGCCATAATGACTTATGATCTATAAGCCATAACGACTTATGATCTATAAGCCATAATGACTTATGATCTATAAGCCATAACGACTTATGATCGATAAGCCATAACGACTTATGATCGATAAGCCATAACGACTTATGATCTATAAGCCATTATGACTTATAGATCTGAAGTCATGTTTTCCTTCTACTCTAATTCTTGCAAAGCAGAAGCAAGGAGATGACAGAAAATGTGATTTTTTTTTTTGTGACATTTGTTCTGAAGTCATTTTTTTGGTTTAAGTCTCGTAATAAATGCGATCAGTTTGATGCCTCAGACAGAAGGGTTTAGTTAAAGTAAACCCACCACTCCCCTTTATGATCTCTATGATCTCCAGCAGGGAACGAGCCAGAAGAGGGCGCTGCAGCTGTCAGGAGGATAAATGAAGAATGCAATGAAGGAGAAGGTAATCAATTATTAATTCTAATAATAAGCATACAAAGGCAGTCAAGTATATACATATGAATAAAAATGTAATTAATCATGATGTTCACATGACATAACCGACATGAGGTGTAACTACTGATAGCTTAGCAAACCAATAGAAGATAGAAATGCCTTTTCTGTGACTTGAAACTCAAGACGCAAAAACCTAACCGGGGCAAACTTTACGAACAAGTTTTAAAGATGAGAACAAGCGTTAACGGATGTGATCTGTGGGACTTCATTTAACTCAGGCAGCTTGTCGGCTAACCCACAGGAGGAAGAGAGGAGGAACATCCAGAGGGAAGTGGGTTGCCAGACCCAGGCAAATCTCAACCAAGTGATTCCAGCTGAAATGCTCTGGTTGAGCTCGGCCCCAGGCCGCAGCTGGACGATGCACTGACTTTAACAAGTACTTTGATGAATGCCATGGAAAATTCATGGTCTTCTTGATAAATGCAGAACCACTGCATTTTTCCTGAGCCACTGCTTGAAGATCCCCACAGTGGATCAGACCTTCTGCTTGCTTAATAATTCTTTTGTTAGTGATTGGGATTTCAGCCCAGAATGTTGTACTGGGAGCTCAGCAGTGTTCTGTCAGAACTGTGTTACTGAAACATTTCTTTTCTGCTTCCAGCTGAGTTTGTCTTTGTGGACCTGACCTCCCTGAAATCAGTCAGGCAGTTTGCCCAGAAGTTCAGAGACAGATCTCTGCCTCTGCATGTTCTCATTAACAATGGTAGGCTCCACACATCTTATCTTAGATGGTCACAGTTAATGACAGCAGACACTTTGTTGTCTGACTCTAACGACAGTCAGCGCCTCTCTGACCTGTTGTGCTTTGATGCAGCTGGAACCATGCTGGTTCCTGAGAGACAGACAGAGGACGGCTTTGAACTCCACTTCTGCCTGAACTACTTGAGCCACTTCCTGCTGACCAACATGCTGCTGGACCTGCTGAAGAAGTCTGGAAGGCAGGGTCGCTGCTCCAGAATTATCAACATGGCCTCTGCCACACACTATGTAGGAGAGATAAACCTGGAGGACCTGAACAAGAGGTACAATGAAACCACATAGTCTATGAGCAGTAAATTATTTGTTGTACATGATCTTGTTTATTACTCCGGTCCCAACAGAGCAGTCTACAGCTCCCATGGTGCCTACTGCCAAAGCAAGTTGGCCCTGGTCCTCTTCACCTACTATCTTCAAGAGCAGCTGACGTCTGGGGGATTCTCTGTCACTGTCAATGCTGTGGACCCTGGGATGGTGGACACAGCACTCTACGATAACCTCTGGACATTAGCGCAGATGATGAAGAAACCAGTGGCCAGAGTTCTGTTCAGGGTATGTCTTTAAAACCTTAATCTAACTTTGTAAAGGCTAGTTTAGAACTGGTTATACTGTTGTCCTCAGACTCCAGCAGAGGGAGCCTCCATATCAGTGTATGCTGCAGCTGCCTCTGAGATGGAAGGGGTGGGCAGCTGTTACCTGTACAACGGTCAGAAGACGCAGTCCTCTGATCTGTCCTACGACTCTGAGCTGCAGGCCAAGCTGTGGAAAAAGAGCTGCGAGCTTGTGGGACTCCAGGCCTGATACCTGGAGGACTCCCATGTCCGCAATGGTCCTCCTTTATTGACCCTTCACAGCTACGTCATCCAACCACGTTGAGGCACTATGACGATTGTCGGAAATCACATCAGGAGCAACTTTGATTGTTTTCCCAAGTTGTTCTTGCCAATGCAGACATGACTTCTCGTTGTTCAGAAGAAGACATTTTATTTATGTTGCACTTTTTCAGCAACAAGGCAGTTCAAAGTGTCCAGTCAAGTTCTTTTGAAAGAAGTAGTAGTAGTAGTAGTCAAGAAGTAGTAGACCTAATTGTAGCTCATAGATGATAGTATTTATTAAAGTTGGAAACGGCTAGCTTAGAAATCGGCCCATGCCTTCTCCCTCCTGACGTGTTTGTTGATTTGATCAGTCGCCGACTTTGCCTGCAGTCATAGCACATGACTTATGCAACTATGTCGTAAACGGTATTTCCCTTTAACAGTGTGAAAAATCTCGATTCTTATCAGTTTTTTTGGTACGTGGTTGGCTACATTATGTTTTTCCTTGATGGTTGCTAATGATTAGAAGCATACATTCTTTCCATAATACAACATTTCATTGCATCTTACTAATACTGCTTAATTACAAAGTGGATATGAACATTAATCTTCTTGCACCAAGAGTTGCCAGTCAAGCAACACTTGCTATCATCGCCATCTTGTTTCAGATCCAACAAAGGTTTGGTTTGGATCCTAATCTGCAGCATCTGTGACTATTGTACTGTGACATCAACTGTGTGATTTTTGATTTTTTTTGGACAACCTCAACAGGAGTCAATGTACACATAAGTTATTTTGATATCCATCATGCCTAAGAGCACAGCATCTCGTGCAAAGGGTCAAAAGATCATACTGAACTACTGCCAGCTTTAACCTCTGTGGTGATTTTATGCTCAAGTTCCTACTAATTATGCACAGAAATCAAATATGTACCTTTTTATTCACAAGCCAGCAATTATGCAGCCTCATGATTTTAACTGACCTTACTTCCAGAGTGACTTGACCTTTGACTGTAAAACTCTTCAGTTACATCCCACTGTGCTTCAGAAGCCTTTACAGCCTGATTTATTCTTCTGAGGACAAAGATCCTGTTGCCTTAAGATGATGTCTGCCATGTTGCCTGAACTTTGACACACTTACTGTCATTTTGAATGAAGTTTGCAGACCACTATTTCCACATATGCCGTCTGAATGTCTCAGCATTTCAGTTTGAACTTTAAACCTGAAAGTTTTTTTAATTGTATTGTAAATGGCCTTGCATTTGAATCCAGGATACAGAAAGCCTGTTTTTATGGTAACACTATTCAACTTGAAATCAAAATAACTGAACTATTATAAACTGTAAGTTGCAAACTGTTTAAATGTTCCTCTTTTGTGTCTCAGTGTGTGTGTCTCTGTGTGTGTGTGTGTGTGTGTGTGTGTGTGTGTGCGTGTGTGTGTGTGTGTGTGTGAAAATGAAATATTGTAGCTTCATTCTGAGTTGTACTCTCAGGATCTCTCACTAGATGTCAGTGTAGGTCAGTATCACATATTCCTCTAATTATCAATATTCACTTATTCATCAGAATGTGATCTTCTTCAGTGTCAGCACTGATGTTCCACTGCTGTCCTACACTGATATCTAGTGGGGGATAAATATTTCATTTATTTTCATATATCATTTATGACAGCAACAAACTTAAAGAACTTTTAGAGAAGAAACACAACAGCAAAGTAGATGATTTGTCTTCAAATAATTTTTTTTTTTTTAAACCCTATAGATTTTCATCAAAACCTCTTCAGAGATAACTCATAAATTCTCACCCCATTAAATATAGATTTTTAAAAAAGACACATACAGCCCTTATAATCATAATTGTAAAACATGTAAACATAAGTTTGAGAGGGAAGCAGAAGCCATAAATCTTGACTCAGAAACATCCTGATCCTGAGGAGCCAAATGTCTGGTCCAGTTTCTCACAGGTGGCGTTAAAATGTCTAGAATAGAGGAAGTCCTTTCTGCCTGAAAATACAGTGTTTTTGCAGGCGGGTTGTGGAAAGTTCCAGGTGAGTCGCTGGTATGTGGAATGAGAAGTCAGTGCAGCGTGTGGGCGAGGCTGATCTGACATGACGCAGCATGTTGGTGAATAATGAATTTGTTCAAGTGGAGCTGTTAGCTCAGAGAAGGACACATTTTGTCTCACAACGCCATAAAGACGAGGAATCCAGCATAAAACATAAAGTCCCCAGAAGTTCTGACTGCAGTTTGCTGCAAACATGTGGAAGAATGTTCTGCTCTGAGGAGAACAAAATGGAACTTTCTGGCCCTAAAGCAAAACATTGAAGCGGACAAAAACTAATCCTGCACATAGCTCTAGATACACTATGGTGAAACAAGGTGGTGGGGGCATCATGCTGCAGGAATGCTTAAAAATGTTTAAACTATGGTTATTTCACTACTTTCTGTCTGTATTTTTCCATGGAGGTACAAATAAAGAATATTGTCATCTATTCACATCCAAAAGCCAGGCTAGAGGCACAGTGGCTAAACAACAAACTGCTGCTGCGCAAATAAGTTATGCTAGCTCACCAATGAGTGAGCAGTTGACCAGCAAACATCTTTCCTTTGCCTACATTTCCCAGAATGCAATGCGGTTCTAAATTGAAGTTCATTGAAATTATTGGGGGCTGCACAGTGGCGCAGTGGGTAGCGCTGTTGCCTTGCAGCAAGAAGGTCCTGGGTTCGATTCCCAGCCCGGGGTCTTTCTGCATGGAGTTTGCATGTTCTCCTTGTGCATGCGTGGGTTCTCTCCGGGTTCTCCGGCTTCCTCCCACAGTCCAAAAACATGACTGTCAGGTTGATTGGCCTTCCCAAATTCTCCCTAGGTGTGAGTGTGTGTGTGCATGATTGTTTGTCCTGTTTGTCTCTCTGTGTTGCCCTGCGACGGACTGGCGACCTGTCCAGGGTGTACCCCGCCTCTCGCCCGGAACGCAGCTGGAGAGGCACCAGCAACTCCCGACCCCGTTAGGGAGAAGGGTGACGGAAAATGGATGGATGGATGGATGAAATTATTGGAATATTCTGTTGAATGTATTTTCTGTTTATCACGATTTATATTGTTAGTAATTAATTGCCCAGCCCGAGCCAAAGACAAACAGGACACTGTACATTAGCTAACTCTGTGTCCTGTACTTTACAACTTTTTAAAACTAATTTCTGTAAACAAGCATTCTTAATTATGAGCCTCTCTGGACCTAAAGCATTAACTGTGAACCAACTTTTCTTTAGCCTACCTAACTTTGGTCAGTTCAGGTTCAAAATTGCAGGGGCACAGAACATGCACACCAAAATCACGTTACCCAACGTATCAGAGCTAATGAACCCCATGAAGTCCAGATTAGCTCCAATGCTCCTGCTGCAGGTTGCACACAGAGGCTGTCAGCTCAGGACGGATAAAAGGAAGCAGGCCAACTCAGAGCCGGGTCAGAATGTCACAGCGAGCTAATCTGGATTAGTTTTTCAGCTTCTTATGGGTCACTTAAACTTTGGACTGTAAGCAAAACCAGTTCGGACAAAAAGTAAAACCCCATTAAAATACCAACAGAAACTAGTTTATATAGAACTACAGGACTGAGTTTCATTTATCTGCTCTTCATAAAGTAAGACAAGTAGCTGATAGTTGTTTATTTAGTCAGGCTATCTGCTCTGTTGAAGTCTGCAGTCAGTTGCTCAACAGCAATGCAAGCGTAAAGAGTGGTGCTTCCTGCTCTTCACGGCTGGAAATATTTTCTTGTATGCAAGGAATAAATCGGAAGCCTTCATTTAGCCTGCTGGGCGGCTGGTCAGCTGGCTGAAAGACACATCAGGGAGAGAGGGACACCACTGAAGGTAATCAAAGAGTCCTGCTTAGATGATTAACCCAAATCCATCAGAAGCATCATGTAGCAGACTTGGGCTCAACCCAAGAAATGGGTTTTAGGTCTGGACGTCGAGGGTTTCTCCTCAGATTCATCCAGCTCCCGTTTACCCCGGAAAGAAGTGCTGTGAACGAGCTGGGACGCCCTCTGGCGTATCTTCTGCAGGTTGGGCTTCATCCTGCTCAGCGAAGACCTCCTCCGGACAGGTTTGCTCCTGAGATGGTCCTCCCCACACATAAGGTCGCTGTCTCCAAGGCTGAGGCGGTGGATGGGTTTCAGGTTGTTCTGAAGGACTTTGGAGAACCTCCAGCGTCCTCCAACCTGAGTCTCTGCACCTTTTGATTCAGCGAGCTCATATGCTCCTATGATGTCTCGAATGTCCACACTCACGTTGTTGGTGAGGTAGTGACAGGCCTTCCTCCCGCTGTAGTCCCTGATTTCCACATCTGCGTTGTAAGCCCCCACCAGGAGCTTCAGCACCTCCATGTGGCTGTGGATGGCAGCTATGTGCAGCGGCGTGTAGCCCATGTTGGAGCGAACATCCACGCTAATGGGAAGGTTGTGATGTTTGGCAAAGTTGATGATCAGCGCGATCAGCTCTTGCTTGCCGTGCTTAGCAGCCCAGTGCAGACAGGTGAAACCAGTGACAAAGTCCTTCTTCAGGACCAGGTTGGGTTCGCTGCTGAGGAGTGTGTGGAGGCTGTCCCACTCCGCGTCCGATGCGCACATCATCCACTCGTGTTCCACAGGGTCCAGGGTCACGGAGGTCCTGTCCACATCCAGGCTGCCAGAGCCCACCGAGGCAGAGTCACCGTCGCTTCTGGGGGTGAGGCAGACGGGGCTGCGGAGTTCTATACTATTCCTCACTTCAGGAGAACTGCTCATCATCACCTGGATGAAGTGCCTCCGGCTGCCCTTTGGACTGCAGCTGTCCTCACTGCCAGACAAGCTGCTGCGTTCATCCTCCTTGTCCTCAGAGTCCTCCTTGGTGGACAGGAACTTCTCCTGAGAGGCAGGACCTTGTTGCTCTTCCTCTTTCAGGCCCTCAGGCGTCCAATCGGTGTGTAAGTCAGCTGCAGAACACTCAGGCCCAGGCAGGATGAAGACAGATCCGTTCACAGGGAGCGGCGAAGCCTGAATCACTGTGATTTGTGGAATGGCAAGTTTCCCAACCTTCTCCTTGCTGGAGTCCTTCCTCTGCGTCCTGAAGCTCCCAGAGTTCCCCATGTGAGCTGAGCTGCTGGCCTCATCCAGAACCCCAACAGACCCGTGATGTCCACAGTCCTGCTCCGGTTTGTCCGGCTGGTCGCTCTCTGCAGCGATAAAATGCGGAACTGTCTTGCAGTCATTTCCGTAACCTGAGTCGCGCGCTGATTTCTGCTGTACCTGAGCCGACGCGGCTGCGTCATCGTGGCTCACCTGGTCGTCAGGTGAGGGGGACGCAGCGTAGTAACGGAACTGTCTCTTCAGACAGACATGTTTGACTCCGCTGTCTGTCTTCACGAAAGCCACGCTGTCCACGCAAGACTTAAAGACGCTGCGGACAGCAGCCCTGCTGTGCGGCTCTTGTGGGAACGCGGCTTTAAAATGCTGCAGTAGCTCCGCGCTCGGGACGGCGCCTCCTCTCTGCCTCAGGAAGCCCGCGATGGAGTCCTGGCTGAAGCCGCTGGCCATCAGGACCACGAACAGCCTGAGACCCGAATCACCTCGAGGCTCCACGCAGCAGAGCAGAAAGCAGCACTTTATCCCAGCGTTCTCCGCCTCCTAGCAACGGGACACTTCCGGTCCGGGCCTTATATGGTCAAAGCCAGTTTCTCAATAACAAACTGAAAAACATTACTGTGAGCTCATAACGAGGCTGGTTTTTATCTTCGAAATTGTTTTAGTTTCACTATAGAAATATCAGTAAAGCCTCCGAATATCTACAAAAAAAATCATCCCATCTTATTTATTCCAGATTTTATTTGTTCTAGCTCTTAATAGTTTGTTTCCAAATGAATGATTGAAGCGGGAAACTTTTGATCTTCCTACCAAAACCTAGAAAATAAGTTTTATTCTAAAGTAACTGCTTGTCTAAAATGTTGATGACATCATTTTACAATAATTATTACAGTTTTCACTTCATTTATGTCCTCAAACAGAAACACTTTAATTTTCTGTAATGACCGAAAACATCCTGGTCAGCTTCAAACCAATCCAGGACAACTGCATTGATAAGAGACTTCATGTAGAAAATTTGTTTGTATGCAATTTAGATCAAAATGATTCCATTACATCAATAAAAAACACATTTAAAAACATAAGCTGAAGTTGCAAATAGCCATGAAAATATCAAAATAACAGAACTAATTGAAATTAACATCTCAAAGTGTGTCAAACATCAAGGTAAAAAGATTGATTTAATATTTAGGAAGCTAAATGCTATCCAGGCTTTAATGTTTTAATAACATAAAGTCATTGAAGCCTGGACAGAGTATGCGCCTTTTATTTATTTCTTCTAGTATAGACCTGAGAGTTGCAGACAAATGGAAAACAATTCCATATTTTCCTACTTTAAAGCCAAGTGGGAGAAAATAGCAGAAAAAGAGAAGGTGGCCTAGAACTGGAGACGCATCTGAAAGTGGACATGAAGCTGAGCCTCATTCCAGTTCAGTGGATGACATCAGTGCTTGTTGCAGCTGTTTGTTGTGAGGAAACACGGTTGGTTGCTCTGTTGCAACCAGCTATGCTTGCAGGTAGTATTAACCTGCAGACAGGGTGTGTTAGCTTTCCTCCTGACAGACCTGTGAATCAGTCTTTAGTGGCAGGAAGCCCAGCTGGTCCAGTTCCACACCAAACCGTTTCTCTACCTGGGTGAAAAATATCATTTCCATCTTAGATGATTTTCAATTCAGGCTTTCACAATGACTGGTCAGCATTTTATGGCTCATTGACAACAATAAATTTATAACAAATTCTTTAAAAGAAATGAGGAGCTTTTTTTTTTAATAAATGAAGAACATGTGTTCTTCATTTATGTAAACATGTACATGTTCTTCATTTTAATAAATGAAGAACATGTGTTCTTCATTTATCAAAACCATTTTATCAGTCAGATGAGCTCTGGAAAACATTGCTTAAGATTTAAAATCTTTACTCATTAGAGCACAACACTGTGGGGCCAATTTATCTAAGCATTGTCTGGGAACACAGAACGTTCCAAGCAAAGAGAAAGTCCTGATGACACGGAGGAGCCGCTATGAGCTAGGACATAATTCAAGAGTCCGAGTTAGCACACACGCACACACACACACACACACACACACACACACACAC
>VMRN01000158.1:42875-61959 GCA_010277015.1 Poeciliopsis turrubarensis | reverse complement strand
ACAAACACACCTAAACACACACACAAACACACCTAAACACACACACACACACACACACACGCACGCACACACACCTAAACACACACACAAACACAATCGCTAACTTACGTGTAGTTGCAGTTTAAACTGGCGCGGTTCATGGTGGGTCACACGCGGTGTTCCCGCTTCAGTTCACATTAATCCTTATCTGTCTTTGTCAAACATTTTCCCGGCTTCATTTTCAACTGGCTTTATTGTTTCCGGGTTGTGACGCACCGGGAGAGCTGCGTGGTGTGGTGACGTCATCAAAACGTACTGAATGTTTGCTGTTAAATTGATTATTGTATTTTTTGGATTACAAGTTTATTTTTTTTTCTTATGAATTATTTTGTATACTTTAAGAATTTAAAGTATACACGTGCCATCTCTGTTCACTGAATAGATAATAAAATTCACTGAAGTGATGTCCAGCCTGGGAAAGTCTTTTTTTTTTGTGGGTTGCCCAAGTCATTAGAGAACCCCGTCACATCTGTTCAAATACATGTTATGTAGAGTAAAATAATGTAAGAATATTTTACTCATGTTTATAAACTTGCTTTCAAGATTTTTCCATCATTTCATCACTTTGATGACTAACAATGAAGAGCATGTTGTTCCAGGCTATGGTGCAGACCTGGCAGGGTTGGATTAGAGGTTACAGTGATTCACAGGAATTTAATCCTGTACAGATGTAGTTCCTGGGAAAAGTAGCTCAGGCAATTCCTGGATCAGTAACTGAAACTAAACATTTTCAGTTGGATTTCTGCTTTATTTTAGGCACATGGTCATTGTGTGCTGCCATCTGATGGTGAGAAACATTCTCCTGGGCTCAGTGCGTGGTTCCACAGCCATCAATGTCTGAAACTCAATGGTTGCAGTTGTGATGACAACATAATAAGCAAGCAGTAGATGTCCAGTGGAGAAAGGAGGATCACTGAGCCATCTGTTTCAGAGACTGCAGAGCAGGAAGTATGTCGTCCAGGTGATTCACACCTGCAACACACAGAGAGCCAAGTCAGCAGATCATGCAGAGGAAAGAAAACCAAGTAGGCACTTTAAAGTTTGGCATAGTAAAGCAAAGTACTTTTATACCCAAAATCTTTAAGATTTCTGTCACAAGGTTGTGGAAAGCAGGAAAAAACTCATCATGTTGCTTCACTTTGATAATGATGCTGAAAAACAAAAGGAGACAACAGAAAAGCAGCTTCATGAAGACCAGCACAGAACCTGTAACAAGAAACAACACGGTGCTGCTGGTGGAGCACTGAACCTGTCAATGTCAGCCTGTCCCAGTCCTGGATCCACCAAGACCAGCCTGGAGACCTGGTTCACAACTTCAGTAGGAGAAGCTTTGCTGTCTAACATCCAATGGAAAGGTTAGCGAGGCTTCACATGAAACATAGACAACTAAAGCAGATGTTTGAAAGTCACCTAGGTCCAGAACATTTTGGAGGTTCCTCATAGTGTTGGTCATCTCGCCCAGTCGGGTGTAGACCTCGTTCATTCGAGGGTAAACGCCGCTGAGGGAGGGAACGTCAAACAGTTTCTGGAAGTGAGCCACCATGGAAGCCAAGGTGTATCGAGTGGGACTCCTGAGCTTCTGGCAGGACAAGCATGAAGACTTTAGCACCAGGAACAAAAAGCTGAGTTCTAATCTCAGGTCTCAGAAACGTAAAGATTAACCTGCTTATCGTCAGAAGAGGCATTCTCCAGCAGCGCCTCCACCAGCAGCATCATGTCCTCCACCTTAAGTGCTTTTGCATCAACATCACAGGGCTGCAGTGGCATCAATGTGGCACTAAGTTTATTCAGTCGGCAATGAAGATCCTGAACACAGCAGCAGTCTGGTCAAAGCAGCTTCCAGCACTGAGTAAATCCCGAGGCTGTCTCAGTATTTACCCTGAGCATGTGGAGCTGCTGGGACCACTGCTCCAGAGTGGGAAGGACAGCCTGGAATTCTGCTTCCTCCGATTCTCTGGGTCTGCGTTGATACTGGTGCAGCCTGGGATTGATAACGAGCGTGTTGATCTCAGTCAACAGCTGAAGAGCAGAAAAATTGGAACAAAGCGTTGACAGACAGGAAGTTACCACAAACTGAGCAGATCTCAGAGAATAGCTCTCTTACGTGGTGATACTGGACCCACTGCCTGGAGGTTTTGGACTGGTCCCTGCTGTTCCCAGTGAGGTCACTTCTACATCTAATCAGCACAAAAAAAGCAGATTGCTTTAAAACAAAACTATTTCCTGTTCCAGTACTGAGCTTGAGATAAATCCCTCTTCAGTCAAACATGTTTTGAATCAATCAACTGTTGCAGTGGAAAGTAAATTATTGATGACATTTGCAGGTTTTTCCATGGAGCTTATTTAGTATATGTAAAAGAAAATGGATCTTGGAAAGCTGAAGTACCTAAGAGCAATGCTGCTTGATATGTTATTGGCTGGCGTTTGCAGAGCAGCTCATCCAGAAGCGTGGTTTATTTTCTTTGGTATGATTGGCAGAGATAACGAAGCGTAAGTGTTAGCTGCTGTCAAGCCAAGATGGCTTATGCTTATTAAGTATTAATATGCAAAGTTGTGTGTATTAGTGTTTTCATTTGTTGTTGGAACAATTGAAATAGATATTCATAAATCTGATTCCTAAGCTCTGTGAATACTATTACCTTTACATAACCTATTTGACCAATAAAGATATTATTCCATGTTCACTTTATGTAGTGTCTCTTTTCTTGGCCTAAACACACACAGTCACATGAAGTCTAGTTCAAAACCATCTTTGGTGACAAACACACCTTGTGTCCAGTTCTGTCTTGAGCCGTTCCACCTCTTCCTCCAACTCCTGTATGCGAGAGCTGCTTTCATTCTGCTGGTCCTGATATGTCTGGACACAAGCTGAGGAATCAGACCTGCTTTAATAACAACCTGAACAACAGGAACAGCTTAGGGAATCACCTTGAGCATGGTTTTGAAAGACGGGGAGACAGAGGCGGAGGTCCTCTTAGTAGCTTGATCCAAATGTTTGGACTCCTGTAATCGACTCTGTCGAGTCAGTCGCTGTTCCTCTTCTTTGACAGTCAAATACAGTTTCTTCCTGAGCTGTGCTGTTTCTTCCTCTAGATTGGCTACCTTCTTTTCCAGCAACAGATACCTCCTCTAAAAACAAACAGGTGTCATCCTAACTACCAATTGTCACAGCTGAGTAAATGAAAAGAAGTCTTTGGGCATCTGAGTAGACCAGTTGCATCAATTAACCACATGATAAATTAAAATGAGCTCAATAATTTCCATTTTCATGATATATCCATTTTCTCTTGTCTCTCTTCCTACCAAAACTGGATAACAAAACCCTTATCTAGCCTTTTTTGAAGCACAAGTTTGTTTGCAAAGACTTTATAATTCATTTCATTTATTGTTTCTTTTGTTTTATTTATTTTGGATATTTGAAAAGACTTCAAGTTTCAGTGTTAAATGTTGATTAGAAGTTAAAGTTCATCTTCAAAAGGGATTCTTGCATTATTATGCTATCGCAATAATATCACTTCAAAATGGCCTCAAAACAAAACAAATATTATCGTTTATCGCAAAATCATCTGTGACAAGTTAACGTCCAGCAAAATGTTTTTTTGTGACAGGCCTAATTCTGTGCCTGCATTTTTTCTTGCCAACAGCCAACATATATGTGCCAGAGAAGAAGAAAAACTCAGTAAACCACCTTAGCCTCTTTGTTTTCCTTCTGCAGCTGCTGGGTGTGGCTGTGCTGCTGGACCGCCTTCCCCAGGCAGCGTTCCTCCAGCTGCTGAACTCTGCTCTTCACCTCATCCAGCAGACCCTGCAGCTCAGTGGCTCTTTGGGACTGCTGAGCAGCATGACTCATGTGCTTCTGTACCTCCTCTCTAACAACACACACACACAGAAAAGTGTCACTTAGTTTGCTCTGTAATGTCCCCATATCTTCAAATATCTACATGGTTCTAATCAAGAGGAAATGAAATATCTGACAGATTATTAGAGTTAGAGTGAGAGATGGTTGCATTGAAGGTTGCAGAGCATATTGCTGATTTCCATGGTCACCGCTCAATGCTCATCAGATGCTGATGAGATTGGGTGACAAGAAGACAGGTGGTCCACACAGAACCAGATCCATTATTAAAGAGCCAGAGCTTGGTAGGACACTACCTGCAGGATGATATCTGCCAATCAAACTGATGGTTTCAGTTACTTCATATTGTAGGTTAAATACTGGAGAAGACATAGAGATGCAAAAATGTTTTTTGTACCCACCAAGGTATTGCTATCAAATTTAAGGCATAACACAGAAAACATGCAGCTGATTAAACACAAATTCTACTTATTGGAGTTTGAAGCTGTGCTTTCTCACAAGTTCTGCCAGAACTTGCATATACAATGCCTAATAAGGCTGGAACATCTGCACAACTTGTTTCACTGTGTGTTTGAAGGCATCCGTTCAAACATGGTGCGAATCTCTGCAGCTCCTCCAGAGTTACTGGTGCTCTTCTGCTTAAATTCAAAAATACCAGATTTATCTGAAAGGAAAGTGAAATGTTACCTCAACTCACATTCAAGTGTCTTCAAAGACTTGTTATGGATGCAGTGAGCAAAAAGGATCCCCAGTAGCAGTCAGTCTACAAATCTCAAGGAGTTTTGAACTGAAGATCTCTTTTCTGGCTCAGCTAGGATTTTGTCTTGTAGTTGAAATGTTATTTGAGCTTTTGAGATTCTAATAAGTGGCTCCCAGTTGTAAAAAAAAAACCCCAAAAACCCAATGTTGCCATGGTTATACATAATAACAACTGTCCTAAAGTCAAAAAAAGACTTGTAAAACACCAGAAGGAATTATTTTTGTGAATTGTCCAAACATTCAGTGTTTGAACAATTCACAAATATCATCAGAACAAATTGTACTCACAGATGCTGCTGCTGTGAGCGGTACAGTTAGTAGTGAATTACCAACATGGTGATTAGAGTAACAGACGTACTTGAGCTGGTTGTTAGACTTCACGAGCTCCTGGATGAGCGTCTGTCTCCTCTCAGAGTCCATCAGCATCATCCTCAGCGTCATCCTCAACTCATTCGCTGACTTCTTGTCCAGCAGGACCAAATCTGTGGCACACGTACAGGTCCCATCATCAAGAAATGTGCAAAAAGAAAAACCACATCAGACATTGCAGCTGTGAAACATCCATTTCAGAAACAAGTCTCACCTGTGAGGTTCCTATTCTCCACAGGGTCTGCAAAGAACACAGGCTTAAAGCCGTGATGCTGCAGCAGTTTATTCACGTCATCCCACTCTACCTGCTCCTGCTGCAACCAACACACAGCCACAGTCAGCATCAGTCAAACCTGCTGCACATACATAGTGAAGACTGAAGTGGTACCTGAAACTGCCCATAGGTCCATAGATAGACATAAGTCTTATTTGTAATGCATGGAAAATGCGTTGCTCTGGATTCTGTAGCCATTCTGAAGCAGCTAGCAGCTGTTACCAGTTTGACTCCTGGATAAATGTGTTTCAATGTGTAAAGGAGCTGACCCTCCTGTCAGTGATCCTATCTCTGAGATGGAGGAAAGGTGATCCACCAGGGGAGGGCCCTTCACTTCACACACACGCACACACACACACTGAAAGGTGAGTGAATCTTACCGGCTTCATCCTCTTTACATTCCAGCTGGAAACGCAGCAGAAGCAGCGGAAGCAGCGGAAGCAGCGGGGTCAACACTCAGCCCTCTTTTAGCGTGATGCCTTCGAGTGTAATGAGTACAGAGCGGATTTTACATGGAGCCACTCTGGAGCAAAAACTGTCAACTCTTAGAATGAGACCAATTTTAAATAGTCACTTTCCTGTCAGTTTGCGTAACACCTGACACCATTTACAGTTGAATTATAGGCTGAATTTTAAGGTCGTTTCTTTAATGAGTTTTTTACTGATACATTTAAAGTTTTAACCGTCTTAAAAGAGAAACAGACCTTAAAGGCGACGCCTTAAAGGCTCTGGCTCTGGTGAGTTCAGGTAGCTAAAGGGAAACCGAACCGAATAGCATCTGTAGCTAACAATGAAATAACACATTAAGTACAATAATGATAATAAACATTTAAGAATACAAAACGCCATAAATTACCTTGCCAACAATGTCCGTATAAACTTGGTGCAAACAGCAGCGCGCTTCCGCAGTTCAAACTGTGCGTCCTGACGCAATTATTGTAAACAAAAGGACTTGAACCAATCCGCTGACGAATCAACAAAACAGCGCAGTACTGCCCAATGACCGCAAGATGGCGATAACATGACAGTTAAACTAGTCCCAGTGACGGATCACTGTGGGTTATTTTAAGCAGTTGTTCAATCATAGAACAAATATTCTATCATATTATTTACAGAGATGAACTCCTGCAGTTGATGTTACAGTGGAGGAAAACATCAAGGTGCTCCAATGAAAGGATCTCCCTCCACATGATGTCTGACCTTTCTTGTCTCCAGCAGGAGGAATCTCTTATGTCAGTATGGTGATGAGCTCAGCAGAGGATTGGAGTATCCATGGAGTCAGAAAGCAAAGGTCATTGTCATTTATTAATGGATAGATGAGAGCAAAGAGTCTGGCCACCCACTGTGTCCCTGCATGCATCATCTCCACTGAGCAGAAAATTAAAATGGAAATTCAAGCCTTCACAGTGTCAAGGATTCTTTTGACCTGTGTTGTATGATTTTATGATTTGTGGTAACTGCTTACATCACCTTGATGCAGCCTGGAACACCCAACTTACTGACACTTCAACCTAGAACCATTAAAAAGTCCACATTTTATATTTGGCCCCCTTTGTGATTGATGTGTAAAATTATCTACAGATTACATCTACAGACCGAAGGGTTTTGTCCTTCCTTCATTGAAAACAAAATGCTCTAGTTCAGTTAGATTGGATGGAGAACATCGCTTTCAAGTCCTTCCACAGACCCTCAATTAGATTTAGTCCTGGACTTTGATTAGGTCATTCTTACACATATGCTTTTTGACACATTTAAGCCTTTCCACTGTTGTCACGTGATGTTCTGAATTATAAATTATGCAATTCAATTCAAAAATACTTTATTAATCCCAAAGGGAAATCAAAAGTTGTTGTAAGTCATATTAACACAGACTCTTCAATAGTTATTGTTGACAGTGGTCACTGTGGGGCAGATCTCTTGTAGGAGATTGTGTTTCAATCTACGACAGTCTAATAAAATAAATTTTATGTAGCATCAAATAAAATTTAATGCTAAATTTTATTTAGCATTAAATTTGAAGAAGCCTCTGACTGAAAAGACTCTGCCTTTCCAAGACAATCTCATGAAGGGGATGGTCATGGTTGATTTTATGAAGAATCCTCCAACAACAGAACCAAGTTTTTTAACTTGCTGTTGAGCCTTTTTTGGTTCCTGGCTCTGATGCTGCTGCCCCAACAGATGACAACAGAAGAGATGATGCTGTGAACAGCACACTTGTAGAAGATCTGTCTCTTGAAAGATCTGTGTTTCCTCAAGAGGTACAGTCTGCTCTGTCCCTTCTTACAGACGCTTAACGGTTGCAAATCCAGTCCAGTCTGTTGTCCGGGTGAATACCAAGGTATTCTTCTCCCAGGATGGAAATTAGGTTTGATCAAACCTTGTTTCTCCAGAAATCAACAATCATCTCCTTTGTTTTGTCTACATTCACAATGAAATGATTGTTTCAGTCCACTGGTTGTACTCAGCCTCTTGTCCATCTCTGATACGCCGAGATCTGCAGACCCTAAGCCTTACCCTAAATCTTGTGCTGGAAGTCTGAAGTGTACAGAATGAAAAGCAACATTGAGAGAGCAGCTCCCTGTGGTGTTCCTTTGTTGCTGATCACCTCACAAATTGTGGTTTGTCTGTGAGGTAGTCATGAGGTAAGTGATTGCTGAGGCCTTCACTATGTCTTCTGGAATTTCTGACAAAGCAAATCAGGCTGAATTATGTTAAATGCACTGGAGAAATCAAAGAAAAATGGCCTCTCTGCAGCTTCTCTACCGTTACTCCTTTTGGCCTTTCCCATGGCCAAAATGAAATCAATTAAAAATCAAACTCATCTGCTACCATCAGTTTGAAGGCAGTTTGGACTCCAAATCCAAATGTTTAAATTCTTGAAAATGTTGTCAGTGGTTTGGCTATAAATTGCAATTAATAGACATTCAATTCATCCAATCACTATCTATACTCACTCCCACTATCCCTACTGCATGGAGTTTGCATGTTCTCCCTGTGCATATTGGGTTCTCTCTGGGTACTCTGGTTTCCTCCCACAGTTCAAATTTAAGGTTTATTGGGTCTGCCAGGCTAATTGGTCTCTCTAAATTCTCCCCAGCTGCGTGCGTGTGTGTGTGATTGTTGTGTGTGTGTCTCTGTGTTAACCTACGACAGACTGGTGACCTGTCCAGGTTGACCCTGCCTCTCGGCCGAAATATCTTCCTGGAGAGGCACCAGCACCCCTCCTGACCCCACCAGGGACAAGGGTATACAGATAATGAATGGATAGATAAATATTTTAATGAATAAATATTTTTAGATTTGTTTCAAAGTACAACTAGTTAAAAGCAACAAAACCAGACAAAATGACAGTAATATATTTTATTAAACATTTTGTCCGTTTTTACATTTTCTGTTATATTAGGATTTTTGTGCTTTACATGTCGAGCTCATGCATTGTGCCTCACAGTTTGACTTTATTATGTCGCTGAGAAAACAATCAGCAGCAAAGTTTTCTGACTCATCCACAAAGGTACAGCAGGTTCTGAGCAACAGAGATATTATTTCTGCTAATGAAGAACCGACACACAGATAACCATCGTTCTCCCTTCACTTCACCCACTCCACTGCACTTTGCTACAGTCAGGAACACATCACCCTGCCAAGCACAATGCCATTACAGTGAATGAGTTTGTGCAAATATCCAGCTCATGCCTACAGAAGAAAACAGGACTACAAAAAGAAAATAGTTAGAAACAAGAGGATAAAGGACTGAAATATATCAAATACAAATATCAAATAGGAATTAATTTAGAAATAAAATATGTCCTGCAAAGGCAAATGCAAAGTAAAACATGCTCAAGGAAATACAAGATTTTTTTATTCCACCTTTTAATGTTTTAGGGAGTAAATCACATTAAAATCCACATCACATATAAAAAGTTTCACAAATTATTGTTAAAGACAGAAAACATTAATAAAAACAAGAAAGATGAGGATTCATGATGTAATGATCCTTGCATCACTTTTGGTGAGTTTGTAAAATAAGTTAAACATAAAAACAGACATAAAATCTACATAAATATTTTAATCAACAGAATTATTTTAAAATGTTTGGTCCATCCTAATAAAATTTCTACCCAAATGTTACCCTAAAACTGCAAAGGGGCTTTTTAGGAGCAATAATTTAATTAAAGACTAAGATAGCTCATTTGCCATGTTGTAACTTTTAGACATGTTGTCATCCTTTACCTAATCTGAGAGCCACTGCCTGCTGTTTACCATGACAGTGGCACAGAATGCTAACATAAAATGCTAATGAAGCTTTAGATGTCAGTTTAAACAGTTAGTCTCTGTTCTGAAATCATAAAACATGATTTTCCAGTATCTACTATTATCATGCACATCGTGATGTTGCGTTGGTATCTGAAGTAAATCATTGATGACCGCTAGGAAGGCTGAAAGAAAATATTTTGAACACTGTTTATATATAATTATGGTTCTGATAGAGAACCCTACATTTCTGGCTAAGGTCAGTCCTGTCAGGTCAAAGAGTCACGAAAACTGGAAGTTAAACCTCATGGATAACAAAAGTTTGATTAGAGCATCTAGATGACGGTGTGAGCAGAAGACGTCTAAAATCCTCCACTGTTAACCCACATGGCTCTTGTTCTAACTTCTTGAAAATCATTTCGAATTCCTCCTGTACAACTTTCCCTCAGAGCTGATCTCTGGTTTTATGAAACCATTTTTTTAAGTCTGTGAAAATCACATCACCTTGACAACTAGATCTGAGTGGGTCATCAAATAAACACTTAAATTGAACTTATTTTCATTGTATATTTGAGTCAGTCTGGAGTCTGTCAACCACCATGAAGACATATTTAGCATTAAATTTAGTTTATAGCAAATAATAATCCTAACTATGATTCATGTGATGTTGATTAGCCTAAAATAGATTCAGTCAATAAGACATCATCTTTCACTGTCATAATATTAAGGTTGCACACAACTGGAACCAATCATCCACCATACACAAATAGGTTCTCTATTTCTGATGTGAAAGCGGGTATTTCTTTCCCCTGTTTTAGGGTAGTTAAGATCACAAAACTATTTCTACTTGTTAAATGCTAAATCAGACAAAGACATTTGATTACTTTCTTCAAATTCATGGTTCCACTGTCCTGTTGTTCCCTTAAATGTGAAGCTGCATCCTACTGAGGATATGCAGTCAAATATGCAGCAGAACAGAGCTATTTTCTGTTTCTGCAGACTGCATCTTATTTTCTGCTTTCCCTCTGTTCTATTTCCCATTGAACATATTAATAATGACAAATGGAATAATTTAAGAGTTCAGTCTATAGAACATCAATAGGGAACATAGTTCTCTACCTGAGATCCATGAGCAGCTCACACACCATTGCTGAAAGAGAACTGGTCCTGCTCTACAGGTTTCTTAACCCAGGCTCCGAGTCCGGCCTGGAGGAAGGCTCTGAACAGAGTCTGCTTGGCAGAGTGGTACTGCACTGCGGCCTGCTTAGCCTCATGGTAGCTCCTGGGCTGCAGTGTTTGAATGCGCAGGGTGGAGGACAGCTGTTAAGCATAGAAACAGAAGAGACGTTTTAAAGAAAAGTTCATAAAAGATTAACGATTTCACAGAGTCTGCTCTTGCATTAAAAGCACAACATCAGGGATGAATACAAAGTAGTTAAACAGGATAAGCCTTGTAGTGCTCACTGGCTTTGCTAACACATGCTTCAGTTCAGGTGAGCTATTGTTACCCTGCAAGATAAAACGCATTAGAATCACCTCTGTATGATCTGCTCAGATTTCTTCTTCTGTCACAATACATGCAGTGTTCTGTCTCACAGGTCAGTATGTTACCTTGCTGTGCAAGTCAATCCAGCGGGTGTACAGAGCATGCTTGCAGAGTCTCGAGGGTCGGCCTAGGTCATCCTTCCCTGTGGTGGCGTTAATCACCTCCAAACCCTGGTCTCCGATGGTCCAGTTCACACTGAAGTTTGGGGCTTTTCCAGGCTGACGAGCCTCTGTGTTACTAATTCCTGGAGAAAATCAGGGTGTTGCTCATTCTGGTTCTTCATCAGACTCTGTCTTTACAGGTTAGATCTAAAAACATTCTAACAAAGTTAACTGCACAGCTTACAAATGTGATTAGATTTGTTGATGATTTTCAACGCAAGGCTCAAACTAGAAATGTTCCCTCAACTCATAAGTATTCTGATTTTTATGGAAACTAGAAATCGATCAGTATAGTGAGAGGTATAAAACAGGCGATGATACAGTACAGTATCATCATTTCACACTAAAAATGTCTCCAGCAGTGAAACAAAACCTTCTCCTCACTGTCTTGGTCCTGCTTGGTCATTCAGTTGCTTTCCATCCTGACAGAGCAGATTTACATGGTTGAGTCACTACATGCCTGCTTAGTGTGAGTCGATTGATTCAGTATGCTGGTTTTCTTTAGACAGAGCAATTTTAAATGAATTTTAATAATAAATTGAATTTGACTGCACAGTTGATAACTAGGATCATTTGGAATGTATGTATGATTGTATAGAAAGTTGGCACTATATAAATAAAGTTAATTGATATTGAAATGCAATTGAGTTTCGGTGTGAGATAACATAGAATACTATGGCATCTAGTTGGTTATTTTTGGTTTTCACAAATTGCTACTAAATTTATAGGAATCTGTGTAAGGAAGACCAGGCCTTGAGAAGAACTATCATCTTCTCCAACATATCTGAATTCCCTCATCAGCAGACCTTTAGCTCTACAGAGGACTGGTAATGAGTCATTCATTTGGTTCTGGGGTGTTGGAGAAGGATTGCCTCTAAAAGTAGCAGAATAGTAGCTCTAGACATGGCCGCCTGTGGAGGACAGTGGGATGGTCAGTGTGACTCTGTTACCACTGAGCAGAGGCTTGTTCAGGCTGAAAGGTGGTAGTAGCACCTCCATCTCAGTAAGTCTCTGGTACATGGCTCTGGACAGATGGTCCGCATGGTACAGGCTGCCCAGGATGATGCTGGAGAAGTAGATGGGCTGAGTGAAGTAGGTCATCAATGAGCCTTGGAATCCAACCACATTCCACCTTTTCATGATCGCAAAGACAAATACAGAAAAGAAGCTCAAAGAAAATCACAGATCTACAACACCCATTGAACTTTCTTGCCATGAAAATGTATCCTAGGAATTCTGACAGGGTTAGGTAGTTGTAATAAAATTTCTGCTGACTCATCAAAAAGCATAATCCGAGAACATGTTGCATATAGACATCTACAAAGTCTAGAGACACAATGACGACGGTGGTAAGAGTTCACTTTTCAAGCTGTTGGCTTGGATCCCCAGGTGAGACACTTCACCTGCCTTACCTGTTGGTGTTCAGAAGGGCTAGCTATGTGATATAGCATAATCATGTGAAGCATCTTTTGGTGTCCTGAAAAGCACTATGCAAGTCTGACATTATTTCATCATTTCAGAGAAAGAATGATTAATTCATCATCCCTACATGACGCGTGCAATAACCTGGTCTACAAACGTTAGGGGCCAATCATTTTGGTTAAGAAAGTCTTATAGGTTTGAATACTTTCACGAGGCATATTATGCTAGAATTGAAAAAAAGGTGGGCAATTAAAATGCCACACAGACGGTACTGACATCTAGGTACAGAGTCTGATGAATCCCAAGGTGTCAAAAAGCTTTACAACAAAAGTGAGTTAGTCAGTTGTCTGTGTGTGGGGCCCAGAACACAGACCTGGCAATCTTGTCGCTGCAGGACATGGTGAGCAGCCTCTCACCCTGAAGAACCCCATCCCATGTCTGGATGATGCTACCAGAGCGCACTGGGATGGTTCCTTCACCAGACTCAATCTTCGTCCGCAGCTGGCCGCGGGCCTTCCTGTTGGGGTGTCTGTCGCTCTGATCTGAGAGATTCAAAGAGAGAAACAAGGAAAATGGAGCAACAACCTCTGAGGAATGAGGAGAAAAGCTTTTGCTAACGGCAGCTGAAGAACCCGTCCTCACCGTCTGCAGCAGCTTCATGAGGTGAAAAGATGCGGGCGTCGCCACAGGGGGAGGTGCTGATGTACAGGTGGAACTGGACATCTGCATTCAGTCTGAAACCTTGTTTGTTGTCACAGCAGGTGAAGAGAGATTTGTGATGATCCTCTTCATTAGGACTAAAGATTCAAATTCATAAAACAGACAGGAAGTTTAGTTTCAAAGTGGCATCAGCTTATGAAACTGAGTCAACACATAAGATGCAAGCCAAAGATCATAGCTCTCTTCTATTAATATTGGCGAGTGGGAATATTGGTCATAATTTTATTTTTTGCTTTTTCTTCAACTCAGCAGAAATCACCTGAGAAAGTGTTCCAGCTGGGAGTAGAGAAACCTGATGAGAGAGCGCCGAGCTATGATTTCAGCATGGCAGTCATTCAGGGAGAGTCCTCTGTCACTCATGTATTCACCATTGATGCACTTTGTCCCAGTGGATACACAGATAACCTGTGCCTCCTTCACATCTGAACCTGGGTGAGGAAAATCAAAATCTCAGATAACAACGGTTTGTACTTGAGATCAAACCGTTGTTTATCTTTTACATTTTCTTTATTCTTGACAGACTGCCTGATGAAGGACAGAGTACTTTAACAAGGAACACAGATTTAATCAAAAGTCCTCCCAACTGGGTTAACTGTATAACTCTGTGGAGAAAAAGAAAATACCTGTTGTCATGACAACACCTGCCAAGACTTTCCTTCGAGCATGTGGAGATGTGAAGTTATCAGTTAGTTCACTGAACTTTTGGACAACCAAACGAGAGACGGCGTCGGCCAGAACCTGAAGCAACGCGAGACACAAAGCTGTGAAAGAAAGAACTTGCATCTCATTACTACTAATGTCCATGATGAAGCAGCAGGAGACGACACGCTGAACGAGGTCAAAAGCTATGACGGTTCTTCTGCACTTCGTTTGAATGGAAAGTTTTTTGCGGGTGTAAATGACAGGCAGAGCTCAGAACCGCTCAGGTTCTCCACTCGAAACGCTGAGAGCTGCAGCTTGATGAACAACAGTGTTTGAACAGCACTCAGCCATGACAGAGATACTAATTAAGATAACAGCTCCGTTATCAGGGTGCAGGGATTACAGGATCAGTTTATGTGTAAATAGATTCTCAGTGAATTGAACTTGTCTCTCCTGAAGTCACCTTTAATCATGTTTTGTCAAACTGGCCACAACAAAAGCTTTTTTAGAATAAAACTATTATCCGCTGAAGGTATCTCTTCATGATTGTAATAATAATTAGTAATTTCATGCGTTCTCATACACAAACTTCCAGTTTTCCTTCAGTTTCATAAAAATCCATGGATGTTTCTGCAGCAGGTGGCGTTTATGTGAAACCTGACAGAAAACCAGGAAGGAAACAGAACTTTTCATTTCTCATGTGCAAATATTTTTACGTGCATTTTCTTTTTCAATGCTCATCTCCTGAAAATAAACTTCTATAGTTTTCCACAACGTTTATGAAACTGAAAGAAAGAAATGGATGAATTATTATATTAATAATTAATCACTGCAGAAAAACGAGGAAAAAGTTCTTAAAGAGACATCAGTTCAATTTGCTGTTGGCAAATCAGACTTTGGCTAAATTAAGGGGAATATTGAAATAATAATTGAAATATTAACTTCATTAACAAATTAAAGAAAAAAAATCATAAGTTATTTTTCAATTTTATAAAACAAAAACTGAATTAAAACATAAATGTTTCCAAAGTGTTAAGTTGTTTATAATAGGTAACTAGATTTTCTTATTAATTGATAAATGTCAATGATGAGGCACTGACTTTAATTTTGCATTCATTTTTTTATAATAGAGTTTGTGGATGAAGGATGCTATATAAATAATTCTACATATTTAAATCCCATATGTGATCAGAAACAAGATACTGAGCAGCTGAAGGTGCTGATGCAGCAGCACAGAGCTATAAGTGACAATCAGTTTGTAACTATTATTTTAGGAATTGATTATTCAATCAATGGACATTTCAATCTGCAGATTTCTCATTGAAACCACTTTAATGCTTCATTAGACACTTTTAGCTTAATTACAGCTCTGGCTAGTTGGTCTTGCAGCAAATGGTTGTTTTTAAAGTCTGTTAATTAATTGATTACTACGTCAGTTGACAATTATTTAAATAATTGATTCCCCATGATAAATTCTTTCATCCCTAGTTTATAGTAATGTTTAGGTGATGTTATGCATGTTGTAAATAGTTTTGTATTGATTAGTTGCAGGATCTTGTGTGAAGATATTTAAATGAAGTGGTGATTTTTTGTCTTGTTTGCTATTAAGTTGTTAATTTGGGGTGGCGTTTGGATTGCCTATAAATGAGGGGGGTTTGTGACATTTGCCCCGCCCATTTCTCCTCGGTGCTCTCGCTCGCTCCACCACTCCTCAGGGAGACGGCGTCCTAAGCGGACGTCTGCTCTGATGGCTGCTGGCCAAAGCAGCCGTGTCCAACCTGTTATGGGTTTTTTTGTTAGCTTATGTTTTTGACTATTTTTGTATTGTTTTTCGTTTTTTGGCCTGGTGAGACCGGTTGTCCTGTTTTCGATTCTTTCGTTCTTGTAAGTTTCTTTTTTCTTTTTTTTATGGCACTAGCAGGGGCTTCGATGGCCCTGCATAGGGTTGGCCCCCTGCTGTGCCTTTTTGTTCCTTTGGACCGGCTCGCCAGGACCTTTTTTGTTTGTGTTTTTTTCTTATTTTTGGACACAGGAAACTGGAGAGATTTCATGTTTTTTTTTCCTTTTTCTTTCTCCCTTATTATTTTTTCTCTTCTAGGAACAAAAATCTGAGAAGAACGCACTAGTTAAGGGAGTAAAAAAAAAAACGAAAAGCAATAAAACGTTGAAAAACTTTCTTGTCTACGTGTCCTTAAATATGTTGTTCCGGTTGGACGTAACAGACAGTAAAACAAAGTAAAATCCTGCTCACCTGTGGTTGATGAAGCTGCAATCCCTCTTTGGGTCTGGGTTGCCGGGACGATACCTGGTCCGGCTCAATATGAAAGAGTGCAGACAGAGCAGCCTGGGCAGCGCGAGCTTTGGCCAGCCTCTTGTTCCGCCCAGAACCCTGGAAGTTCTGAGCGTCCACCGTCACTGACATGACAAAGTTTTTGGCATGGCTCTCCCCGCTCTCAGACACAGTATTAAATTTGAGTCCTGGCCTCATTTCATTAAGAATCATTACAGGGTTCTTGCCACTTGTCAAGGAAGTGAAGCCAAATGAATTATGGGTTAGGGGAGACTGAACAATGTTTGAGGTAGGAGGAGGGAGAAATGGGTTTTCTATTCCCAGAGTTGTGAAAGCTCTCCTGCTGCTGGGAGCCAGGTATAACGGCTCACCTAAAGCTCTGGATGTCTCAAAGGCATTGAAGAGCTCATCAGGAAAGTCCCCCTGGTCTGAGGTGAAGTCTGTGTGAACAGCCAGAGTCCGACCCATGGCCATGTGGGCTTCAGACGCGTTAGGGAACTGGACAAAGGAACGCAGAGCCTTCTCCGCAGCGCTTAGCTTGGCCTTCTTTTTTGTCTGACCTGAGCCATCAAATACCTGCCCATTGACCTCCACAGCCATCACAAACACAGGCGCATGGACTGGGCCAGACTGAGAAAGCAGCTTGTATTGAAGTCCAGGCTTTATTTCATTCAGCTGCATGAGGGCGTTCTTTGGCACAATGGGTCCTGAGACCTTTTTACGCTTTTTGGGCCAGTACTTGCAGGCTGTGCGGCCATTGCTACCCTCCGCTAAGGGACGTTTCCTACCTCTGCCCGTCCTTCCACTGCGGAGCTGAACAGCAACAGATGCAACCCCTTCTTTTGAGAAGAGGTTGTCCAAGTTGTGATTTTCCTTAACATCTGTGCTGCATGAACCTGCGGTGCCCAGAAAGAGTAACTTTCAATGCCTTCGTTGCAGGATCTTGTAAATGTAAAATTTAGAGTCCTTCATTATCTCTGTGCAACTGAGTTCAGTGATGTGTGTTCTAGAAGTTTTAGGAAACATGAAAGTCTGACGACATATTTAGAATTAAATTTACAACTGAAGTGTAACAGTATTTTCATAATTTATGACTGATAAAACTTACAACCAGCAAGTTATACTTTAAGACAAATATAATGCTGCCTCTATCTCATTTGCACCTAAACTGGAAAGTTCATATCAAAATGAAAGCTCCAAACTCCAATTGAATTGTTTCTTCTTTCTTAAGTCATTCATGGCATTGAGGAACACATATCACCAGACCCTGTTAACAAAGCCCTTGGAATGCTACATAAATTTCCATTTATAACATCCTCTAGCAAAAGCTTGATAGGTTACTGCTTTTGGTGCTTGTCAGAAAAAATTCAGGATAAAACTAAATGTATCAACTCTGCAACATTTAAACATTATCAATCCTCATGGATAAATTCCAAGATTTGTTTGGAATGTAACTAAATTATTTATCAGTTTTTTTCTGCTTCTTAGCAGAAGAAGCCTCTGTTCTGGAAATCCTCGTCACGTCAGCAAGAACAGATCCGTTCAGCAGTCGACACCCACTGGATGGAGTCATCAGGGATCAGAGTTCAAATTCTGACTGTATAAAAACCTTTCACATTAAACAATTACACATTGCACAATGTTAAAATTGTTCTAGCAAATAATTACAATGCAATCTAGATTTACAAAATATCATTCAGTTTAATTCAACCTTCATCTTGACAAAAGTAATGATTTGATATTATACATTTGTTGGCCAGGAAGGAAACAATCATCAAGTTATTCTGTTCAAACTGTTTAACCTGAAAGTGGAATAAAGTCACATCTTGTCACATCTTGTGAAACTGCTGCCCTTTCATTTCCACTACTAAAGGTTAATGTCCTGTTTTGTCCCGTTGGGTCCAGATTGATCAAATGGGACTGAGGCCAGTTTCTAACCAAAACTCACTACCAGCTCAGCTTCATGTAATCCAATAAGAACTTGAAATTACAGGAGTGGAGGCACTGAACAGGACAAAGTTTGAGTTTTAGCAGCAAAATGGACAGCATGCAAAGACAATGATAAAGACAGCAGGGCTGGATGGAACTGAACGACAAAAAGGGCAAAGCCCTAAGCAACAAGAGGGGGAGGGGAAGTCACTCCTCTTAGATAAACAGCTGGATAGCTCAGCAAGAAAACTGTGAAATTATTGTGAAGCAATATGCTAATATTGTCAAACCATCTTTGACAAAATGATTCACATTGAGTGAAACCTGTACAAATTGCTGCATTGAGCCCTTCAATAACCTTGAGCTCCACCACTGTCAGCCATAATCCACGTTCCTCCAACAGGGATGGGATTATTACGACCCAGCACTAATAACCAGTGTAAGGAGGCTGCTTGTGTTAGTGTTGAACCAAATAAGCTGTTGGCTCAGCCACACCACAGAGGAGAATAACTGCACTATCACTCTTACACTGAAAGCAATCATCTTTCACTTCCATTTCCCTGACTGCCTCAGGCTGTTGCACTGGTTGAGCTGGATTATCTGTCAGATTAAACATCTTCCTTCTGTTAACGAACCTCAAAGTTCACATTGTGTCAGGTGAAAATATGGTAACGTGATCACCAGTTGGAACTATCATGAGTGTTATCTACAGTAGAATGGACCAACGCATTAGCCCCAATGAATGCTGATCCACTTCCCCTACATGTTCCAAAATAAGTCATTGTTCACCACATTGTTCACCACATTGTTCACCACATTGTTCACC
>VMRN01000157.1:578388-606145 GCA_010277015.1 Poeciliopsis turrubarensis | reverse complement strand
TGTTTCTCTGAAACTACAAGCCTGGGCTTCACATCATTATTATAACTGATTTACAAGCAGAAAATTTTCCCTTTTCTCAGAACATTCAGCCTTAAATGTTGCTGCAAACTCCTGATGCCAGGAAGAGTCGGCACATTTCCTCCCGTTTATGAATACATGAATAATTCAGAGCCTTCAGCTCGTCTCACTCAGTCAGCAAATAATGACACCAGATTCAAATTTGGTTCAGGTTGAAGGTTAAGTTGCCACTATATGAATGTGAATGAACATGATTTAAATGTGTGGAGACGAATATTTAGACAAATCAGGGCTGAAAACTCATTAATCCGTTTTCTGGACAAAAACTGAAAACTTTAGAACCAAACTAATAAATATGAATTTAATTAAAAAGACATTTACGTTCATACCTGGGACGTCCCGTCCATTCGGGTTTACGGTCCTCTGGTCGCAACTTCACCAGAATCTCCAGCAAAATCATGAAACCTGGAATAAAAACTCCTCAGGATGGAGCAGAAGGTCATGACCTTCAGAAGGTCATGACCTTCAGAAGGTCGTGACCTTCTGAAGGCCAATGGAAATTGGTTTCTTCTGATGGAAGACGGGAACAATGATCTGGTTTCATCAGAAGAAACCAGATCATCACTCTGCCACCACCGTGTTTAACCATATTGGTTTTAGTTCCCGGTTCTGGTCCGGTTCTGGTCCGGTTGACCTGCGTGTCCTTATCACAGACGGACAGACAGACGGACATCTTGCATCACTGTCCATCCAGATCATCAGTTTTTATTCGATTCTTTTGAATCTTCGTTGGTTTGTTTCTGAATAAATAAACTTTGTATCATGCCGATTATTTTTCAAATAGTTTTTTAATTTTGAGGACTTTAAGTTCTGCATTAATAAAGTCTTGAACTGCAGAAACTTTGAAATGCCGTCTGTCTGCCTGTTGCGTGTTTTTATGCATCATTTATAGTTTTTATTTCTGCTTGCAGACCCACCAGGAGGCCGTTTTGCAGGCGCTGTGCTGACGCTGCGGTTTGGAGAAGGTGAGTCAGTTTGTTCTGGTTCCTCAAACCAGCAGCTTCTTCTGGCCAAACAGGAAAATCGATGCCCGTCTTGTTGGCGCTCTGTCTCCCTCCAGCTGATTTTAATTCCTCACCTCCAATCAGAATATTGACTCCCTTCATATTCGCACATTAACCGGCCTGTTTACCGCCGGTGCTGTCAGCGCGGGTCTCTGGAGGCAGTTCATGGCGGCGCTGTGATTTGTATGAGCTGCAGCTCCTGTCAGCTTGTTTTGCAGCGTTTTACAGAAACTAATGAGCACCTCTGACTGAGCGTGATGTTCTGGGGTTTTTTCTTCTCACAAATGACCGCGGCGGAGCAGCGATGGTATCGGTTTGTTTGGGGCGTGAAGGAGTAAAAATGATGGTGTTGATGTGGCGTGAATAATTGATGGCGGCAGCAGGAAGACGGGAACAAAGACTCTTCCCCGAATCATTTCTTCCCGTTTTCATTCCTGCCGGCAGTTAAATGTGAAACCTGTGATTTCCTGATGTTTTCTCTGCAGACGTTTAGCAACTTCTTTTGAACTTTGTCACTTCCTGGTGGTCTCTGATTGGTCGGTTAACACAAGTCACTGGGTCACTAGGAGTCTTTTTCTCTTCTTCTCTTTTTTCTGTGTTTGTTTTAACGTTCTGGGTTTATTTTCATTAGTGGAGCATTACGGCTCTCGCTGTGATTCTCTAAGACTTTATTAGAATCTCTGTGTTTATTTTAGAGTTGAAATGATTAGTTGGATTCATAAATCTATTATTGAAGTAATCAGCTAATTTAGTAATAAATTAACTCAGACCGGTTTCCATCCTCATGTTGGTTTTTTCCTTCAGGTTTTTAACCTTTTTATCTCTTTTTTTCCTGGTTTTTACATTACAGTTGTGTAAAATATTTCTATTTTTGCTGCGCCTCATTTCTCCTCCAGTTTCTCCTCTGAAGAGCCATTTTTCTTCCTGGTCTCATTGTTTTTTTCTCGGCGTCTTCTCTTCATTTCCTGTTCTCCGTCGTCTTGTCCGTCTCGTCCTTTTCTCTGACGGATCTGTCTGTTCTGCCTCTCGTATCTCTCCGGTCCATGATGGATGCCGGGTTGCGGTTTGATGGATGGCTCAGCCGCCGATACGAGACGCAGATCTGCAGCTTGATCTCAGAACAACTCTTTGGGTTTTAGACGACGCCGCTGGTCAGAACCTGCTAACTGCCATGTCAGTTTACAGATAATCCCAAATCAAAGAGGAAGCATTTGATTTCAAGTGGAGCAATTCAATTTATAAGAAAAGAAAAATCTATTTTTTTATATCAAGCTGCTCCAAATGAGCGCGATATGAATCATAATCATAGGAATAGTTGGTAATAACAAGGACAGATGTGTGGGGAAACTCCCACTGTGTTCGTTTGTGAACATAAAGTGTGTGTGTCCTTGACTTCTGGAGGGAGAAAGATGAATGAGATGTAATTAATCTGAAACGGAGGGAATCACAGGAGGATTTCCAAGCTTGACCACCAGACGAGGAAACAAACTTATATAAAATTTACCAGACTCTTAATTCTTCACATTTAGTGTCAATTTGGAAAAACTTTTGATTAAAAGCAGCTCAAATGTATGAATTTGTGGTGATGGGAGATTAAAGAACAAGAAATTGGCAGAAGGGAGAAATAATTGGGATTATTTTTAAACCAGTTTAGATCTGAAACACCAAATTTATAATAAAACTTCACAGAATCTAAACTATATGTCCTGCTATGAACATGAACATTCGTTTATTTGATACAAATCTGCAGACGTTTATTTAACTTTGAGCAATAAATCACAAAATCACAGTAACTGAAAAGTTTATCAACTTTTCTCTCATACTTTAACATAGTTTAAATAAATAATCCTCATTTATTTTACTGCTTCTCATTAGCTGTCGATGCTACATGAACACACATTTTGAGAGCTGTGAGGCAGCCAGGTATGCTAGTAGGTTAGCAACAAACAGGCTAACAGACAAGTACCAGGCATAACAGCAGCTAATAACTTAGCTGCTAAAGGATCTGCTAGGTTTGTTAGCACTATACCACCAAATGAAACTGAATTAGCTAACTTCAAGCTAACAGAACATGGAAGTTGGTAGTAGCGAACAAGCTAATGGGAACTGAACAAAATCTGCTAAGTTAGCACCATGCAGTTGCTAACAGATATGCAAGCTAGGTTGCTCCATATCCAACATAAAGGAATGATGCTAGCAACCTGACGTATCTCAACCCAGTATCTGCTAATGGACCCTGAAAATAACCTGCTAATCTAGTATGCTCCAGTTATGCTAACAGAAATTGTTAGCAAACTATGTAGCTAACTGTCAGCTAATGAAAGCTATATCTGTTTATTCAGTTAATTACATAAAAGATAACCATAACTGGTTTTGGTATTATTTCATATCTTTGTGCTAAAACCTGCTAACAGATATATAAGTGAACCTAGCTTAATTCAAAATACAAAATTTGCTAATCTGTCTCTACGCAGAAGCTGGTGAAGGGAACTGCAATGCTAGCTATGTTTATATCGGCTAATAGAAACCGCTAATCAGATCTGCTACAGTTTTCCCAATCCTACACGCTAACAAAGCTAGCTTCCTGGTTGTATGAAGCTAACTGCCTCCGTAATGGTGAATCCATGTATTTAATTTGACATTCTTGGGGATTTTATTTACTTCTTGTGTCTACGGCTTCTCATTTTACATCCCAGTTACATTTTGTCAGAAAGATTTATATGCTAGCATTTCTCCAGCTGAATTTTCTCTGGTTGTTGACTGTAAAAGCTAGCCGTATTGGTCAGTTCCCTGCAGCTTTTAGCAGTGTGTGGCTCATTAGCAATCAAACAGGCTATGTTGCATCACTTTGTGACTGCCTCAGCATGTTCATCACGGCTCTCAGCAGGACACAGTCAAGCTGAGATGGTAATAAAATATAGAAAAAAAGTCATCATCCAGTCTGTATGAGTCAGAGCTGGATTAAAGCGAAGCTGCTGCTGTGGTTTCTGCAGAATGAAGTCAACAATACGCCTCCTGCAGGGAGGCAAAGAAGATGAATGGGAGGTTGGAGGGAGCTGACCTGGAGGCAGCCATGACAGAGGATCCATTATACAGCTGGAAACACACACACACACACACACACACACACACTTTCATAAGCTACTGTTTGACTAATAGAAGGCTTTGATTTATACAAAATCCTCATTCTGTTCCTCTTTATCCTTGTTGCTTGCGGCAGATTTGTAAATCTGAATCGTTTCAAAATGCTCATCATTGGAATCATCATTTCTGCTTGGACATTTTAAAGACTGTTGATATAGATATGACAGGAGTTTATATAAAGGTTCAAAAGACCCAGCTTTTATTTTGATAGTCTGCTTTCTCTTATTGTTATGCGAATTTGAATGTTAGCTAAATATTCAGTTTTGAGCAATGGAAATATTTAGCTAGCTCAGACCTATTTATTTAAATTGCTAACTAAATATTTAAATTGAAGCTCAACATTTAGCTGGTGAATGAAATATTTATTGTGTTAAACTATTTACCTTTATGTTTGCTAAATATTTAGCTAGATCAGAGTTAAGCTGATCTAATAGACACACGCAAAAAAATGAGCTAAAATATGTAGCTCAGAGCTAAATATTTACTTTGATCAATAATGCTAAATCAGCTAGTTAAACATTTAGCTACCTCTGAGCTAAATGTTTATCTTTCTAACTAAATATTTAGCAAGCTAAATATTTAAGCTAGAGCCAAATATTTAGTATATTTATAAGGAAATATTTTTGCTACAAGCTAACAGAGCTAGCTGCTAAAAGCTCAATATTTAATCTTGAGTTTAATGTTTCAATAAATAGTAATTATTTATCTTTCTAAGTAAATGTTTAGCTCATGACATTTAAAAATGAATGGTGCAAACATGTTATTTTCTCATTACATGCTAAGTAACTGAAATTATAGCTATTCGTTTTTGTGCCTGTGTAACTTTTCAAACGGCTTCTCATGTTGCTCCTCATCTGCATCCTGAACTTCCTCCAACTTTTACCTGCAGTTATAAATAAGTCAGTCTGGTTTTCTTTTATTATTGGCGTCTGAATAATGAAGAGTGAGTCGCCACCTTGCAGCATTCTGGAGGCAGACGATGACGGATGATTATTCATATTTAATGCTGGATAAAAACAGAAGGCTTTACGCTTCTCTAATTCACATTAAATGTGAGCCGTATTTCGTTGCTCAAAGTGTTTAAACATCATCTGAACCATCACTTATGGATGAACGTCGCCGCCGCTGCTCTTTGATTTCTCCGCCGTCTCTTCCTGTAATTATCCGTCTTGCTTGGCTCCCAGGCTGCAGCGTCTCAGAGAGGAAATGAAGCCCAGCCGCCGTCTCAACGCCCTCTGGGGGTTTAAACTTTTCTTCTGTGGAGAGCAGAGTCAGTCAGGATGTTTAAAACTTGCTGGACTCGGTTACCAAACTATTAAACCGAGTTCTGGTGATCTGAACCAGAACCGACTGCAGGAAGAGAAAGTTGGTTTTTATTCTGAGGAAACGGAGACTGAATGTTTCCTCTGAAATCTCTGGAATTTTATCTTGATGCAAAACAATCCCAGTATTCCTGTTCCTTGAATCTTGTCACAGCTTTGACTTTTTTCTGCAAATAATCCATAGATATCGTCATTTTGTCATGCTGAGAAAACATGGTGTTTGTTTCCAGCTGTAAATTTGATGCCAGGATTTTGAAGTTTCTTTGCCGTTTCTGGTACGAATCTCAATGAAAACTGAATTAAAACCATTTTAAAGATTTTTTTTGCACAATGAGACAAAGAATTGGATGATAAATTATCTCGTATTGCCATAAATGATAATGTTGTATTGAGACCCATTTTTAGTCATATAATTATAAAAGTACTAGTTCCACTGGAAGATTATTATTATTATTAAGACATTTTTCAAAAGTTATAAGTAAAAATATCATCAGTGGAAGTAATACTTTTATAAATACTCATAAATTATTGACTTAAAAGAGGCTTTTAAAAATATTTGTAAGTTAATTTTGTCTCGTTTCAAGATATTTTCACTAGAAATTTGACAAAAACACGACTTAGGTTAGGATCTGTTGATATATTTTATGTTTTTAATGTAAAATAGCTTATTATCCCTGAAATTAGCAAAGTGTCCATGGTGTTTTTCTCTTTTCAGCTGAGATTTAATGAAAGGAAAATATTGGTATTTTATAAAAGCCTTTCTGCTGCAGCTGACAGTTGAAAATTGAAACGACATCAGTCATTAGTTTGAATCCTGGTTGAGTTCATGATAAAATGAAGCTTCATCATGAATGAAGGAGTGAAAACAGGAAGGCATGAGCAGGAAGTGTTGGACTGCAGGTGGGTGGTCACTCTGCAAGCTGACCTGCTGATTGGCAGCCAGCTGACAGCCGGGTGTTTCTGCTGCGCTCCGGCCGAGTGCCGCGCTGCACCTGGATGATTAATACACACACACACACACACACACACACACACACACACACACACACCGCAGCGCGTGTTGACCTGAATGTAGCTGTGCTGAACTCTCTGTGTGTTGAACCTGATGTGAATTGACGCACAAAAACACCCACAATCCCCCGGGACAGGTCTGAGAGCTGTGAGCTGAGCCGATTACCTGCCGCTGACACACACACACACACACGCACACACACACACACACACACACACACACACACACACACACACACACTTCCTGTCTCCCAGGGAAATAAAATGTTTTCTGTAACAAAGCGGCTCAACCAGCTGCAGGATGAACATAATTGTTTTTGAAAGTTCTACAAAACTTCTGTTGGAAGTAAATAAATGTGGAGGTTCAATAAAACAAGACGGCGATAAAGAATAAATAAATATTGATTGATCAACTCAGGCTGTTTTCCCTGACAGTCCACTGGACTCAGTTTGATTTGGGACCAAAATAAAAGCAGTTGTTATATTTCTAGCTACTGTGGCTCTGAGTCAAACCAGCCTTTTCCCCTCCTGGCCTGTGGGGGCGCTGCACCAAGAACCACTGAAGGAAATGACTTTAAAGCCTCTGAAGACACTGAGAGCAACTTCCTTCTTCACCAGCTGGAAACAAGATGGAGGCGTCAGATTTCAGCGGTTGGAGGATTTCTCTTTAAGCTACAGATCAGGAGCCATTTCTCCCGTTAGCCTAGATTAACATTTACCCAGAATGCCCTGCGCTGTAGTCCACTTCCTGCTTTTGAAGCCTACAAACCTTCGTCTGGTTTAAGTCAGATTTCAGTGTTCCAGTTCGGTTTGGATGAATATGTGAGATCACTCCAACAGCAAGAAGTGGACGACAGCGCAGGGCATTTTGGGTAAATACAACCAACGTTAACGTGCTAGCCTAGCGCTAGCAAGAGAAATGTCTTGTGGTCTTTAGCCAAAGGCTAAACTGCTAAAATCTGACGCCTCCATCTTGTTTCCATCTGGTGAAGAAGGAAGTTGGTCTCAGTCTCTTCAGAGGTTTTTGTGTCATTTCCTTCAGTGGGTCTTGGTGCAGCGCCCCCACAGACCAGGAGGGGAACAGGCTGGTTTGACTCAGAACCGCAGACAGGGAAAGATCTGCAAAGTACTAAATGATGGAAAATTAATTGCACATCATCAGAGGACATTTAAATGTTTGTCTGCAAACTGGAAAACATTTAGATTCTTCCTAAACTGAATCCAACTGAAAGAGGGAAAGGCTTTAAAGTTATTTTCATTTTCTGTAATTTTGATCTTTTCCTGAATTTGTTAGCGACTTGATGAAGCAGTGAGGAGTTGGTTCTTTATGCTTCTACAGGAATTTAAATAACATCTAAAGAGATTCGGTTTGTCTGCATCAAACCGAAGAACCTACAGCAGAGGTCGCCCCTCCTCTTCCTCACTTTGTTTTACAAAGACTGATGGATGCATGATAGATCATTGATAGGAGGACGGACGGATCGATAGGTGGAGGAGAGAGGCAGAAAGTAGGCCACCCATCTGTTCAGGCTCATCCATCTATCTGCTGGAAGTTCGATTTCTAATCTGGGGACAAAGAGGCGAGGAAGATGAGGTGAAATGACAGATTATGAAACAAAAAAATAGGCCAAGAAGAAAATAATCTGAAGGAGGACAAAAAGGAGAAAAATGACTATCTTCATTTTAAAGTGAGTTTTTCTTCAAGAAGGTCAAGGAAGATAGAGGAGAAGGAAGGAAGTGAATCAATACAAAATAAAAGATATAATGAGGAAGAAGCCGGGAGCTTTTTCAGACATGATTCACATGAAGCTTTCATCCACCAACAGGAAGTTTAGAAAGTCCAGTTTGGCTGGTGAGGTGTGAATGCTAAGCTCCAAAAGCAGGAAGTGGATGATAGTGTAGAGCATTCTGGGTAAATCCAACCAAAACAAATGTGTTAGCCTAGCGCTAGCAGGAGGAAAAGCTGATGGTTTGGAAATCCTCCTAAAATCTGACGCCTCCATCTTGTTTCCATCTGCTGAAACAGGAAGTTGCTCTCAGCGTCTTCAGAGGTTTTTGTGTCGTTTCCTTCAGTGGTTGTTGGTGCAGCGCCCCCACAGGACAGGAGGGGAACAGGCTGGTT
Organism: Poeciliopsis turrubarensis; assembly: GCA_010277015.1. NCBI lineage: Eukaryota > Metazoa > Chordata > Actinopteri > Cyprinodontiformes > Poeciliidae > Poeciliopsis > Poeciliopsis turrubarensis. The sequence goes on along the minus strand of VMRN01000157.1, from coordinate 597,464 downwards.
TGACTCAGAGCCACAGCAGCTGGAGGTGGAGCAGATGGTGCAACTTTCGTTCATCAGTGGAACCAAATATACCAGCATCAGGAGGGAAAACAGCCCTAATGTTTCCATTCTCCAGCACAACAGATTCAAGAGACTGGATCCACTTCTCGGATGGTCATAATGTTCTGCAGAACATTATGACCATTATTATTAGTATTAAATAAAAACAATAATAATAATAATGACAATACAGACATTTGGGCACTTAAATAACTTAGAAACAACATAATATGTAAGAGAAAACATAAAATTTGTTTGGTCCAGTCGTGTTAAACCAGGAAACATCCAGACTAGGCAGGACATCGACCCTTTCAGACACTGCTGACCTTTAACCTTTAGCATCTTGGAACAAACAAGAGGTGTTTAGTGTCGAGCTGACGGAGGAGTCTGAAAGTTTTCCTCCTGCTAATATTAAAACAAAGAAGTGAAAACGGAGGTGGAGCTTCAGGCGGACTTAAAGATGACAAAATGTAGACAGGAAGTGAAAGAAATGACGACAGAAAAGAAGAATAATTGTTTCTTTTCTCTTTTCTTCAAACCAGCAGGCTGAAACAAATGACAGGAAGGAAATGGGATGAAGCAGAAGGACAGGAGCAGAGGTAAGCCTCGGACAGACGTGCAGCACCCCCCAGTGGTGGCAGGGAGAACTGCATCCTCACACGAGCAGACTTTAGAAAAGCTCCACATCAGGAATGGAGTTAATTCCTGATTTCCTGTTTCACTCCCGCTCTGCTGATGAGAATAAATGAGTCTCTCGCCTCCTTTGAGAATTTAATAAAACATTAATAGATGATATTTCCTCCACAGCTTCCACCTGGACTGTGTGTCGAAAGTTTAAGAAAGGTGCAATTAAAGGAACGTTCTGCTGTTTCCACCAGAGGATTGATTCTGACGTTTCTGAAGTTCATTTTTACGGTAATATATTTGAGTTTTTATCTCTTTAAAGTCTTTTTATTTATTTAGCATCTTTCCTCTTAATTTAGAATAACTGATTAATTTAAAAAGACTCCAGCTCTTGTTTCTCTGAATGTGATCAACCTCAGATACGACTGAATATTCAGCCATTTCTCTTGAAGGCTTTAGTCAACTGGCTGATTCGCTCTTTGGTTGCCTAGCAACAGCCTGCTGAGTAACTGGCACAGCAGCAGTTTAAAGTTTCGCCAAAACAGCTTAAAAATAAAAACATCTTGGAGAGAAAATGAATAAAAGGGGAGAAACTTTGCCCCCAGTTTGTGATATTTCAGATATTTAAAACAAAACGACTCAATGATTATTGATATCGACTGATTTGAAATGTTTTTTTAGTGATCAGTTTTCAGTCAGAACAGAAGCCAGGATGGCAGTTAGTGGTTTTATATCCAAAGGAGCAAAGAAAAGTCCTGACCTTTGACCTGCCACAAAACAAACAGACCAAATATCAACACGTCGACGGGTTACTTTCAGCCATCTTTCTCCATCTGTCTGTAAGTGAAACATATGAACTGAAGCTGCACAGCAGATATGAAAGTACAGCAGCCAATCAGATTCCAGTAATCCCCCCCGCCGCTGGTGTTCATTTCGAAGATGGATCCCCTCTCTGGTTGGAGGCGACAGGGTCATCAGCAGGATCCGATCAGCTGAGAAGAACCGACTCAGAATTAAAAACATGATGGATGGATGGATCCTGGCCCATTTGTCCTCCATGTTTGACGGCTGGTCACATGACCCACATCACCAGGGGGCGGGGCTAATGCCGCTGAGATGTGCTCGCGTCTCATTTATCTGGGATTAATTAGCAGGAAGGGCCGTCGGCTTCCTGTCTCCTTAACGAGGCTTGTCAGGAGGAAAATGTGCTGATTGGTGGAAACTTCCAGCTGCCTCCTGATTGGTCCGTCTTTCTCTGCTCCTGGATTCCTGCAAACTTTAGACTTTCAGCAGAAAATGAGAACAATTCGAATTCCCTCGGGAACCAATTATATTCAATCACACACACACACACACTCACACACACGCACACACGCACACACACACACACACACACACTGCACCCGCTGCAGTGACTCATTCACACTGCAGTGTTTACAGGAAATGTGACAGTTTGCTTTACATGCTGCCAAACCCACAGGAGGTTCATCTGGAAGCTCTGGAAACCTTAAAGGTTCAAACATGATGATGAAATCCAACAGGTTCACCTCAGTGAAAAACAGCAGGGAAAAATCTAATTTAGTTTAATGAATTAAAAGAAAACATATGGAAATATTTCAAGCTATTTAAAATCTAAAACTTCAGTTTTGACCATCAAAGTTGGCGAATAAATTAAAATAATTAACCCACAAAATGTCTTTGAAAAGTTCAATGGAAGGAAAAAGTTTTGTTGTACAATATGTTATCATTGTGACATTTAAATGCACAATATTAATACTTTGAATCACTTATTATTTTGTTATTATGAGCCAACATTATGCATATTAATGTAATATTCAACTTAGTGGGAAGAGTCTCTGCATTCGTTGCCATGGTAACGCCAGAAACCAGCGCTAGCCTGAAGAGCAGGGTTCAGGTTTTGACATAAGGGCTAAAATTATGGAGTTGAAAATACATGTGGCCACAAAAACTGCCTTTTTTGTGGCCACAAAAAAGGCCACAAAAGATCTGTACCTACCTCATAAAGGTAGGTACAGATCTACCTTTATGATCTGTAAAGGTAGAAACTGAATAACAGTTTCTACCTTTTTAGAGTTGATTATATGGATTTTAACCCAGAATTTGTCATTTATTGTGAAAAGGTTTATCTGAGAACATTGATTAACCGAAATAGACAAAACTATCCAAACCTTTAAAGAAGCATAATCACATTTTTAATTTTAGGAAAAATAAAAATGTTTATTAAGACCCAAAATTTAAGATGGCTGCCAAACATATGAAACAGAGTGATAGCTTCAGTAAAAAACCCAAAAAGACTCAAAGATCTTCCATTTATCAAACATTGTGATGATCTGGAAAGTTTGGGGAAAATATCCTGAACCAACGACAAAAGTAGATTTTAGTTTTTAGGATTTCGTTTTTGTTTAAAGACCATTAGCCATTTCTCCCACTAGCACTAAGCTAACTGTTTTGGTTGTATTTACCCAGAATTCCCTGCGCTGTTGTGCACTTCCTGCGTTTGGAGCGCTCTCTGGTTCGCTTGCTGTTCACATTCAAACCGATCAGAGTTCATTTTTTGGTCCGATTAGCATTCACACCTGCAGAAACGGACTGGACTTTCTAAACAAACGGAGCCCAGAGAGGCTTGTTGTGGTGAAGAAAGAGCCAAAAAGCAAATCTCTCGAAATACATCATGTGCATTTATGCTAAAATAAAGATCCCCATGTCGATCAAAGTTTTACTGAACATTTAATTAAACTGGATTTGGACTTCTCGGCGAAGCCAGCTGCACCTGTTTGGTCCATGTGACATGTTTAATGCCTGAGGTTTGACCTATCAGTCGATCTGTTGACTTTCCCATTTTACCACTTTCCTTGTCACGGCAGGATGAATCTATTTATACAGGGAGCATGTAAATGTATCCTTCATGTGAGGACGGTTTCTGTTTTCTGAATTGTTGTTCTGGCTGGTTGTGGGTGGAGCTTCCCGAACATCGAGCTGAAACAGGACAGATTGGTGTCAGAAGAGCACAGTTGTTCCAGGAACTGTAACATGTTATAGTTCTAGCCCGGTTCCAGCCCGGTTCCAGTCCGGTTCCAGCCCGGTTCCAGCCCGGTTCCAGCCCGGCCCGGTGAGTCCTGCTACAGCCGCTGCAGAGACAACAAACCAGCCAGACTGATCTGCTTTTATTCCACCTGCAGAACTTTGTGTTTATGAAACTAAACCTTCAGTTTCCTCAGGGGATTTTTTTCTTCTGCATTTTCTTGTAATTATGTTTTCACTCCTCAGTTCACGCAGCAGCTTGAAGGTCTTGCACGACGATGTAAAGTTTTTTTAATGTAGTTTTTTGTGAGTTTTTTGAAGTTTTTTATTTTTGGGGGGAATAAACGCAGCAGAAACTTTAAAAATGCAAAACCATTCAAACAGTTTTTCATCTCGACTCTAAAACATAAATACAACAGAAAACAATAGATTTAGATTTTTAAGAGTTTTTTAATTTTGCAATCTGACTGTTTAGGTTTGTCTTTTAGTGTGAATTGTTAATAAAAGGTTGTTTTCATGTCCAATCCCATCTGAAAGATATTATTCAAACACAATTAATGAGTTAAGAGACTAGAAACAAGTTTTCACAGAGATGAATGTACAGAATTAAACTGACGTTTGTTATCAATGTGACTCCATGCAGAATTAGGACCGAGTATAATAAAATAAAAAAATTACAAGTCATATGAGAATGTAGTTGAAATAACAAAGGAGTGAAGTAATAATAGAAGAATAAAGTCACAATAATACATTTGTCATATTGTGACTTTATTCTCGTATTTTCTCCTCATATAAAGCAGTCCAGGGTTGATCTGTAAATATTTTACGATGGAAAACCAAACCTATTTCAGGCTAACGCTCCAGATGTTCTCCCGGCTTTGACGCAGTGGATTTATTTTTCCGAGCAGGATTCCTCTCTGACTTCCCCGTTTTCCCCGGAGCGCCGCTCAGCCGGTTCGGACGCCGACAGACATGCTGAGCGAGGAGCATCTGTGGTGCTGCATCTGCCTGGACGTGTTCTCCAGCCCCGTCACGCTGCCCTGCGGACACAACTTCTGCAGGACCTGCATCCAGGAGCACCTGACCTCTGACCCCCAGCGTCGGTGCCCCATGTGCCAGGAGCGCGTGGACAAGAAGCACAAGCTGGGCGTGAATACCTTCATATCTGAGCTGGCTGTTCAATACAGGCAGAGCGCAGGAAGGAAACCTGGAAGCAGCTCAGAGCCGAGAGAAACACCGTGCGGAGCTCCAGTCAGACCCAAACCGCTGACCTCCAGGTTCTCCAGGTTCTCCAGGTTCTCCAGGTTCTCCAGGTTCTCCAGGTTCTCCAGGTTCTCCAGGTTCTCCAGGTTCTCCAGGTCCTGGCTGCTGCCAGCTGCTGCCCTGCTGGCGCTGCTGCTCACAGCTAACCTGCTTCTCCATCAGAGCCTGAGCAGCGGCGACGCTCTGCTGTCTGAGGCGGAGAGCGTCTGCTCCGAGCATCAGGAGCCGCTGGAGCTGTTCTGCAAGAACGACCAGGTCAGCATCTGCCGGCGCTGCGGCGCCACCGCTCACCGCTTCCACCAGCTGGTTCCGCTCAGCGACGAGTACCAAGAGAAGAAGGCCGAGCTCGGCAAGACGGAGGCCCGCATCCAGCAGGTTCTTTATTCATTTGACCTTTACTCAGCCACTCGGAGCAGGTTAGGACCAAATTAAGACAGGATCCCACTTTAATCTCAGAACGACTCGACGGCCAAAAAGGAAAACATTTTCACCAAAAACCTGTAGAAAAAATGTCAAAATTATTTCTGGTAAATTTATTTAAGTTATTCTCCAAATTTCTGAAATTATTGGCGGAAATTTCCTCCTGCTGTCCTTTCCTGCTGCCGATGGCCCAGAGAATTTAGACCTTTTTAATCAGAACTTTGATTTACAAGTCTAAAATAATCTAGAAAATCTCAAAACATTTCAAAAAGGATGTTTGGAAATTTCTCAGTTTGAAAAGTAAATAAAAAATTTGACTTTTGGAAAATTTCTGAGTTTCAAAAGTTTCTTCAGGTTTTCTGGTTAATCATAAAATTTGTTTATTTTGGAAAACATTTAGTCCAGGAAATTTACTAGAGAAAAAAATTGTTGTTTCGGTTTCATAACCAAATCTTCAACTTTTCAAACTGTAGATCTTGTAGAAAAAATGTGGATATTTCTGAAAGTAAAGCCTGGTGGCCCGCCAGGCTTAAAATCCTCTGAGGCAGAGCAGATTCAGTCATGTGGTGATGTGAGTGACTGTCGTAACGTTTTCTGCAAACCTGTGACCCGGGCAGGTGATCTGGCAGCGGCGGCTGAAGATCCAGGAGCTGAAGCGCTCCCTGCAGCAGAGCGAAGACGCGGCGGACAGGGAAATGGCGGACGGCGTCCGGATCTTCAGCTCCCTGATCCAGACTCTGGAGGCGGCGCAGGCGGAGCTGATCGGGGCGATCGAGGAGAAGCGCAGAGCGAGGGAGAAGCAGAGCCAGAGTTTGATGGCCGACCTGGAGCAGGAAGTGGGGAAGCTGCGGCGGCGGCAGGTGCAGCTGCAGCAGCTGTTGCGCTCCAGCGATCCGCTCGTCTTCCTGCAGAGCTTCCCGGCTCTGAACGCCGTCCCGGCCACCAAGGACTGGACCCAGCTGAGGATGTGTCCGCTGGTCTACGACGGACTGACCCGCACGGCGCTGCTGAGCGCCACCAACCAGCTGACGGACGCCATCAGGAACGCCATGCAGACGCTGCAGGACGCGGCGGCGGCGAACCTCCACCGCTCCGCCGTGGACGTCCATCTGGACCCGGACACGGCGCATCCCGCCCTCCGGCTGTCCGACGATCAGAGACGGGTTGAGCTGGGAGACGGCGGGAAGGCGCCGCCCTACCAGTCCAAACGCTTCGAAGCTTTAGTCGGCGTCCTGGGGAGGCGGGGCTTCTCCTGCGGGCGCTTTCACTACGACGTCCAGGTGAAAGGGAAAACCGCCTGGACGCTCGGCGTCGCCAGGGAGTCCGTCAACCGGAAGGTCGAACTGGACCTGAGCCCGGAAAACGGCTTCTGGACCATCCGCCTCCAGAACAGGAAGGAGTTTGTGGCGCTGGCGAGCAAACCGCTTCCTCTCTCGGTGGGTTATAATCCGGACTGGGTGCGAGTGTTTGTGGATTACGAGGAGGGTCAGGTGTCGTTTTATGACGTCGAAGCAGCGGTTCTGCTTCACTCCTTCACCGGGTTTTCCTTCACTGAGAAACTCTTCCCGTTCTTCAGTCCCGGTCCAAACGATGGCGGCAGGAACTCTGATCCTCTGATCGTCGCTCCTCCGACTCAACGCGCAGAAAAATAGCAGCCATCAGGATTTTTCATTTAAAGGGGCAGTACCACATAAATCAGCATTTATAGTTATTCCTTCGTCACAAACAAACATGGAGTTTTGCTTTGACTCTTTCATGGATGTCTGACAATCATTTAATCTCCATGGCAACCATTCAGCTGGGCGGACCTAGCTCCGCCCTAAAGACGCAGCTCCTCCCCCACTCAGATCCTTCAGACTAGCCAGCAGCAAATAGCAAATATGATGGCTTTATAAATATTGAGTTTTAAATGAACTGCTTGTAAATACAAATATATATTTTTAATAAATATAAAGCTAAAGAAAACTTTCTGGAAAACTGTTTTCCTATTTTGCATCACAAAGAATGAAATTTTGGTTTTTGTTTTTTCCATTCGGAGACAAATAAATTTACTGCAAAGCAGGTCAAAGTGCATCAGGCAGGAAAACAGGATTCAATGCCGTGTGTGAAGGAGTCGCTTTCGGCTCGTTTTAAGTTCTTGGCCTTTCACTGAAACAGATCTAACCAAATCCAAGGCACACCCTGGAGTCATGACTTCTACACCAAAACCTTTTGTTGTAGGGAATCATCCCAGCGATGAAGGCAGAAAACATCTGAAGGTAATTACTGTTGACAATGAACAAACAATGAGTTTTCAGTAAAATGTTAAACCCTTTATTGGCATCTTGTGTCATCAACACTAATAATCATCACTTGCTGTCAGTTTTAATACAACCAAACCACAAAACCTGAAAGTGATTAAAAAGGCAGGACCAAGCCTGCTGCTGTTTGCTTCAGCCTACAGGAAATAAAAGACTTTCAGAACAACCGCTGACACGCCCTGGTTTGGCTGCAGCAGAAATGTTTGGAATGATGTTTGCTGGTCAGACGATGCTGAAACACTTTGGCGTGGCGGATAACCTGCTGGAATCCATTTATGTTTTTATTTTTGTGTGGTTGTTCCTGTTATTTAGATCCGACTGCAATGAGACTTTTGTTTGAACGATTCACAAATCTACAGCCACCTGTAGGCGCACAAGAAGAACGCAGACATCCGTCTTAAAGGTGACCCATAATGCATTTTGTTCATTTTTGTTCTGTTTGGGTTTCAAATGCTTCTCAAAACAACCCAGGCACTTAAAAAACCAGCAGCTGCATCTTGAGAGGAAGTTTATGCTGTTTTTGTGTCTGGAAAACGAGCCATTTAAAAAACCTCTTGACCGATCAGTCACACTGTACAATGGCTGCTGGAAAAGACAAGTGTCCTGTTATTGATTTATTATGCAGAAACCATTTGCTGTATTCTGGGTGGCTAGACAGGAGGCTCCACTTCTGCTTTTCAAAGGTGTATGGCTATGTTATTGCTCATCTGTTTGCAGACATTTTTCCATAAGAGTGTAAACGTTGAGATGGGGGTTGTGGCAAGCAGCAGCTTATTTGGATTTAAAGCGACAGAGGCCCGAAAGCATCTCGTTATGAAAGGAATTCAAAACGCGACACGAATAAAGACGCAATGAAAACGATCAGATACAGTTTAATATCTGGAAGAGGATCAGATCTGAACTGGGCCTTGACTACTTCCCAGTGCAACGTGTTGAAGACAGCATAAAGGATGAACATTGTTTGTGATCATCAGAAAGAGATTGTTAAAGAGACAGAAGCCCAATTTCAAGCCGTCAGAAATGCATGTTTAAATTTCTTTTAAACATTGGAGCATTTTCATAACACCTGAAAGTAACGATGTTACCTGATTGTTCTGCAGGCAAACAATTATCTAGAAGTTGTCCTGACCGGTTGAGCAGGGATCCATCGAAACAGATCTGATCAAACCAGATGCACACACTTGGAAACCAAAGCTTTTTGTTTTGACTCATCGGCTAGACATTCCAGTGGTTTAGAGTTAAGGAACATTTATTTTTTATGACAAGGTTGACGTCTGGGTTCCTTTCATGCTGAAGTCGACTTTAAAATCTGCTCCTTTCAGTTCAACTGACAAATAATTCAGAGACATTCATATTTTCCTGCAAATAGATTACTGTTGTTTCCTTGAAAGGAAGGAAGTATTTCGTCGTAGCGCCACCGTTCTCACGCTAAATTGTTACAGAACAACTTTGAGTCAAAGAAAAACCCAAAACATGACAGACTTGAACACGCAACTAATTATGTTTTTTTCAACCAAATTGATTTTTTCACAGCAAATAAAAGATCCTGGAGAAGCATATATTTATTGTTCAATTATATTCAATAATTTCCAGTCTGTTTCTTTATTTGTGTTTAAATGTCAGGCGGTTCAGGACATATTTGTTGAAACTGTCAACAGTGCCTTCTCCCAGTGCTGACTGGAAACAACCAATCAGAGCCAGGAGGCGGGTCTTAGCGCTGTCAATCAGGAGCACCATGGAGATTAATCTCACACATTTCTTAGGAAAAACTTGGAAATTTCTGAGTTTCAAAAGTTGGACATTTTCGACTTTTAAAACTCAAATTTTTCTGAATTTTTCTAGGAAATTTCTCATTAATTTCAAAATTTTATGCGGCTCCTCATTTTTCTATCTGCAATGGCCACCGTTGCAGTGGTGAGTGAAACTTTTTGAAAAGTCGGAATTAAAAACAACCAATCGGAGCCAAGAGGAGGGACTTAACAAGTGCTAAGGCTAGTTAGCATGGGAACTGATGACGGTGCATGAGATGGTGAATTGTTTCTCCACCATTAGCACAGGTAGCAGCTCTTTCCTGAGGATGATTGACAGCGCTAAGCTCCTCCTCCTGGCTCTACTTGGTTGTTTTTGGTGCTTTTCTTCAAAGGGTGATATATGTAAAAAAAAGTTTTTTGGGATAAAAGTTGCGTCCTGCAGCTTTAAGGCGCTATCAGCCCAACCTGAAGGCTCCGCTGCTGTCAGACAGGTAAAGCTTCATCAGCTGCTCTGCCTGTGATGTTAATACTTCAGGAATAATTACAGCACAAACAGTTTGCATATCAGCTGCACTTTGCTGTATGCAGACCTGGAGCTTAGCGTCACCACAGACTGGATGGATTATGGAAATGTGAAATGCATCAGAACCTGCTGGTTGGGATATTAGAGCATCAGGCAGATTATGGAAATATGATGATCTGGATGTGGGATTTCTCTTTCCTCTGGATTAACTTTCTCTGTTTTCTCTGAACTCATCAGTTTCTCTCTCAGAGACAAACAGATGCAGTGACGTCTCGATGCTCAGACATGTTTTAAGAGAACAACATGGAGCCAACATGATGCTTTCAGCCGTGATTTTATTGTTCCTGTTCTAGTTTCAGGTTGAGAGCCTGCAGACATTTTGTGTCTTTAATAATCCGCCTTACGCCGAACAGGAAACGTTTTTGTTTAATTGAGGCAATGACACATCTGTAATGATATGAATGAGTTCAAACACTTTTTTTTTCTTGAACTGAGACAAAATCTTGAGTTGGTTGAATTGTAAACTAATTTTCTGGTTGAATAAACTTGTAGGGGTTGAAATCACTGCCAATACGGACGAGGGACATTTCTTCCATTTTCTGTCTGCAGGGCCTGATGCAGCATCCTGGTGGCTCCATCAGTCTTTACCATCAACAGCTGCGTTTCCATTCACTATAATTCTGCGCAAATTTAAATAATGAAGATAAATTTGCTTCAAGGAAAAAAATGTAATTTTTTGATAAAAAACTTGTGACACACAATCATTAATATCCATTAACATGTAGCACTTTTTTCTCTTTCACTAATGAAATGTTGTATCTTGTACCGTTATAATAAACACTGAAAAAGGTTTTGCAGTTGGATTATGTAGTTTTTAAGCTGTTTCTGTTAGCAGCAGAATTTTTCAGATTTAAATTATGAAAATAAATTTACTAAAATTAAACACAACATATAAATAAAAGCATGTTGTTTTTTCATAAAAAGTTTTGGCGCTCGGATGAATCAGGTTTTCTAAATGTATTTTTGCAAAACTGCAATCAGAAGTTTTTTTGTGGGGTCACAGACAAGCGGCAGGATGTTACTGCAGGCGGGAACCACGAAGAAGAAGACGACAGGAAGTGGAGGATGACGGCATTTACTGTGTAAACAAACTCATTGATGTTTTTACTTTAGCAGAATGTCAACAAGGTTTTACGTAAATCTGGCATAGAAACTGACCAAATTGACAAAGTTATTGACGGTATTAGTTTTATTGACGGTATTAATCCAGGTAAAGGCAGCACTATCAGGCTGGTAGTTTTCTAAAGTCTAGAAGTGATAAAACATGGTCTTCATGTCCTTTTGGTCTTTCACCAACTTCTGTTTTCCAAAGAACTGAATCAAACTTTCAACTAAGACCTGATTCAACTTCTCTGTGCTGTGAATCATCGTCTCAATGTTCCACTAAATAAGGATTTCAGTTACAGAGACAGATGATTGTACCGCTGTTGTTCCCGTCGCTCATCCCTCCAGATTCATTAACTTCCTGTTTCTAAACCATGCTCCTCATCTTCTTGACCGTGTCTGATTAAATAAGCTGTCAGTCAGCCGGCTCTGCCCCAAGAGCTGCAATTACTCCGACATTATTACCTCAGTGCTGCAGACAGAGGCTAACAGACCCAGATCCAGCCGCCGCTGCTCTTTAATGGGAGCAGGAGCTAAAAAACTCGGATGGTTGAGACACCAGAATATTAATTTCTGCAGCTACAACAGAAGTACAAAGTTGTGACTTTTATCAGCTTAGCTCAGTCATTTAGTACCTGATTTAGTTTTTTTAGTTGTCAAATTGATGCAGGAACGTCACAGAAAAAACCTTTACATGAGAAAAACCCACCAAGACTCATTTAACTCTGTTTGCCTACAAAATCGGTTTGAATATGTGAACGCCAACCGGTCCAGAGGCCGTTCCAAAAGCAGGAAGTGCGCCACGGAGCAGGGCATTCTGGGTAAAACAAACATGCTAGTAGGAGAAACGTTTCGTGAAGAGAAATCCTCCAACCACTAAAATCTAAGGCCCTCAATTTTTGGGTTACATTTCATGTCTTCAGATGTTTGTTGTGTCATTTCCTTCAGTGGCTCTTGGTGCAGCGCCCCCACAGGTCAGGAGGGGAACAGGTCGGTTTGTCTCAGAGCAGAAAGAGCAGCTGGAGGTGGAGCAGATGAACCGAGTCTATCAGAATACAAGGTGGAAAAACTGCCTTATGATCCCAGTGAAAGTTGAATTAAAATACTCTATTAATCCCAGATGGATATTAAATATTGTTGTAGGTCTCAGCTGACTTCACCGAGTCGCTTTTCATGTTTTTCTCTGTGTGTGGATGATGGTCTCAGCTTGATTGGTTGGATTTAACCTACTTTGTGTTGCCAAACATGTCCTGTTTGATTCTACAATTAAGGTCTTTTCATTACTACTTAAAATGTTTTATTTTGTACAAAAAAAAATGTTTTCCTCATTAAATTCATGATTTATCAAAAGAGAGAAGTTATTTTTCCCATTAATCTAAGATGTTTGGGATCAATTTTACCCTCAACTTACATTTGAAAACTGCTTTTTGCTTTTTACTCAAGATATTTCTAGATTATAAAAAAATTGTTTGAACTTTTTAGTGAGACAGCAAAGCAAAAAAATAGAGGAAATCTAAAAGGATTTATATGACGTATTAATTTTCAGCCCATATATCCTTTTCAAAACTTTTATAACCTCAATAAGTGTAATAAAATTTCCCACCAGTCATTTAAAACTTCAGCTAATGCTTAATGATGTTTGTCCTGCAGTGTGGACGTTCAGCCACCAGATGGCGCCACAGTCCTTTAACAGAAACCTGGTACTGAATCCGGTTTTTCTTATTTCAGCTCATTTTCATAAACAGTTTATTTTCACTTTGGAGCCACTGAGGCGGGAATTAAACAGGAAAAAGATGTTTTAGGGTTTCATTTGCATAAAAGGCTTCATGGGGAAAAGACAAACCAGCTGCAGTTCTTCATCTTTAACAGCTTTTATTTTTATCTACTTCCTGTGTTACTGGGGATTATTACCATAAATGTAACTGTTTCTTAAAGGATTGAATGTGTTTTTCATTAATACCTTTCTGTGCTTTTATCAGATCAGAGCACAGCAAAGAGCTGAAATATGTTTAGAAAACCCTGAAACTGCTTGTTTGAGTAGTTTTAACATAAATATGCACTAAACTGCAAACTTTTACTACAACTAAACTAGCAGAAAAAATCTACTGGCTTTAGCTGAAAACTAATTTAAATTAGTTGTTTTTGATTCATCCGGTTTTTATGAGTAAAAACTAGAAATTAAACTGTTAGGAGAAACCAGTATCTATCAGTGAAGCTTAAAGGTTCATGCAGCCACTGAGCTGCAGGGAATCGTTAAATATTTTTCCTGAAGGTCTAATTGAGGTTCATGTTTGAAAGCAGTAAATATCCTTGAGGGCATTTTCCCAGAGGCAAACTTGGAAATCTGCTGCTACCTTTTGGAAACGTTTAGAGAATATTCCCAAAGTGACGAAAGTCTTTAAATTCTTTAGTTTTCTCTGTCTGAAGAAAACAGACCAGTCATTTTCAGGGGGCTTGTTGCCCACGTTCATCTAGATAAATGATTCTTTTGAGTAATTTTACATCTTCTGCCAGTGGAGCCAGAATGTGAATGAGGTAAAAAGCTGAATATCTTCCAGCGGGATGAATCGTTGCTCTGTTTCATCCATAGGAACCTGTTGGACGGCTAAGCTCCGCCCCTTCCGGATGAGTCAGGGAGGTGCCGGTGATGAATGAGGAACGCTCTCCCGCTGACGTCACTCTGCCGGTGTCGGCGTGTAGCTGAGCCTGATCGGGAGACGTCCGGAGGCGGACAGGTAAGACTCCGGTTCCGGTTCTGGTTCTGCTCGGCTCATCTCCCTCATAGCGCCTGTTTTCCCCTCCTGACGTTATTTTTGGTTTATTTCTAGTTATTGGTTTTCATGTTGTTGTTTTTGATTCATCCGGTTTTTATTCGACCATTTAAAGTTGTCATGGAAACCAGGAGCTTCAACTGAAACCTGCAGTTTCATCAGAATCTGTCAGTTTAACTGAAGAAAATAAAAGTTATTTATTGTAACATTTATTTATTGCAGCAAAGGATTTTCACAGTTATGTAAAATTATTATTAATATTTAGTTTGTTGAGCTGCCTTCATTTATTTCTTTCTCTGTTCTTTCACTTAAAAAAAATATAGTTTATTAATTTGTATGTGTTTTTTAATCTGCTGATTTTTGCTGATTAATTTGTTACTAATTCTGCAGCCTAACCACAGAAACTAACTCAAGACAATTGAAAGTATTTACTTATTTATTTAATAATAGCTGAAAATAGCCCATGTTTGTTTTTAATTAAAAATAAATAAATTTTCCTTTTTCAGAGCGATATCTTCTGCATTTTATTCAAAACAACTTTCCAAAAATAAAAAAAAGCCTAAAAGTCAAAACGTCTGTTAATCTATATTAATTCAAAGAAACATCTAAAGCCTGGAAAGTTTATTTATTGATAGGTAAATGAAACCTTTACATTCTTGATTTTATTTTTATTTTTTAAATGCCATCTTTGGTGTTCCATTGAAATTTGCCTCATTTAAAAAAAAAAAAATCAACAACCTAAAAATAAAGACTTCTTCTGTTTAGTTATTATATAAAATAAACATTTAATTTCTCTAAAATGTATTTATTTTTCCAATTCGTGTCTTTGAGTGAAGCTAAAAACTTTATTCCCTGAAGATTTTCAGACTGTAATCTAATTATGGCAAAAGCTGCTTATCTTCTGCAGAAAAAGTTTATATTTTTTGGAATTTTAACAGAATCAGGAAGTTATTCAACCAATCAGGACACAGAGCCTGAGGGGTTCAGTTAGAACAAAAACAGGTTGAACTTTGACCTCATGGTTGTAATAAGTTACCAGAAGCTTCTGGCAGGTCATTTCCAGTTTCAGACGATTCTGCTTTTAAAGTTAATTAATGTTTACATCTCTTGTCCTTAAAAGTAGCATTTATCATTTATCATTTAGCATTTATCATTTAGCATTTATCATTTAGCATTTAGCATTTAGCATTTAGCGTCCCGGCCTGTGATTAGGTGGGGGAGCCATCTTGTTTATGATGGAGACCAGAAGCTGAACATTTTTATCACAATTTCAGGAAATAACCACAAATTAAAAACCATTGATGTTTTCATAAATAATAAAATTATTTACATTTCACCAGCAGAGGCGCCAAAAAGTAACATTTTGAATTAAAGTTGATTAAATTCAGTTCGTTTTCATTTATTTGTTCCAGTTTGCAATAAAATATTTAAGATAAATTATTAAATTCTGAAAAATGGACAAAGATTTAATGTAACATCCTGTTTTTGTTAGAAAATATGTATTTTTAAAGTTTTCCCACTGAAAAAGGGAGTTTTTAATTTAGTCAAATTTTACTATTTCAGTCCTTGAAGTTCTTTCCTATTTCAAACTAAATTCAAAATATTTTATTGATTCTGAAGGAAAATTAAATTAAAATTAAATAAAATACTCCTAGTGATAATAATTCTTCTTCTTAAATTAAAGTAATATAAAATAATTATAATAATCACCGGACATTTGTGGCTCTGACTATTATGATGTTAAAATAAAAGGAAAAATGTCTCACAGATGAAGAACATTTTCTGTATTAACTTCAGTTTTCCATTTAAAAATATAATATATAATATGTAAAACAAAATCTTAGAAATTTAGCAACAATTAAAATGATAGACAGTTTACTGAAAGTAAATCTCATAAAAACAGAAAAACTTAAGTATAAAATTAAATCCTTCCAGGTGACGCTGCAGGGATGTCTTCATCCCTCCTCCTCCTCCTCTCCCTTCTCGTCCCTTCCCTGATGTTGGAGTTTCGTTACCATAACAACAGCGAAATCGAGCAGTACCTGGTCCAGGTCAGCGCTGACAACCCCAACATCACACACCTGTACAGCATCGGCAAGTCGGTGAAAGGTAACAGCTGGACACACAGCGGCGAAAATCCACAAATACTTCAGATTTCTGCTAAAAGCTCCCACAACTGCTTATTTTAAGAATTAAAACAGTAAAAACAGCTCAGTATTAATTCTGGAAACCGCCTTAGCGCTGTTAGCTTCTGCTTTTCTCTTAGCAGTTTAGCTAATTAGCAGCAAGGAAAGTGAATGGTGCTCCTGGATTGGCTGCTTTTCGAAATGCTTGCTAATAGCTAGCATAGCTTCCGAACCAATTTCAGACAAACTCTGTGAAAAATAAAGCACAAATAATTTGGAAAATGTTGCACAAACACTGAACAGTGAATAGCTGAGGATCACATAACAGTCTGAGCTAACAGTCGCAGTTCCAGATCCCTCCTGGAGGGCAGGAAAATGCTAGCTAACGATTGCTACCCTTGATTTTAGCTGTGAAGTTTACATAACACACTAAACGTAAAAGGCATAAAGTGCTTTGCTGCTAATTGTCGTCACCATGACAGCTAAATAACAAGGTCAGGTAAAAGTTTTCATTAAAAAAGTTACGAGGGAGAGGAAAGGTGCTAATTATGCTAGCTTGACTATGGCAACCTTAACATGTCGCTGCAGAACTCAGTGTGTTCAGGTTAAAAATGTTTGAAAAGTTGACCAACTCCAACTTTCTGACTGATCATCAGTAAAGCAGGAGTTAAAGTTGGCTAACAATCAGTAGCAGAAAATTATTTAATGAAAACAGTTTAGTTAGTTTAGTGTTCTCTGTTTTTGAATCTATTAAAATCTAAAGTAAAACTGAACAATATTTAATAATAACAGTTTGAAAATACACTCAAAAACTGAATTAGAAAAACTAAATAAAACTGTTATAACCCTGGTTATGATACTTTTTATAAAGTATTTATAGACTTTAATTTGTGCCCAGTTGCTGTAAAAATGTATTTTATCTGAACTTTATGAGAAAAATCAACAGAAAAATGAAGGAAAGTAAAAAAAATAAACATGCATTAGAAAAACTTTTGGCTACAATTCCAAGTTAATCCGAGCAGAAAATGTTTCAAATCACAGACAGTCGGCTCTGATTATTGACCGCGCAGCATCAGGTGTCTGTAACCGTAGCAACCTGGACGGCGGCCGGGCGTCTGCTGCCGCGATCAAATGACGGGACGTTTAATCACCCGCAGACCGACATGCGCAGCTAATCTGAGCTAATCCAGGACGCCAACTGGCCTCCTTCCAAATGCCTCCTTCTTTCTGCTCTCACCTCGTCGGTCCAGATCAGCCGGGTCGGTCCGGGTCAGCTGGGTCGGTCCGGGTCGGTCCGGGTCAGCCGGGTCGGTCCGGGTCAGCTGGGTCGGTCCGGGTCGGTCCGGGTCAGCCGGGTCGGTCCGGGTCAGTCCGGCGGTGACTCACCTCTCTCTGCAGGCTCGCTCCAATTCAGTCACTAAATATCCACGGTTGTTTATAGTTAAAGGTGTAATCTGTAAAATCAATACGAGAAAATTCTCACTAATAATCTATAATCTATAAATGTTGAAGGTTCTGGTTTCTAAACACAGAGAATTACTATTGAGAAAAATGGAATTAATGATCCATCCATCCATCCATCCATCCATCCATCCATCCATCCATCCATCCATCCATCCATCCATCCATCCATCCATCCATCTCTCTCTCTCTCTGCAGGTCAGCAGCTGTGGGTCTTGGCTCTGGGTCTTCGCCCACGCCGTCACACCGTCAGCGTCCCGGAGTTCAAATATGTGGGCAACATGCACGGAAACGAGGTGGGAGAACAAACAGGTCCAGCAGAACCGACCCTGCAAGCAGGAAGCGGTTCTGAACCGACCCACAAAAGGCTTTCAGAGTCCGATTCGGTCCGTGAGCCGCTTTGTGTCAGAACAACGGGCGACGGGGCGGCCCGCTTTGTAACGTGACGAGACCGGACAGCGGCTGAGTCAACATGCGGCAGGAAGCAGCAACCAGAGAAAAGACGTTTATTTACCTTCTTCCTCTTTGGTTTCTGCTGCTGCTGCAGAGAAAGGAGGGAGAAGTTTCCGCAGATACGAATCAAAACGCTTCTGGTTTATCAAGAGTTTAGTTTTTCATTATTTAATTTATGGAAAATCAGGATTTTTGTATTTTGTATTCAGAGTGATGTCACTGCGCTGAAGGCGGCCATCTTGGTTGAAAGTCTGTTTGCAGCTTCTATTTATGTGGTTAGCTCTATGATGGACGTTGAGCTTTTCATTGGTTAAATTACAAGAATAAAGTTGTAATATTAGCAGGATAAAGTCCCGAATTTGAAAACTGTAACTCTAAATGCACCATTTCCAACCTGAATGTGGTGGTGGCAGCATCATGCTGTGGGGAAGCTGTTCACCGATGATGGATTCAGGTCAGAAAATCTCCTAGAGCGTCGCCACCATGCAGCCAGAGATGTGTTAGAATGGCCTAGTCAAAGCCCTGACAAACAGACGATGTCTGTCTGATCTGTAGCGAAGAAGCCTGATGCAATATTTCAGTCTGTAGACGTAAAGCTGTTTATTACATGCTGACAGCCGCGGTGCTGCCTTCAGGGTCAACAGGGTGGATTTAATTCTTTTTCTTCATCGTTGTGACGAGTCGATGCAAGTCCAGCGTCACTCGGATAAATTCAGCTTAAACACATCGGCCCACATTCGTCCTGCGCTTTTAAACCGCTTCCTGTTCAAACAGTGAAGAAGAAACAGTTCAACAGAAAAGCTGCCGATTAGCATCTCGTAACCGCGGTAACCGTGGTTGTCCGTCAGCGCCGCTAATGCGTGCGAGTCAAAGGGAAGGTCCTTAAAGAGACGAGTCACGCCTGGACACACAGCGGCCTCTCACACACACACAGGACACACACAGGACACACACACAGGACACACACAGGACACACACAGGACACACACACAGCACACACACAGGACACACACACGACACACACAGGACACACACACAGGACACACACAGGACACACACAGGACACACACACAGGACACACACAGGACACACACAGGACACACACACAGGACACACACAGGACACACACAGGACACACA
>VMRN01000157.1:558289-578288 GCA_010277015.1 Poeciliopsis turrubarensis | reverse complement strand
CACACACACACACACACACACATGCTGACACACACGTCGCTGTAGCTCCGGCTCATGTTGCCTTTCAGTGGTGTTCAGTTTCTGCAGATCTCATTTACTTTGAAGAGATCGGGTTCTGCTGATCAGAATCATTGATTATTTTATTATTATCCTCCAAACCAGATCATCAAAGCAGCCATTTTATACGGAAGACCAAAAATGACATATTTAAAAATCCATCCATTTTCTAACATCTTGTCCCCAATGGGGTCAGGAGGAGCTGAGAGGCGGGGTCACCGGGGTCACCTGGACAGGTCGCCAGTCTGTCGCCACACACCTAGGAAGAATTTAGAGGGACAATTAACCTGACAGTCATGTTTTTGCCGGAGGGAGACCCACCGTGCAGGAGAACATGCGAACCCAGGACCCTCTGCTGCAAAGCACCACCGTGCAGGCAGCCATGTCTACAGATAACAGCAGAAATATGGAATTTATTTTCTTTACACACACATTTTTGTCAAAAAAAATTACTTACCTCATTCATGCCTTTTCGCAAATACATACATACATATAGATACATATGTATGTATGTATGTGTGTACTGTATGTATACATATATACTTATATATACATACATATATATGTAAAGACCAATACCCAGAAAGTACCGTACAGAAAGTGCCCATACCTTAAGCACTCGAAAATGCCAAACAGAGGCTCCAAGCCTTGGCCAGCCGCCTAAAGAGATACACAAGGGAGAATGAATCCAGAAGGATTAACCGGCTCTTCTCCACTCAACCAGCTAAGGTGTACTCTCAATGGCAGGGTAATAACAACAGAGCAGACCCACCAAGGCTGGAGACTGAACAATACTGGAAAGGCATATGGGAAAGGGAGGCGTCCCACAACAGCAATGCACAGTGGCTGATCTCTCTACGAGAGGACCATAGCAACCTCCCTGAGCAAGCTCCGGTAACCATCACTGTGACAGATGTCCAAGAAAGAGTCTCAGGTATGAAAAACAGCACCAGGGCCAGACATGATCCATGCCTACTGGCTAAAGACACTCACTGCCCTCCATGAGCGACTGGAGGGCAGTGATTAGCTGGCCAAAGGAGGAGATAAAAGCCACAGATATTAAGACTAGAAAGCTACTAACAATGCATGGAGGGTTCCATCCCAAATCCAGCACCCTGAGACTGAACACGAGCCGCAAGGAAGGAGGCAGAGGACTAGTGAGTGTGAGAACCATCAGAAACAACTACGATCCATAGATACATCAGGGACAAAGCCTCAACAGACAATGTGCTCAGTGAATGTCTCAGACAACAGGGAACGGAGGTTGAGGTGCCAGAGATACCATCAAGGGAGGAAAAGCCCCTACATGGGATGAACCACCAGCAAATAACCCAAGTGGCTGATATCAGTAAATCCTACCAATGGCTGGAAAAAGCTGGACTCAAGGACAGCATAGAGGCCCTCATCCTGGCCGCCCAGGAACAGGCCCTAAACACCAGAGCAATAGAGGCCCAGATCTACCACACCAGACAAGACCCAAGGTGTAGGTTGTGCAAGGAGGCCCCTGAGACAGTCCAGCACATGACAGCAGGGTGCAAGATACTGGCAGGGAAAGCGTACATGGAACGACATAACCAAGTGGCGGCATAGTGTACAGAAACATCTGTGCAGAATATGGACTGGAAACCCCGAGATCAAAGTGGGAAACACCCCCAAAGGTGGTGGAGAACGCCAGAGCTAAGATCCTGTGGGACTTCCAGATCCAGACAGACAGAATGGTAATGGTGAACCAACCAGACATTGTCGTAGTGGATAAACAGCAGAGGAAAGCCGTTGTGGTAGATGTAGCAATACCAAGCGATTGCAACATCAGGAAAAAGGAGCACGAGAAACTGGAGAAACACCAGGGCCTCAGGGAGGAACTGGAGAGGGCCTGGAAGGTGAAGACCACAGTGGTGCCTGTGGTCATCGGGGCCCTCGGGGCCCTCGGGGCCCTCGGGGCAGTCACCCCCAAACTGGAGCAATGGCTACAACAGATCCCAGGAACAACATCAGACATCTCAGTCCAGAAATGTGCAGTCCTTGGCACAGCCAAGATACTGCAGGACCCTCAAGCTCCCAGGCCTCTGGTAGAGGACCCGAGCTCAGAGGATATATAGATATATATACATAGATCTATATTTATATATCTTCTGGTAGAGGACCCGAGCTCAGAGGATAAGAACCACCGCGGTGGGGGAGAAGGGATTTTTTTATGCATTTTTGTTGTTGTTTTTCCTCATATTTTATTTTAAAAATTGTAATATTTTACTTTTAAGACAACTATACAGTCATCAGCAGCTGCAGCAATGACTGTATTGTTGTTTTATTCGTCTCCGTTATTCGGTGCTGTTACAGTAAATGAATGCTTGCTCTGTTCTTACAGTGAAGATCTAAACAGCTGCGTTCTGACAGAAACATGAAACCTCAATCAAGCCTCTGTCTCTGCAAACAGTTGGAAGAATTAGATTGAAAGAATAAACCAAATTCTGCAACTCAACAACATGAACTGCATTAGCCAACGATTTGCAATAAAAACAATGGACCAACAGGAAAAACAGCATAAAAACAAAAACTTTTCCACCTTGATGTGTTTATTATTTTGATTAAGCTGCTTTGACTGAGAAATATTGTTTCTTTTGGGAAAAGGAGGAGATTTCCTGTCCTTCCTGTTAAATCTAGCAGCAAACGTCCCTCAGGCTTCGTCTTTCTGAAGACGGTTTTAAAACGTTCCACCTTCACTTCGCTGAAAAGCCGAATCCTTCTGCTAATGCACAGCAAGATAAACAAAACTCAGCTTCTTATCCAAACTGACCAGAAACATCTGATGACTGATGAGGAGTAGATGTGGCCCAAACACTCAACCAGCCTGGAGCTCCATGAAGAAACCTGCAGCTGAGATGATCTGAGGCTCAGACGTTAATCCTGGTCTTTACTTAAATCCTTCCATTAAAATCATTTCAGCTCTTTAATGTACAACCGAACCGAAAGGCTGATTTCTGCTGTTGGACACGCTTCAGCTAATCTGCGAATAGCATAGCTAGTTTTTCACTTAGCACTTTTGCTAACTTTGAAAACCTTTAGTGCTCTCAGCTTCCCCTAAATTATTTTTCCAGATTACTATGATGTTTTGTAAACTTTTGAAACATCCTTAAATGTCCATCAATGCATCAAAATAAATTGATGTTATGGTTTTTCAAAGGGAGCTATAATTAGCACTTTAGCCTTAGCTTTCACTAAATACTGTTAATGTTGGATAACACTTTAGCATTAGCTTCATTAAATACTTCAGCATTGGCTAAGTGCTTTAGCATTAGCTTAGTTAAACAGTGCGTTGTATTCCTTGTAGCATTAGCTTCCCATAAATATCAATGTTGTTGTTGTGTTTTAGCGTTAGCAGAGCTAATGTTCATGATTAGTGCTTTAGGCTGGTGCAGCTAATGTTTTAGCAAATGCTCTATGATATGTGATGCCAGACTGGATGTCAAACTGTTGTTTGATGCTTAGAGGCAAAAATAACTTTGTGCTGCAATCTGGGGACAAAAGTTTAGATTTTCTCTCTTTACAAATTAAACAATTTTCCACTAATTGAACCCAATGTTGTAGCTTTAAATGTTTCCTGGATGGATATTCAGAGCAACGATTCAAACACTGTATTTATCCAGTTTGTGTTTTGTTGATGCTGAGACTAAATAAACATCAGATAAAGGAACATGGCAGGAAAAAGAGCATCGCTGATGTCTGCTCGGGAACAATGGCGCTTTGTGGCACAGAAGATTGAGATCTCAGCCTTTCGATGCTCACAATAGCAAACAGAACAGTTTCTATTGGGGCGGCAGCTGAACTGTGTGATTACTCCAGCTGGGTGTGTTTGACTGGGACAGGAAGGCGTTTGGGTGGATGACAAAGGAGAGAAGAACGATGGCTGGAGGCAGCAACTCGTCCTGACTTGTTTCTAAAGACTCTGAGCGTTTACACCGTCTCACCTTTCTCCTCTTCTGCTTCCTGAAACTCACAGTCGTTCACAGAGTTTCCCTTTTCTCCGTCCAACGATCCCTTCCTTCCAGGAAACTCTGCCTGCCAGCGAGCCGCCACTGGATCTGGATCCGACTCGCATCACTGCAACACCAGAACAGAAGAAAACAAAAGAAAACAAAAGAAAACAAAACTCGGCTGCAGTTTCTCTTTTCATGATACATCAAAGTGTATTTATTGTTATTCTGGATTTTTTTAAAATCTGATTCCTGTCAATTTTTTTGTCTAGAATTGAAAACAAAAACATTGAATATTTGATTCAGTCAGGAAAAATTCGCTCCTGCTTTTTGTGACGATGCGTTTTTCAATCTTCATAACATTTAAGCAAAATAAAAATGTCACAGTTTCTCCATAACTCAATGAACCTTCACAGCAGAAACAAAGTTTAGACAGAAAGTTGGACTTTTCCTAAACACTTTTACTTTCATACCTTTTTTTGTTTTTATACATTTGCCCTTTAAATTGTAGCATTTTTTGTAAAGTTTTTCCACACTTTAGGATTTTACTCTTGTCAGATTTCCAGCAATTATTTCTGATTTAATCTGATTTCATGATTTCACTTTAATCTCCACATGTACAGTTGTACATTTAAACAAATATATTTATTTCTCTGTTCTCCCACCAGGATGTTTCCACTGCTGTGGGTTTTATGTCAGGTCAGCTCAGAGGTCAGAGTTCACAGTGACAAACCCTAAATTCACTCGCAGAGCATCCAGCTCTGATTTTTAATGGTCTTTTATTACATCTTCAAACAAAGGCTCCCTTTTATAGAAGATAAGGGCCGCGAAAGAAAAAATTCAGAAAAAAATTAGTTATTAGGATACTCAAGAATCTGAGGGGGGGAGAAAATCTAAACTTTGAATCATGTCTGAGAATTCAGATGTTTTTTCTCAGGATTTTGACCATTCTGAGAAAATCTGAAGAATTCAGAATTATAAGAAAAAATCAAAATTCTGATTTTTATTCCTCAGAATTCAGAGAAAATGTCAGAATTTAGACTTTTTCTGACCTCAAAATCTTGACTTCTGGTCTCATTCTGGAAAAAAATTAACTGAGTTTAGAGTCAAAATTCTTAGAAAAAAGTGAGAAAAAGTCAAAATTCAGATTTTTTTTCTCAGAATTTTGAGATCAGAATTGTAAATATTTTTCCAGTGGTTTTGTAAATCTCCACATCGCCAGTAGAAAACGCCGTAATGACGTCATGGTTCTGCCTCTCCTGGATCCAGCTGTGAAAAGGCGGGAATCACCATGGAAACAGTCCACTAATCATTTCCTGAAGCTGTTTGAAGCCCTTCGAGTTGAACACAAACTGACCAGCCGCCTGTTTGTTTTTATTTGGTTCAGGTTGTGGGTCGGGTTCTCCTCCTCCAGCTGATCGCTGAGCTGGTCCGCGGTTACCGTGACAACGAGACCTGGTCGCTGCAGCTGCTGAACAGCACGCGGATCCACATCCTGCCGACCATGAACCCGGACGGCTTCGACGTGGCCGACACACACTGCCTGATGAACCAAGGAAGGTAGAAACAGAACCGCTTTGTTTTAGTGCCGTTTTATCTCAGACAGAAAATGGTGATTTTAGTAAAAATGAAGGAGAAACAGTTCAAATCTTCACTTTTGTTTCCTGAGTAACATCTGAAAAGTGCGGCATGCTTTTTTTTTTACACATTTCTGAAGTTTTATTTATTGTGAATAGAAGCAGTTATGTACTGCAAACAGGGTTTGTACGGTGCTTGAAATCCTTGAAAGTCATTGAATTTAGGTGTTTCAGGGTTTGGAAAGTACTTGAATTCTGTTTAAAGTGCTTGAAAGTTGTTGAAATTTATGCTGAGCAGTTTGGTAATAATGTGCAACGTAATGTTTGGTTAAAAGCCTAAATTTGGAAAATAGTATTTCCAGTTGAAAGCAGGAATTTAGACAGATTTTTAAATTTCTCACCGTCTGAAGTTAAATCTGAAATCTTGCCTTGAAAGTAAATTTTACTTTGGTGTAAAAAATCTATTTTATGTCTGAATATCTTTTTGTTTTGACAATTTTTACAAGAGATATTTACATATTTCATCTTTTTTTCATTCTGTAAATGTTTGAAAACATATATGTAGTTGAAACAAACATTTCATGGCAACATAGCGAAACTTTTGTTCTTTTGCTCAAACAAGGATGTTTTTCCATTAAAGCTGGAGATCACTTCCCTTTGTTTCCACTTTCCTCAAATGTTTTACAACATTTTAGGATCTTAATGGAAAATCGAAATAGGAAGAATTTATTGAACAGGCAGCTAATGATCCCGCTGAACATTTCGTGGCTTCAGATGTTTATTGTGCAGAAATTAAACAGTTTTGCTCCAAACTCTGATTCCACGCAGCGATCAGATTGTAGGCAGATGGTTGAAGCCTCTCAGTGTCTCATCATGTGTGTTTTACGGCCTGGTTAAGCCGACGCGCCTCGGTGAACGGAGTGTGTGGTCCAAACCCTGAAAGGACATTTTCCTCTTGCTTTAGACAGAACCAGGCAGGAACTGGGTTTGTTTTAGTTCTGCACCAATTTCTTAAACTCCATGTTTTATCTTCGATTGGGTTCAGATTTTTACTGGATTTTTAAAATATGTTTTGTTCAAACTTCAAACTTTTTCAGATTTCATTCTGAAAAGTGTGGCATGTTTTTGATTTTAGCCTTTCTGATTAGGCTTGTTTTCAGCATTAAA
Source organism: Poeciliopsis turrubarensis (assembly GCA_010277015.1). NCBI lineage: Eukaryota > Metazoa > Chordata > Actinopteri > Cyprinodontiformes > Poeciliidae > Poeciliopsis > Poeciliopsis turrubarensis. Next base: position 571,516 of record VMRN01000157.1, on the reverse strand, counting down.
CAGTTTATTACTTTTTAATGCTGAAAAAGTAATAAACTAATTAATCACATGATAATTAAAAAGAGCTAAATAATTTTCAATTGCACAGTTTATTGTTTTACTCTTTTCTCTCATCTGCTGCTCTGGTCTCAAATATCCTTTATTTTGAAGGACATTTGTTTATATTCCAATACAGAATATTTGTGGTTTTATAATAAAACTGAATTAACGTGATAAAATATGTGTGTTAGCTGCCATATATACATATATTTTTAAAGAAATAGTAAACACTTTTTTGTGAGTTTATTTTCTTTTATAAATATTTTAAAGCTCTCAACTTTCAGATGCAAAACCAATTTTCAGCATTTTGGACAGGGGCCACATAAAGTCACTTTGAGGGCCACGAATGGCCCACGCACCACTATTTGGACACATTTCCTCTAACTGGTTTTCTTCCAGGAAAATCCTCACTGTTTTATTTTGTTCCAGTTTGGTTCCCACCTCTCTGTTCCCTGATGTCTGTTCCCTCCGGTCCTGATGGATCTCTGTCTGCTTCAGGATGAACTTTAACGGCGTCGATCTGAATCGGGGATTTCCTGACGCCTTCGTTGGTCTTCGAAAGGAGCAGGAGCTGCAAGAGGAGCAGAGGGAAGCTGAGGTCGGTTTCAGTTGGGACTTCCTGCTTTTGTTTATGAGCTTTGATTTAATGAATAGATTCTGCTTTTGAGTCACTTTCACAGTGTTCATATTACACACTTTGAGATCTATAATTGAATAATTTAGGTTTAAAAGGGGATTCAAGTGATTCAATGTAATTTTCACATTTGAAATCTTCATCTCATTGTTTTGCCAGAAAACATGAAGAAAATCCTAACTGAGGATTTAATGCTGAAAAAAATGTTTTTAAATGTTAAAGGAATCGGTGAGAACAAGTCATGTGGCTGTTCCCTGTAGAACAGCTCTTATTTTGTAGGAACACATCAGTCAGGTATTTCAGGCCAACAAAACTCTTTACAGATCAAAACAACTGTTAGCTTCATGGTGGCTGTTAGCATTATTAGCTTCTCCTCAAGACTGTTATAAGAACTGTTTGCTATCCTTCAAAGTTGGTGAAGCATGTAGCTACAAGGCAGCTAACTGTTAGCTTCCCTTCAACGTGGCTGTAAAAACTGTTAGCTAACAAACAAAGTGGCTGTGTAGCTAAAAGATCATGACATGAGTTTCTAGCAAAGTTTTATTTAGTAATAAATAAGGATTCGCTTTGGATGCAGATATTTTGGTTTGGTTGAGAAAATATGAACAGTTCAGTTTTAAAGAGGTTAAATTCTGGGCTTGACAGAGAGAGTTGGCTTCGTTAGCTTAGCATTGTAACAGATCCAGGTGGTCAGACAGTATGATCCACTCATGTAGTTTATTTTGCAAACAGAAGGAGCTCCAGTACTGAGCCTTGGGGGACGACCAGGTTTATGAGTTATGACTGTCAAGGTGGATATTTATCAAACATTAAAATACCTGTGCAGCTTTAAGATACCCAAAGGCTAGCTACCAACTGCTTTGACCGATCAATCCGGTTTCTGAGAAATGTTGCAACCAATTGGAAACCAACATGAATCAAAATAGTGCCATCCTGGCTTATCTGTGTTGGATCATGTTCTCTGCAGCAGCCAGATAAACGCTGCAGGCTTCGCAAATGTTGGAGTTTCTGTCTGAACCTGCAGCTGATCAAAAACCACATCCTGATATGAAAACGATAATAAATCCAAACCAGCTCTGCTGAAAACAACATAAGTATTTTATTTAAACCATCACAGTAGAAGCTCTTCTGTACATTAATAAACAATGATAAATTAAAACTTGCTCAATCAGTTCATCATTTTTCCAACAACCTGATGATAAAATCTTCAGTTTGATGATTTGGTCTCAGCTGGGCTCTTATTTTGAAGGACAGTTTTGTTTATATAGACTATATAATTAATTTTGTTTGTAGTTTCTGTTGCTTTATTTATTTGGGATATTTAAAACATCTTCCAGTTCCAGTGTTAAATAATCATTAGTATTGATAGTTTATTGATCTTGAAGAATGTGTCCTTGAATTATTATAATACTTGAAAATGGTCAATATTATTGTTTATCACGATAAATTCTGAGATACATTATCACCTGGCGGAATGTTATTGTGACGTGAGTTATTGTATTTAAGGTGTTTTGTTCAGCTGACTTTTGGGTCATGTGATCCAGGTGAGAGCTGTGATTGGCTGGCTGCGAAGTGAAACTTTTGTTCTTTCCGCCAACCTCCATGGAGGCGCCGTGGTGGCCAGTTATCCTTACGACAACGGCAACATAGGTAGAAACAAACCCAGAAACCTCTTGTTGCTAAATTCTGCTGCAGCTTTTAATTGGACCGTTTCTGTCTGTATCTTCTTCTTTAAGGTGTTACTTGGTTTTAGAAATAGTTTAAATTTCCTGGCTGGTTTTGCAGGTTCTGGTTGGACGGCCGCGCCCAGCATCACGCCTGATGACGACGTGTTCGTCCACCTGGCGAAGGTTTACTCATACAACCACGCCTCCATGCACAAGGGGAACCTCTGCGATGACAGCGGACCTTTCCAGGACGGCATCATCAACGGCTACTACTGGTACAAGCTGGAAGGTGAGCACAAAAACTGTAAAACCTTTTAAAATCTTTATATCATGTTATTATGTTATTTCGTTCATACTTTTTAGTTTAAACACTGTCACCTCAATGTTTTTGCTATAAGCTCTAAATTATGCATTCGCATGAAAAACTGCAGGCGTCTGTTGATTATGTGTGAATTTGACTGATTGATGTAATTTGATGTCTGGAGTCTACAGGACCACAAAAAGAGCTGCAGTGGGCCAGATTTGGGCCCCGGGCCTCGAGTTTGACACTTAATTTGTAGAAGAATGGGTGGTGCTGATTAGAACCTGGGTGCAGCTGAAAGGGGAGCAGCAGGCAGGCTGAGTGAGAGAGAGAAACGGCAGAGCAGCAACGAGCCGTAAACAAACATGCAAAACAAAAAGCAAAAAGGACAACAGGAATAAACAATAAATGTGATATAACTAAAATAAACAACTAAAAGACCAAACAAAAGACAGAAGCTATGCTAATCATGAATGGAAAACACACAACGCCGCCCCTTTAAGAGCTTCTGTGTGGTTCCAGGTGGGATGCAGGACTACAACTATGTGTTTGCGCAATGTTTGGAGCTGACGCTGGAGCTTTCCTGCTGCAAGTTTCCTCAACCCAAACAACTTCCTGCCCTGTGGATGGACAACAAAGAGGCTCTGCTAGCTTACATCCGGCAGGTCCACCTGGGTCAGAACCGTGTGTTAGCTTTAGCCTGAAGCTAACACCGGGCGCTGAAAGGATTGATGGGTCTCTGTCTGTCCTGTAGGGGTGAAAGGTCAAGTGTTTGATGGTTGGGGGATGCCGGTGCAGAACGCGGTGGTGGAGGTCGAAGGTCGCAGGAACATGTGTCCGTTCAGAACCAACCAGCATGGAGAATATTACCGGCTGCTGTTGCCTGGAAACTACACCTTCAAAGTAAATAATAATTACTACTTTCAAAATTTTACCTTCACTTATTAGAGCTCAGGTTTTAAACTACGTCTGGCAGCACAAGAAGGAAAAAACTAACCTTTTCAAATAAGGAATGCAAATTCTTACAAGACGATGCAAATTAGCCGAGTTTCCATCTGAAGGGAATCAGAGCGAAATTTCATCACGTTGTGCTGCAAAAAGAAATGGTGCAGAAATGTTTTAGTTTTAATGGCAAATATATAAATAACTCATATTAGTAACAAAATTAACAAAATCAGGCCAAAGCTTTTTTTCCAATAATAATTTATGAAGCTTCAACAGAAACTGCAGGAGAAGGTTTGATTAAAACATTTAAGGTTTTCATTTGATGGCAGAAGATCCAGAAATTTTACTGAAGAGCAAAAATACTTTATAATAAAACAACTGAAGTAAAAGTAAAAAGTAAAGCACAGAAAAAATACTCCTGAAAGGACAGTTTTTGGGTAAATGTAACTTTAACCCTGCAAATCAAATCTGCAGGAACAAAAAGTTTCTCATGTTTTTTTTTCTGATTTTCTCTCAGGTGTCGTATCCGGGTCACGAGGTTCTGACAGAGACGCTCAGCATCCCGTACAAGCCAGAACAATATTCTGCAATGAAGCACGACTTTAAGCTGCGACGCGTCGCCTTGGCAACGGACAACTCTCAGGCTCAGCTCAGCCCATCTTGTGATTACACATTACTGCTTGATGGTGGCGCCATCGCGGTGGGACCCGCCTGGTTCGGACCGATAGTCGGGGTCAGTTTAGTGATGGTGCTTCAGTCTGTGATGGACTGAAAACAGGATCTGAACCGAACCCAGAATCACTGACCAAAACCAAACCAGGTGAGAGGTCAATGAAGGTCAGCTTCACTGGCTGCTGCTGGTTTATGGCTCCAAAAAGCAACAAAAACAGAAAAGATTTCAATAAATAAAAGAAATGATGGCTGGATTCCATCTATCTGTTTCAGTATGGAAGAAGATTAGTGCCAAAAACAATTTAGATCCTTTTAAAATCAGAATTTTGTAATATTCTGGGATCGGAAATCAGAATTATAATTTTTAAAAGTCAAATTTCTGAATCATGATTTTTAAAAATTCTGAATTCTGAAGCCAAAAAGTCTGAATTCTGAGGGTAAACTCAGAATATGAGGAATTTTGACTGATTTTTAAAAAAGTAAAAATCCTAGGATTAAAGTCTGAGGTAAAAATTCTGAGAAAAAAAAAATGTTGAGAAAAAAAGTCAGAACTAAAGTCAACAATTTGAGGAAAGAGATCAGAGTTCAGAGTCAGAATTTTCAGGCTAAAGTCCTAACTTGTGGATTTTTTATTTTTATCAGAATTCAGATTTTTATTTTGTTTTAAGTCAAAGTTTTGGGATTAAAGTCAAAATTCAGATAAAAAAATTAGCTGTTTTTTTTCTCCGGCCTTCATCCTCTTCTCTAGTTTATTGTTGAACTTAGTTGAACAGAAATGAAAATGTAAAACATATTTAACTAATTTTACGTTTTCCCAAACACTGATACATTTCTGAGGTTAGAAGCACAACTTAAGATTTTTCTACGTCTATTTTAGGTAGAAATCTAACGGCTGATATTTCAGGATAATCGTACAATATTTAGATGAATTTAACTTTAAAGAAGTTACTAAACGAACCAAAAATAAATCACTTTTACATTTAAAAGGAACAAAAAGACATATTTATTTTGAGCATTTGTAATTTCAGAACAAACTGTCCATGTTTGTAAACTAAAATTGTACTTAAAGTCATTTAAATTAATAAATTAATAAATAAGGCTGCCTCAGTAGGCAGTTAGTAAACAGCGTTTCAACATTTCTTCTGTATATTCAAGGTGGGTTTTATTCATGAAGAATTTTTATTAATTACATTACTTCTGTTAAAGTGGCTTTTAATTTTTTAAATGCACTAATTATCTTTTTAGGGTAGTAAACTGATAGCTTTAGCAAAGCTGATGCTAAAGCTAAAATATGTTTGGTCAGAATAATTTCCATAATTATGCACATAACATTATACAAATTTATTATTTAATATTTATACTTGTTACAGTATTTATTAACTAAATTCAAAAGTAATTCTGCTAACTGGTTATGTTTCAATCTTTCTATAGACAGGTCGTTGTTGGCAAAATTAATATATTTTATAATATCTACATTTATTGCATGTATTTTATTGCAGTTTAATAAAAACTCCCATGAAAATTAATTATAATTTTTGATTTCAGTGAAAATCAGTATGTATCATTCTGTATGTTTGAGGATGTAAAGGAGGAATCGTAGAAATTGCTGATTGTTTTGTCTTGTCACAGAAAGCTTCATGTTTGTGAACCGACTGCAGGTCCTCAGGTTATAAAAATCAAATCAACGTCTGGAGCCAAAACTTTCAATTGATTAATTCTAGATTATACGGCATCTATGATGGTTGTTCAGATCCCTGCAGATGGAGAAACGGAGCTAAAAAAAACGTAAAAAATTGTAGCTTAATCTGCATAAGAAAAGTTTGAAAACTTGGAAATGTATTCCAGAAAAAAGGTTAGAAACTTTGAGATCAACCTCAGAAATTTTCTGGAATAAATTTGGAAATGTTTGAGTTTGAAAAGTCGTACATTTTTGACTTTTAGAAATGTTCAGAGAGCAAAAGTCCAACATTTTTAACTTTTGAATCTCAGAAATGTAAATTTTTTCCCCCAGAAAATTTCTGAGGTTTAACCTCAAAATTAGTTTTTGTTCCAAGAAAATTATTGACGTAGGAAGCACAGAAATTTACTTAATTTCTTTTTAGAAAATGTATTTTTATTAGTTTTTTGGCAGCAATGTAGCCCTCCTCCTATGTCTACAGTGGCTCTCATACAGTTTCTCATAAGTGTCTCCAGTAACTAAATTTGAATTTAAAATGCCACTGGCGGCTGGGAATTACCGTAATCGTTCAGTTTTTACATAAAAGCATTTATTTTTCCGTATGTCTAATTTAGACGAGTACAAAACTCCAAGATTACACTTGGAGGTAATCTTCATATTTCTGCTCTTCTCAGAAATGAAAAGGGTTTAAATTTGTTTCTTCCTTCTTCAGAGGAAAAATCCTCTGCCTCAGGACTTCATGAAGTCTTTCCAACCTGAGATTCACTCCAGTTAGTTGGAGCGTAATTTTATCTGCGTGGAAAAGCTTTTTAAAATTAGCACTTGAAAGGAGAGAGAGCTGCTTTTAGAACGGCTGGGATTACAACCAGAGCAGAGCTTCCAGCACACAGAGAGGAAAACAGCGAACTGGTTCACTTCCCCTCACAAATGACTGTTTCTCATCACTGTTCAGGATTTTTTAAACACTAAATTGCAACAAAAAAGCAAAAAACTAATAATTTTTTAGTTTGTAAAATAGATCAAATGTGCACTAAGACTCACTAAAATATAAAACCAAACATTTAACATTTTTGTTTTCTATGTTTTTATAAATCTTACCAAAACTGAGAGAAAGCAAGAAAAATACTTGAGAGCACCACCTGGTGGCCAATCTTGGTATCTGTGACTCTAAATAATTTCATAAAAACATAATTAAAAAACTTTTAACATTTATTTAGAGGTGGAATTAATCCACGTTTATATATATATAAACATTTATATATATATATAAAGAACTTTATATATATTTTATTATCTGACATACTCAAGTGTCTTCTTAATACATCAAAAACATTTAAATCTTGTAACTTTAGGTTAGTCTTTATGTCAATAAACAGGTTTATTCCGAACAGCAGGATGTCTGTTTGTTGCTCCAACACAAATCCCGTCTAACTTAATGTGTAATTTAGGGATTTAAAGTGAGTTTAGGTGAATTAAGGACGGATTAGCGCTCCAGTTTTTATCCCTAAAGTTCCTGGATTGTGGGAACCGTTCAAACCTCAGGACATGATCGACTCTTCAACTGGATCAGGAGGCAAATAGTAATCATGTTGTAGCTGCCGGCTTATTTGGCTCTGACATGTTCTCACAACTTCAGGGTAAAACGTCGATCTGACTCTTCAAATCTGATGGTTTTCTTGCCATATTTCAGGTTTTTCTACTTTTGTTACTGCTTGATATGAAATGTTGCCTCATAAACCTTCTGTGCCAAGCTGGACCGGGAGCGACTGCAGGCTTCAGTCGCTCTCAAACCTCAGACCTCAGAAAAGCAGGAAATCTTATTTGTTTTGTTTGTTTGCTGTGAAAAACTGATGGAAACTGAAATGTGCTGAACCTGAATAAAAACTAAGAGTAAAAAACTGTGTGGGCGTCTTTTTCTCATTCTGTAAAGGCTTGTTTTGAGTTTGCAGTTTGATAAAGAGGAAAGTTTGAGATGAAACCAAGAATATGAAAAAAACATTACTGCAAATAATTTCCAGTTATTAGCAGCTAAAATCCTGGTTAAGTTCATGTAAATCTTTAAACCTGAGGGAATTTGACATAAAAAAGAAAAGGAGAACCAGCTTTATGTGGTCATGAGACGAGCCATTAAAAACAAATAATTGCTAATTTTTAGGGACTCCCACTGGATTAGCTTTAAAATACTAACTCAATTAAAATGTTAGTACTAATTGGGTACTAAAACACCCAATTGGTATTTTTATTGGGCATTTCAGGTAAATATTATGCCAGGTGTAAAATTATCCTGACAAATTATGATAAAGAAGTTTTATTTTAATCGGGCAACACTGCCCTCTTGTGGACAGAATTACAAACTACATTCAAATTGTATTAAATAAAACTGATTTTTCCCCTCAATGATGAATGTCCACTTCAGATTTGTTTTATTTTCTCACTTTTTAACTCAGACTATACTATGACTCAGTTTTCCATATTTTCAACATCATACAAAGGGTCAGTATGACACATTAGTATGACCTCAAAAAGTAAATGACACTAATGACTGTGACTCATATAATCAACTTTGGTTTTGGTCTGTTAACTGCCTGGCTGTCTGTCTGCATGCGATCTGTTGGAGGCGAGTGAAACGCAGTTATCTGGTGAGCAGCAGGTGTCCATTGTGTTATCAGAAACATCCAGAAGAGCTAATCTCATTTCCGCGTTTTCGTCAGGAAATCCCCACGTTCATCTCCACCTGGTTCAACAGACAGTCGGGCTGCACTCACAAAGCTAAACATTCGATCCAGAGTTGGGATGTGAACAATAAATCGACTTGTGATGAAAGATTAGATTCAAATCGGCTGCAATTGAAGAATAAAACACATTTTTCAAAGCTGTTTGATTCAGATGGAAACATCTTATTTTTTATACAAACTACAATCTAACACTAGAAAATGTTAATTATAACACAAAATATTCAGTATCTCAGCTTTATGAAGTCCAGCATTAAGCTCAGCTTTTCATGAACTTTTTCAATTTGGCCTCATATTTTTCAATAAAAGTTAAAAAAATCTTGTTTTTATTGCTCAAAACTGAGAAAGAAAATGACAGATTATCATTTTCAACTAAACGTTTGACTGTTTTACTCATTTAATGTTTTGCAGCATGTAAGAAAAATCCAAGTATTTTGTTTTTTCTGTTTTGTTTAACCTACGATATTTTACATTCATGAGTCGCTCTTAGCCAATCAGAAGCTCCTCTGGTCAAACTCAACCAACTAGCAAAATAAAAGACAAATGACTTGCTTATTATTCAAACCTTGTTTTGTTAAATATTTGCGTTTCTATCATTACAAGGTTGTGAAAACACATTTTATGACTTTGGCTGAGAATTATTTTCAGAAATGTGTCAATGTTCTCTTCTTCTGTCTAAATAAAGGTAAATACAGGAAATTGAAGTCGTCTACTAACGAAGGCCCAAAGCTTCGTTAGTAGAAGCTGGTTTCTGACCAGTGATGGTTTCTGACCACCACTGGTCAGAAACCAGTGATGGACTCAGACCTGAACATTCAGTCACATAAAGTCGGTTACAAAGTCGACCTTTTGTCACCTGAACAATATTTCCACATTTAATTTTCTTCCACAGAATCTGGAAAACGCCTGAAGATTACAAGTTTGTTCACCAGAAAGGAAAACGTTAAGAACTGAAAACACATGATGTTTCACATGTTCAGCTCTCCGTCGCCCCCCTGTGGAAGCTACCTGGAGTTGAAAGCATGCTTCCATACATTGCAATTTTTTATTCTCTCGGTTTATTCTCATAAACATCTTTAGAAAGAAATGAGAGAAAATACAAAAACAGGTAAATCAAATGTTTAGATCAAACCAAACGTTTCTCCCTTTCACCCGTTGATCCACTTTAAATGAAACGAGGCCAGAGAAACCACAAGGTGGCAGCTGAGCGGGAATGTAGTTGTGACGTGTGCACAGGTGCAGGAGGACAGGAAGGAGGTCAAAGTGCAGTTGAATGAGGTCAGAGTGGTTTGGAAACATTTGCTTTGGGAGATAAGAACAAAGTCCAGGAACGTTTTACACTGAAGGGAACCCAGAAACAAACCAGGAACAGTGACAAAATAAGTACACCCCTGCTGCTTTGATGCTGAGACATCGTCCTCCAGAAAGAGAAAACGTCTGAGGACAAACGGAGAACATCCAAATGTCATGTAAGGTGGTGGCAGCATAATGATCAGGGCTTGTCTGGATAGAAGAGCAGAACTAAAGCTGGGCGATCAACTAGTTTAATTACTGTTTTTTATTTAGCAAATATGACTTTATTCTTGTAATCAAACAAAGATACTTTTTATTGAATTAAAAGCCACGAGTGAAAAATCAAATATAGTTTCTGTCAATTTCTTTTAAAAAAGATTTACTTTAAGCTGAATCGCCCAGCTCTAAAAGAAAAGTCAAAAGTGCTGTGACGGCCTAGTCAAAGCCCATGCGACGGGAATCCTGGATCGGAGGGTGAACTTACTTGTTTTTCTAAAATGAACAAACCGGAATGGATCTTTTGTCCATCAACCAATCAGATGTTCGTCTCCTTCGCGCTCAGCCTGACCCATGATGACCACTTCCTGTCCTGATGCCAGCTTCCTGTACAGCTGCAGCAGCTCGCCGGCCTGCGGCGCCTTCGACTCCGGCGTCGGCGGAACGTCGAAGTCAGAGGACGCCTGAGACGCCGGCAGCTCCTCGTGTCCTGATTGGGCCAGGATGAGGGTGTCGTCCAGGTTCTGGGAGGACTGGTTGGACTGGGAGGCGGACAGCGCCAGGCTGAAGGCGTCCAGGTCCTCCGGGGTTCGGTCGCCGTCGCTCAACAGATCCGGGGTCTGAGACGCGGCGGAGCAGCAGGAATGCGATTGGCTGTTCTGGCTGTCTCTCAGCGGCTCCGCCGTAAAGAAATCCTCCCACTTCGGCGCTTTGCTCACGTCTCCTGTCCCCTCGTCTTCCTCCTCCTCTTCGTCGTCCTCGCCGTTGGACTCGGTGCAGTCGAAGTAGTTCTGAGCAGCAGACGAATCAGACACCAGCAGAGGTAAAGACGTGGCCACCGGGGGCGCTGTTCTCTCAGCGGGCGTCTCTACGGTGAAAGGAGAAACAACCAGATCAACGTTTTCATCACTGAACCAAAATCATTTAAAAGAATGATTAATATTTGTACTTTAAGGCGCCTCGTTTCCCATCGAAGCTCGTTCCAAAACCAGATGAGCAAAAATCCGTCACAAATGATCTGATCTGTTTTCAGTCAAATCAAATCAGTTTTATTCTGCTGCCAAGTTACATCCATTTGAAAAGATGTTCAATATTATCTAATTTAGTACGGAGACAGTCATTGATTATATTTCAACAGTTTGTTGTTGGGTTTTATCTATAGTCAGAATCTTGATTTGACCCAAATTGAACATAAGTTTGGTCAAAAAATATTATTAAAATTGAACTTTGTTGGTCCCAAAATATCCTAATAAATACATTTCATGCTAAAGTTGAAGAGATGAATACTTTAAGCACCAAAAGAACTAATACTACAAGTTTATAGAAGTATTAATAAATGTGCAGATTATGCATTTATTCATGTATTTATTCGACATTCTTGTCTAACGTTTGTTGATAATATTCTTCAACCAAAATCAAACTGTTTGTTTTAGTTGAAGAAACAGAAAAATGTGAAACAGAAAAAGGAAGAAGGTAAAAATGTACCGCTGTGCGTTTCCTGGTTCAGGATCAGTTTCTTCCGGAGCGGAGCCAGATCCAAACCGTCGAAAAGCTCGTCGTCACTGCTGGAGTCTGAACACGGAACCAGGAGCAAAACATACCACCTCAAACTGGTTGACCTCATTTAAACTGGTTGACCTCATTTAAACTGGTTGACCTCATCAAACTGGTTGACCTCATTTAAACTGGTTGACCTCATTTAAACTGGTTTCAATGTGAAGGCTGCTGATAATCCAGCTGGTTTTTGCACTGCAGGCAGTAAAATGTTTATTTTTGATTTAAACTAGAAATAGAAAAGTTTATTTGTATTTTTTATGTATTTATGATATCGTGGTGAAATAAAAATCTTCAAAATGGGTAATTTAAAAAAAAAATCCAGTTGGATAAAATATGTCCAAACTGGACAGGAAGACATGGAGCGGTCTTCGGGTTCTGTGTGGGTCACCGTCAGTGGGCCGCTGAGCTCGGTTCCGCTTCAGGACGCCCAGAGGTCTGTAAACGAAGGCGGATTCATCAGGCTGGTTCCGGCACATCAGCCTCAACCTGGAGACACAAACATCATCATCATCATCCTCATCATCCTCAGAGCGAAGACGACCATTTTTCCAGATGTTTCCAGATGTTCTCACCGGAAGACATTCATTCAGAAAACTTTCCTGCATTAAAGCTTTTAAACTCACATCTGCGTGACGTCGGTCAGCGAGCGTCCGATCGGAACGACGCTCGGGAAAATGTTGACGGGCTGCAGGTAGGACAGGAAGTCCTTAATCTGGAACAAACGGGACAAAACCCTTCATTCATCTGAAACAACGAAACCAGCCGATGAAACAATGTTGGAGATAAAAGTGAACGTCTGACCTCTGAGTAGGAAGAGTGGAAGCTGAAACAGGCTCTGTAGGAACTACTTCCTGTTCTGGAGGACAGACTTCCTTCAGCCAAACTGAACTGAATTCATCACCATTTCCCAAAGCGAACAGTTCTTTCTTACTTTATGATGACGTTGGTCTTCTTGGTTCGCTCTCCGAACCACATGGTGGACGGTTTGATGCTGATGATCCGGAGCGGCGACCCGTCGGTTGCCAAGCAACCACACGGCAACCGGTTACCCTGGAAAAACTCCTCATCCTGCGGTAAAACACCGGACATTAGTCCTGCTCTAGACTTCATTAAATGTAACAAAAGCTTGTAAAATTTTAAAAATATAATGTAGTTGCCATGGAGACGAGTGGAACAAACCCGGGGATGCCGGCAGGCGTGGATCTGAGTGGTGCGGTCGGTGGTGACGTAGCTCAGGATCTCCGGCATCTTCTTGAACATCGCCAGACTGTTGACATGAATCTACAGGAGAAAATATTAAATATGTATAAGAAATATATTATATTAAAACATACTAATGTTTGAAATTAAAATCCTGAACAGATTCAACAGATTATTCACTTTCCTTAGAATCAGAACCAAAAGAGCCAAAGGTAGAGAACAGATTCACTTGATGGATGGATGAAAGAATGAACACATGAAAGGCTGAATGAACACATGAATGGCTGAATGAA
>VMRN01000157.1:507282-558279 GCA_010277015.1 Poeciliopsis turrubarensis | reverse complement strand
TGAAAGGCTGAATGAACACATGAAAGGCTGAATGAACACATGAATGGACAGGTGACGTTTTGTGAATCTTTATCCACCACAAAATTTTGTCTTTTCTGGTTCCAGATTTCTGTCATGAAAAAGAATCAGGAAAACTTATCGTGTTTCCAGACTCTGACCGTTTCCATGGAAACGAACAGGTTCCCAGGCTCTGAGCAGATCCTGCAGCCTTGGAGGAATGGTGGCAGGACTTACTCTGACCCAACAGCATGAGGAAACGTCGCTGAGCGGCTCACCTGCGTGCCGAACTCGTCTCCCAGGTTGGTGAACAGGTACTCGTATCCGTACGCGGCCTTACAGTTCAGCCACACCACGTGATACGGACTCTGGCCGATCCAGCTTCCGATCAGCTCCGAAATCCCTTTCAGACACACTTCCTGTCAACACAGGAAGCAAAACCAAACCTCAAAACACTCCAACGCTAAGCACTGTTAGCATTAAAATAGAGCCTTCCATGCTCTATATGCTAGCGTCTAGCTAGCATCATTAGCATACTAAACAAAACCTCCAACACTTAGCATTATTAGCATACAATACAGAATCTCAAGGATTGTAGGCTAAATAGAACAGTCTGTATTCTGTTCTATTTAGAGAAAAGCTGGTATCCATGGCAACCCCCATCATTAGCATGCTAAACAGAACCTACAGCACTTAGCATCATTAGCTGTAGCCAAGTAAAATGACTCACCCTGCTGGGGATCTGGTAGAAGCGCGGGTCGTAGAACGTGGAGTCCAGATAAACGCTCTGTATGTCTTTGACCCTGAGGGACATGGAGCGGACGGTCAAGATCCAGAACCGGCCAGAACCGCATGAAGTCGAGGGCCGGAAGCAGGGAGTGCACGGGCCACTTCCAGCCCACAAGCCAGAAGTTTGAAACCTGTCTGGACTTCACCTGCTGCCAGAGTGCAGATGCTCCATCCTGGACGCGTCTCCGACCGCCAGCCGGAAGTCCCCCGTGTACAACACGTTTCCATGGCAACCCTCAAACAGGAACCTGGGAACACGAGGTACAGGAGGACATGTACAGGATATGTGATGAAACAGGAAATACATCATAACCACTTCCTGTGGACCTTTTAACTGGTCAGATTCTTTGTCTCTAACACTGAACGAACAGATTCCTCATCCCGAACAGGTCCCTCCCCCCTTTGCTTCAGCGCTAAGAACAAGATTACTAGGAATCATTTGAAGAATCCGTTCAGAGATCTGATCAAAGCGATAGGGAGGGACCTGTTCAGGGTTAGGAATCTGTTCGTTCAGTCAGATCTCTAAACAGATTCTTTAAGTGATTCCTAATAACCAACAGATTCCTTGTTTTTAACACTGAACAAACTGAGTCCTGCCTCCAAGCAGAATCCAGACTCCTGGTGATGAACAGATTCTCAGACTGAACACATTCTTTTACTCCACTTACAAGTGATCTGGATCAGCAGTTCTTCTTGTTTTTAGATGCTTTTCACTACATTTCTGGCCACAACTTGAACGTTTTTAGAGGAAATGTTTGCTAAGCCACAAAACCAGACGTCACTCACATGACAGATCCAGGACAGTGACCTGCAGGAAGCAGCGTCACCACAATCTCTTCTTTCTGTCCCACAAACAGAAACCCAAAGTTAGAAACAAAAGCTGAAAACCTCGGACTGCAGCTTCGGTCCTGAACACACTGACCTCTCCGGACGCTTCGTCCACCAGGGAGATCTGAGTGGGGCTCTCCAGCTCCAGAGGAACCTGCGACGGAAACCAAACTCAGCACGGATTCCCAAAGGGTATTTTAAGCCTGGTAGGTCACCAGGCTAAACTTGCACCCCGCCAGGCTGAGTTTGTTACTTATTATACACAGAAGATGGTAGAGTTCCCAAAAATTAGTCAAGTAAGAGCAGCACTTCTACTACATATATTTACTCAAGTAAAAAATAAAGCGCAGTAAAAATACTCCTAAAAGTAAATTTCTCCAAAAAAAGTTACTAAAGTAAATGTAATGGAGTAAATGTCACTAGTTGCTACCAAACTCTGATTATAACATCGACAGTGAAAACGGGTTAAAGAATCTCTTTGTTGAAACCACAAAACGGCAAAAAAAAAAAAAACTAAATTAGAATGAAACGGTTTCAAAAGAACTACATTTATTTATTTAAAGACTTTATAGTTGGTGTTTATTTATTGGTAATAATGTCTTCCAATAACACATAGCACAAATGTAACATTAACTCAAGGTAATTCTGTTTAATACTAAACGAACGTCACTAATATTTAGGTATTTCCTGTAAGAGAAATGTTAATATGGCAACACTTTTAAGCATTTCAACCATAATTGTATCATTTTGGGATTTTATGCAACAGACCAACACAAAATAGTCAATTGTGAAGAATTGTGAAGTTGGCAGGAAATTTCAAAATTTCCTGCCAACCTCAACCCTTTAAACACTTTTTAACTCTAAAACGCGAAAGGCCTCAGGATGCCTGGCCTGCCGCCGAGCTTCTGGGGAAACTCTGGATGGCCTCAGTGACCAGTTTGGACCCGAGACCAGAGGGGGAAGTACTCACTATGTATTCCTCCCAGAAGGCGTACTTCGGGTTGTTTAGCAGCAACTCTTTGGTCACAAAGGAGCAGTAAAGTCTGACGGTTCGACTACAAACACAAACAGGAAGTAAGTTCTATTTACTCTTCCATTAAATACTTTAATATCTTTTTATCATATTTTTTAAAACTGTCACCATGTTGTAAAAGTACAATGTGAGAAACTCCTCTGAAGAAATGCAGCAAAAACCACCAACCAGAGCCAGGAAAAGGGTTTTATTGTTGTCAAGCAGCTTCATGTCCACATGGCTAAATGTGCAAATGGCAGAGAAACAACTTATAGTTGCAGGAAAACCGTTTATCCGCCGTCATCGGTGGCCATGCTATCGAGCCTTAGCATATCGACCTGTCCCAATAAATCAATTAATCACATCACAAATTAAAACGACTTGTTTTCCAAAAACTGGAGGACAAAAGTCTTCAGTTTGGAGTGTCGGTCACAACAATCCCTTTTCAGGAAGAACAATTTTGTTTACAGTGACTTCAACGTCAATTTTAGTCATTTATTTATTTATTTATTTATTTATTTTTTGTTGCTGATTTATTTCAGATATATGAAATGTCTCCCAGTTCCAGTTTTCAATGTTCATACAAATTTAAATTGATCTTTGAGGCTGTTTTCCTGCATTATTGTGCCTTTACAATGATATTACATATCAATGGTCTCAAAACAACGTTTTCCTTTATCTTTGTAACTTCTGGGACAATTTATCATCAACAATTTATCATCAAGCAAAATGTTTTATTGTGACAAGCCTACACATTATGAGATTGTGATTGACAGCACTAAGACCCGCCTCCCGGCTCTGATTGGCTGTTTCCAGTTAGCACTGTGAGAAACCAGAGCAAGTTTTCACTTATAGACCAACATCATATCATCACGAGTTTCAACTAATATATGAAAACAGGTTTAGATAAAAGTTACACACTGCAACCTGAACGTGTTTTAGACTCCATGTCCTTAATAACAGCTGCAGGTACCATGAAGCCCCAGCAGAGGAACAATAATTTCATTTCTTCATCTGTAGCCAAACGGCAGGTAAGATGCTCACCTGATCTGCAGCTTCCTCCTCAGCAGAGGTCCTTTCAGGCCTTTCATGTGGTCTGAAACGCAGAAGAAACCAGGAGTTTACGCGACAGAACCGAAAACAGCCAAATGTTCTCCGGTTTCATCACCTTTGTGACAGTGAGAGAGGAAATAAGCCTGCGCGTGCAGGTTCTCCCTGTCGAACCGGTCCAAAGACACGGTGGGATACTCCTTCATCCGACCCGCGAACGAACTCATCTCTCAGCCGAACCGAACATCCACCTGGTCGTTCTGCTACAACATCATCCTCCCGGTTTGTTTGTTGGTCCGCTCAGTTCAACTGCTCTTCTTCTACGTCCCAACCAGGAAGTGATTTCAGAATGTCGCCATCTGCTGGCCAAACACGCCTTTGCTGCCACTTCGCGTGTCCGCCATGTTGTGAATGGCATTTTATTATTATTTCTTTCTTAAAAATCATCATTAAAGTTTAAAAAACAGGATAATAGGGCTCAACAAAAAGATAACCAGACACGTAAAATAAAGGACAGTGTGATAAAATAAGCTGAAGTCATTACGATCACATAACGACGTCCATCCTTAAATTATAGAAGAATTAAAATACCATTTACTATGTTGGTACAATTATGGAGGAGTTCTTTTAATTGTTGCAACAATTTAGCACTTTCTTAATTAAAATTATTAAAGTAAAACAAAAAACATTGAATAGTTTTTTTATTACACTTATGAATTAAAAAAAATAGACCAAACGAAGCTTTCAAATGTTAACTTTTCTTTTTGCTTTTTATATTTCTTTCACAATCCAAAAAACTTCTTTGTCATTTTTAAGCAGCTATTTACAAAATTACAATGAAAGCAGTTGTTTTGTTGAAAGGCAGTCAAAATTAAATAAAAATAAATAAATAAAACAATATTTTTGTATTTTTCAGTACCATTACTATTTGAACAATTGTTCTTCATTTTGATAGATATTTTTAAATTTGAATGTTTACATTGATCTTAAATAATTTAAACACTATTTCTCTCTAAAAACCGTTTCTGTGTTTTGTGTGGAAGTTTTTATTTATTGGTTAAATATTCTTTGAGTTATTAAAAAACATTTTCTTAAATTCTATAGCTTTGGTATAAAAAAATAACTCTGATTAAAGAATAATCTTCTATCTCATAATTGCCTAATAATCCGATCAGAGTCAGTCCTCTCCTCCTCCTTCTGCTTTCAGGTGGAAAAGTCCAAATTAGAAAATAACAGTTTTATGTTTATTTTCCATCACAGTGGCCGAATAGCTCCTACTTTCTGAAATGCTTTCAGCGCCATCTGCTGGAAGATTTTCACTAATTATTAACAAAAGAAAAAACCTTCACTCGAGTCAATCCGCGAAAAAGAAGCTGAAGCTCCGCCTCCGCCGGCGCACTGAGCTCCTCAGGCTTGTAAATGATGCGGAGCATCGCAATTGGAAAGAAACGAAAAAACTTCACATCCAGCAAAAAATTGATTAAAGTTTTATTTCCCTTCAAACAGATACCATCTCACTTAAATGAGCAAAATGTTTCATTTTCAGTTCATCAAACTGGTGAACAACAACAACAAGTTAAATAAAAACTGAGCAGTTTTTGTTTTCTCAAAGGCTGTTTTTCTACCTCAGAAACGGGACGCCTGTTCGCTCGTCTCGTGACTTTACGGACTAAAGATGTGTTTTCTTTGCTGTTATTAATCTCTGGGCCTGTCACACTCTGCTCATGTGATGGTGACTTCAAGGGGGGAGATTATGCACATCTAAGGATTTATCACCTGATGTAGGAAGTTAACAGTAAGTAGAAAGAAAACTGATCCCATCAGCTGATCTCACTACATACAGCTGCTTCTGCAACAAAAACAAGAGCTCAACTGTATTCAATAAGAACAGAACAAAAACAACTTTTCATTTTAAGAATATAAAAAATACTATAAATGAAATGATGCTTGTAGGTTTGACAGTTTTTATATTACAAAGTACAGTTATTATTAACATAACAATGAACTTATGAATTAATAATTACGATGAGTTATTATGAATAAGAATCATTAATAGTATTAATAATTATTATTGTAATAATTTGAATTAAATTATTATTATTATTATTATACTAATAATTAGTCATTAGTGTTGCTATAATAATTATTATGAATAATAAACTAATAATTAAACAATTATTTAATAAATAATAACTATAATTGTAACTCAACAAATATATTTGTTTGGCTGGAGCATATTTTACTGTGATGTCAGGTGAAGTGAGATTTCCGGAGCGCGCCTGTGTCCCTGAACGCCTCTCGGTCGGCTCAACAGTTAAAGTGAAGTCACCTTTAAGGAGCTTGAAAACTGGAGCTTATTCCCTTTAACTCTGACCTTCTGTGAAACCATGTTTCCACTGGGATCCACTCGGGATCTGCGAGGCGAGTGAAACCGTCGGAACCGAGAGGTTTGCGGCTCGTTTGGTTCATCTGTGGCTGAATGTTGTGATTCTCTCCGAGCGGATGATCCGTTAGCTTAGCTCTGCTGTGAGTAAAGCTTCACTTTGCTGCTGCACGATGTTTCATTCTGCTGGTTTTGCGTCAGTAAAAAATGTTTTCGACGTAACTTTAAGATAAAATCGCTTCCTGAAGGGTAAATGAGGATCGTGCGCCTTAAAACAAACAAAATGTGTATTTAAGTAGATAAGCTCCGTTTGGTTCAAGCTAGCACTGCCAATGTTTACTTTCATAAATCTGTATTTCTCATCAACTGGGTGATTCATTTTGTAATATGTTCGTCTCCAAACTGAGCATCTTGAGTTTGTTTCATTAGTTTCTGTGCTGCTGAGAAGAAGCTTAGAAATAAACATTTTAAATCAGGGTTTGGATACAGATGAATGTTTTAGTGGCTCTAAAAGGCTGGTAAATATGCAACATTTTCAGATTTAGTACATTTTAACTTTAATTCAGAAACACCTTATCTCCACCCCACAAAGAGTTGGTGATGCTGGGGGCAGCAGTAGCAGTCAGTATTGCAGCGTGTCTGAACAGGCCTCTGACTGAAGAATGTTGATGTGACATGATAAGGCTCAAAATCTGGGATATTCCACCATAACATGGCAAACTCTGCTAATCCACCTAATCTGCTTTTGCCACTCCTCTTTAAATTTGTCTGGAAAGATGCTGGAGTTGGGGGTAAAAGTTTGAACTTCCTCCTCCTCTCTCTGCATCCATCAGCTATAAAAATAATAGGCCTTTGCCACGGCTATGCATCATTAAAACAGTCTGAAATTAAAAGAATTAAAGAAATATATATATTGTTGTCTAAATTAGCTCCAATTATGTGAGTTTAATTGAATTTTTTGCTGTTTTCCTGTTTGTGTTTTCCTGACATGTTGGCTCATTTTGTGTGAAATGTTTCATTGTGGGCTCATTTTAAGAAGCCTAGTGAATCACAAGGCGGTGCAGGAATGTAGCTTTAGGCCAGGTTTATTCCAGTTTATAATGAGCCTCTTGTTTTCTCTCTCTGGTGTTGTTGGGTTTTTTGCTGATAAAGCTCTGCGGAGGCGTTTTTCCGTTTTCCCCCGTCTTCTCGGCCAGAACAGGAGGAAATGAACGCAGCTGCGTGACTTTTCTCCTCACTCCTCCTTTTGTTTCCCTTTTTATCATTTCTGCTCGTAGCAGAACGTGAAATGTTTCATTTTAGCTTGTTTTGTCTAAATTTAGGCCGGCAGCGCCAGGTGTGCTGGCAGAAACAGGAAGTAGGGAGGTTCAGTGAAATCGAAAATAAAATGCTTCAATCTGCTCAACATGCCGTTTCTGAAATATGACGGTTTAAATGATTAAAAGCTGCAGAAAAGGTAGGAAACCATCAATTTATTTGTATTTCAAATAGTCAAAACAATAATTTTTCCTGCTGGTTCTCTGAGAAATAAAAGTGATTCCAGAAAGTAACAGCTTTTCGTTTTTCTGGGTTACAAACTGTTCGCTGCTCATTTTGACATCTTGGAAATGATTTATTGTCAATGGTTTAACTATCCCATCAATGGTTTAAACTAAACCACCTATTTATTGGAAGGTAAAATGTCTAAACTGAAAAACTCAAAAACACAACGTATTTTTAGTTCAGTTTTTAATGTAAATATCTTAGTACACCTAAATTAACTTACAAGTAACTTTTAAGCAAGATATATACTTAAGCTTATAATTCCATAATACTGATTTAAAAGTATTAATTTCACTGGCAGATTAACTTACAAGACATCAGTATTAAGGAAGTATGTACTTTAAATAAATTCCTATGTCTTGCTAAAAGTGATGTAAAAGTTAGTTTACTCCAAGTGTACTACAATATTTGCATTAGAAACTAGACCAAAAAATATTTTAATATTTTATGTTTAAGTTTCTGTGAAATAATTTGTTTAATTCTGCAATATTTTTGTCTAAACCCCTTCAGTGCTTCCATCTTTGGGTTGAAAGGTAGCAACTGCAGGTTAGTTTTTCCTACTGGTTCGCTTAATCCCTTCCACACTTGGCCACGCCCCCTTTTGGTATCATAGCTCCGCCCATATTTGGGTTTTGCTTTGAAAACCCTTGAAAAAACAGAAACAAACCTAAGATGACAAACCGACCGATGATTCATCAGACAGAGATGATATTTTCTCTCAAACAATCAATTCATCTCTGAACTGAAAGTGTTCATGTTCAAAGTTCACCAAAACCAATGGCAGAAACAAGAACTAGTTCATCAATGTTTCACAAGAACCAGAAAACTTCTGACCTGATCCGTTAGTTTGCATATCCAGTACCTCAACATGCAGCCGATCTGGACTCTGGGAAAGTATTCACTCCCTGGGAAAGTATTCACTCCCTGGGAAAGTATTTATTCTTTCCAGTCGGGATTTTACATAAAAGACCAGAAAAGGAAACTCAGTCTGTGTGAAGAAAGTGGTTCTGGTTTGAGCTTCCTCTTTTGGTTATGGTTTGTTATCACTGCTGAAAATGAGAGGAAGTAAAGGTTCAGTTAAATCTGGACGTGACCCGGTACCACGAGGGAACCACCGTCTGTCCTTCCTCCCCAAAACAGAACCAGCAGAATTTACTCCATTCATTCTGATTTAATTTCCCCTTTTCTGACTTCAGTCACACATTCATAAAATCAGGAACATTGCAGACAATCCTCAGCTTTCAACAGCAGAGTTTTCAGTCAGAAGCTTCTTCAGAGGTGATGTAATACAGACTGCGACAGGAGATTCTTCCTACCATCAGCATCAACAACTCTTTAAAACCTTAAATATAAGTTAAAACTACATTTCATTTTTTAATTTAATTTTAAAGATTTGGGAAAAAGTTGGATCCTTGATTCCTTTTTGTCCTCAAAACCTTTCCTTCCTGTTTCCTTCCTTACTCTTTCCTTCCTTTCTTTTTGTTCTTATTTACTCATACTTTTGTTTTTTTCTTCCTTTTCTGTCATTCTAGTTTCTCTCATTCTATTGTTTCTTTCTCGTTCTTTTTTCTCCTACTTTTAGTTCTGTTTTTCCACGTTCTCTCATTTTTTATTCTCAACTTCTATTTTTTCTCACTTATCTTCTCTCATATCGTTATTTTCGTTTTCTGTCGTTATTCACTCATTTGCTCTCCTGCCGTTCTGGAAGCCATGTTGTTTGTTTGTTGCGTCATTCAAACAAGTTTCTGCGTCTCTCCTACCTCCCAGCCTCCGCCATGTGTCCACCTGACCGTTCGCTCTGACCGATTCACCGACGCCGGGCTGGAGATGAGCTTAACGCAGTGGCTGAGCGTTTCCAGGAGGCGGCGCTATTGAGACGGGACTGATCGGGCTTCTGCTGCCGCCATGGACGAGTTCTCAACCCGTACCTACGGCACCAGCGGCCTGGATAACCGACCTCTGTTCGGAGAGACGTCGGCTCGGGTAAAGACTCCGGTTAGCTCAAGATTCAATGGTTTTACCGAATTGGGTTCCGGCCGGTTCTGGAGTCACGTGTTGAACTTTCCTGCAGGATCGGATCATCAACATGGTCGTCGGAGGCTTCACGTCTGTGGTGGTTCTGGTGAGTTCTGCTGTTGATCCATTTAGTTCAAACCGCTCCCACTGCCAGAACTGAAGTTACTGAGTTTTCTAAACATTTGAACCCCTTCATGACCTGCATCTTTAGTTCTGCATCTTTAGTTCTGCGTCGGGTTTCTAAGAGCCAGACTGCAGCTTCTCCTGGCTGAAGTCTGAGGCTGTTTTAACACCTGGTAGCTCAGCAGTTGCAACATTTGTTCCACTTCCAGCTGCTGTGGTTCTTTCTCAAACCAACCAAACTCTTTGAGCAAGCCGTTTCCCTCCTGGCCTGTGGGGGCGCTGCACCAACAACCACTGAAGGAAACGACATGAAAACCTGTGAAGACGCTGAGCCCAACTTAATTCTTCTTCAAATTGAAAAAAAATTGGGTGGAGTCAGATTTTAATGGTTGAAGGATTTCTCTCCCGCTAGTGCGAGGCTAACACATTTGTTTTGGTTGTATTTACCCAGAATGCCCTGCTTCTGGAGGGTCTCCGGTCCACTTGGTGTTCACAGGTGCATTCAAACCAAACAAAAGCAACATTCCTTTTAATCAAACCCAGACTGAGGTGTGTAGCCGGACCGGAGACTGCTCCAAAACCAGGAAGTGGACTTCAGCGCAGGGCATTCTGGGTAAACGCAACCCAGTATAACGTTAGCAGGAGAAATCTACAACTGCTAAAATCTGAGAGCAACCTGTTTGTTTCCATCTGGAGGTTTAAATGTTGTTTCTTTCAGTGGTTCTTGGTGCAGCGCCCCCACAGGCCGGGAGGGGAACAGATTTTTCAAAGGGTTGCTTGATTTGTGAAAGAGAACCACAGCAACTGCAATAAATGTGCAATAAATGTTGCAACTTTCACTTACCAATCGAGCCGATCTCTGCTGTGAACGTTCAGACTAAACTCTGATCTTCTCGTTTCCTAGATAACCGTGATCGGCTCCTTCGTCTTCCCCTCGTTGCCTCCGCGGCCGCTCAACATCTTCTTCGCTGTCTGCATCCTGCTGGCGTGCGGCTCCACCATCGTGCTGGTAACTAAAACACTGATCTGGAATACTCTCTGGCTTTCTAACGCAATCTATCTACAGATGGAAATATCGCTGCAACGCATCTCTAACGTTTACATTTTCCTTCCCGGCAGACAAACTTGAATTTAAAGTTTTGTTACAAATCTTTCAGGTTTCCTGCAGGTTCTGGAAACATTTTGGTTGAATTAATTTTCGCTCAAAATGGTAAAGAAACTCCAGCAGCAAAAGTTAGAGTTTTTAAATTGCAACTTAAAAAAAAAAAAACTTTGCTTTGTTGTTATTTAAAAAAAAACTTTAATACTTTTACTCTGTTACTGTTTTTACATTTTAACCATCAGTATTTTGATCAAACATAATAAAACAAACATTTTAGATGAGGACTTAAAACTTTTCTGCTTTTAAAATGACAAAAAAACAGATCTAGTGTTTTGAGGTGAAAGTTGAAAGTGAAAGGTTTTCTTCTTCTGCAGATATTCTGGTACCGGCAGGGAGACCTGGAGCCCAAATTCAGGAAGCTGATCTACTACATGCTGGCCACCATCGTGCTGCTGTGTTTATGTGCCAACCTTTACTTCTTCGACGTCAGGTAGAGGAAGAGGAGGAGGAAGAGGGGACCTCATGGTGTTGACTGACAGAGGAGGTCCAACGTGGACCGAGACGGGACCAAAAACACGGAGGGTGAAAGTTCCCGGGGTCAGAGTTCAGACGGCGGAACTCAAACAGAATCGTTTACGTCCCCATGAATCCTGACCCTTCAGCGAGGATCCAACTTGTGTTTCAGTGATTGGAAATAAAGATCTGAACACACTAAGCCTCCACCGGGGGCGCCAGAGAGTCACAGTGATTCACAACCAGAGAATGAAAAGTTGAACGTTGAAGTTAAAAATGGTCCAATTTAAGGAGGTTGGCTGAAACTGGAAACCTCAGAGCTCTGAATTTGGATTAAAAGGACCTTCAATCCCACGGTGCGTTCAGGGGAGGCTCTACGGTCAGGAATTCAAAGCTTCTGTTAGTTTACTAGTTGTAACAGGGAGATTTTTCACTTTAAACCAGGATCAAGTGAAGCTTTATCTGCTTTTTTACTAGATGCCTGCAAACTGTTTGATCAAATTGGAGCTGGGCAATTAATCCGATTTTTGGGTTATGAGGATTTTAATTTTGGAAAATGTAGATTTTTGTCCACCAGTTCTGTCTGTAATTCAGAGTGATGTCAGCACTTCCAGGGCGGCCATTTTGTTTTACTATTATGAGAATAGTAACAATAATAACAGAATAAAGTTGTAGTATCACCAGAATAAAGTCTATTAAATAATGAATAGAAATACCAAATCTTTTAACAAATTATCAGGATTTTAAAACTGTCGAGGAAACAACTGAATTTATTTCAAAGAAAAACCGACTTAGTACTTCTTTCTCATAATTTAGGTCTTTATTCTGATGATTTTATTCTTGTAATTAAATATAGTCTAGTAGCCTGGTCGCATAACTCAGACGGATTTAAATAAAAAACATAAAATCTGATCCAGTATGAAAAAGTTACATTTTAATCTGCATCATATCGCCCAGCCTCACTGAAATAATCTGCTCCGTTAATCCCACTGGTGTTGAATCTAAGCTGGACTCGTTACGCATCGTTAGTCTGCCTAGAGACAAACGGAAACTAGAATCAGTGTTTCTGTTCCTTAAAACTGGAAAATAAAATCGGAGGAAAGTCGATTTTAGATTCAACATACAGAAATTAACAGTTTTCCCTCCATTTTGTCACTTTAATGTGTTTTATTGTGATTTTATAAAGTAACAGCCTGAATGATATCAGTCAACTGGCCTCTGTGTGCAACTGAATGTTGGTGGAAATGCCAACGTTCCCTGAACGCCTCAGAAATGTTTCTACAAAACGTTTCCTTCAAGATCTGAAGGAAGGAAGGAAGTAAGGAAGCATAACTGGAAACCAGTTTTCAGATGCTGGTTTACTTCCTGTTGTCCCCATTGTCTCTTTCTTTTGTCTCAAAAAAATATTCTGAAATTTTGAGTTTCATCTCAGAAATATTCTGAAAAAATGCGTAAATTTCTGAGCTCAAAATGTTGAAAATTTGCTGGAAAAAACTCACATTTTCAGATTAATTTCACATTTTCTAAAAAATGTGAAATTTGGAAAGTTTCCAAAATTTTAAACTTTTGGAGCTCAGAAATTTTCATTCAAAGAAAAATCTGAGATTTATCTAAAAATTTTGATTATTTTCTTGCAAATTGTCAACTTTTGGAAAGCAGAAATTCCCAGTTTTGTCTAAAAAAAATTCTGAGATTAATTTCAAAATGTCTGAATTTTGTCTCAAGTTTTCATCTTTTGGAAATCAGATTTTCAATTGTTTTCTAGAAATTTTCTGAAATTAAATAAAACATTTCATAGTTTTTTCTTACAGATTTACTCTCTTTTTTTCCGCCTAAATACCCGAAACACGCCGGAGTGTAATATTTTCCCTTGCTGACTTTAAACTCTGGAGTTTGCGACCTCCACGTGAAGGTGGGAATATTTCTGGATGGAATAAAACCAGGTTTTATTTCATGTGCTGTGAAATAATTCAAAAACAAACTGAAAGACGGTAAAAATTGACCAATATAAAGTCTGATTTCTCATAACGTTAACATTTAAAACAAATAGTTTTAGTCCTTGGCGAATCGCCATGGCGACAAGCATGATTTTATAAATAAAGTCCATTTGGCCCGGTTCGTCCCAGAGGCCGTGTTCGGGTCGACGCTGCCTTCACATTTCATGCAGGGATTCCCCGAGATCTTCAGCTAAAAACGTCCCGATAAAAACAACTCACAGTTCGACTCTGATCCGGTTCTGGTTCTGATCCGGTTCCGGTTCTGATCCGGTCAGTCCGAACCTTCCTGGTTCTCCAGGATGGGATCTGCGGGCAGCGAAGAGGTCAACAGGGTTCCAGGAGTCGGTCAGGAGTGTTTTGGTCGTGGTGCGTTGCTGTTACCTGTCAAGGTGCTGCTGATGTTGGGAGGAGAGGCGATGAGAACGGCGCCGCCCGGTGGTATCCCAGGATGCACCACTGCGCCCTGGACAACATGTTGAGGATGAGTTCAGGGATTCGGTCGTTTAATTTATTGTCTTTATTTCAAGATTTTTAGGACCTGGTTCAGATTCTTCAGACTGTCGGATCAGTTCTGGAACCCAAACCTGAGCCGTTTACGTTCCCGAAGGTTTTTATTTTTACCTTCTCTGTGAAATCTTCACTTCCTGCCTCAGGCGTTTCCGTGACAACCGCCTCCGACTCCTCCAGGAGTGCAGCCACATTGAGGTCCTGGCTCCGCCCCTCCGGCGAGGGGGCGGGGTCAGCAGTCACGGTCTGGATGATGACGCCATCTCCAGAGCAGAGGCTGTCGGTCTGCGCAGGAAAAACAAGATGGCTGCCGAAAAACAAACGACCAGGACGGACGGACAGACAGAGGAGAGAGAGAGAGAGGAGACAGAGAGAGACAGAGACCCACCGACAGGCTGTGGAGGATGATGTGTTCCTGGGAGGAGGGGGAGGAGCCTGTCGTCAGGGTTACTGTGCCGTTATTGGACAGGCTGAGAGGAAGGCTTTGATTGGACGTTGTCTGGAGGTAGAAGGTTCCGGGCGTTCCGGTTGGCTGCAGCTGGAAGGACTGGAAACAAAACAAACGAATAATTATCTGATTTAAGAGAAAATACAATTACCTGAATAAAGTCTTATTTGGATTTAAAGGAACTCATTATCTAAGAATGATTTTTGCAAAAAAGTGTTGGGGATGTTTTGAATAGGCCACAGAACCATGCTTAGGGAGCATAATAGGTCACCTTTTAATTTTAGATGCAGCTTTATGGGTTCAAATTAAAACTACGGTGTCCTGCTGGGTCAAACTCACCGGCAGGATCTCGAAGGTCTGCAGCGCTCCTGAGTTCAGAGTGATGGCGTCTCCGTCTGCAGCCGCGTCTGACGCTGCAAACAGAAACACGGTGAGCAGGAAGAACGGCTCCTCATGTTCGGCTGCGTCGGGTCGCCAGAAGGTCGCCGGCTCTCACCCAGGTGAGTGATCTGCAGCGGGATCTGGACCGGGATCTGCAGCGCCGCCAGCGGGCCGGAGACGGGACTGCAGCCGCTGCTGTCGTCCAGCCGGGCCAGGCGGATCTGGAGCGAGGAAGAGGAGGGACTGCCGGGGAGGGACGCGGTCTGTGATGATGTCATCAGCTCCTCCAGGCCCTTCAGGAGGACTGGCACCGCAAACGCAAAGCTGCATCAGTAAATCTGAGCTGGGAGTTACTTTTTATGAAGTATTCAGTGATAGATTACTTTCCAGGCCGTCTGCTCACCGCTGAACGGGATCTCCTTGTGGTTGGCCACTTGTCTCTTGATGCTCCACCATTTGGAGCGCAGCCACTGAGGTGAGCGCACGCTACTCCACCCCCACGCCAGATCCTCCCACTTGATGTCGTTCTCATCCTCCACCTTCACCGACGAGATCCTACAGGAAACAGGAAGTTATTTGAAATCGTTGAGCCTCTGAGCCCGCGGCTGCCCGGCGCCGGACTCGGACCTGCGCAGGAGGTTCAGGTCGTCCTCTTTCGTCCACTCGGCTCCTCCACTGTGCTTCCAGTTCAGGTAGTTCAGCCACTTGGACCGACACTGTTTCTCTGAGCGCGTGCGAACCCGATCAGCCACCGTCGCCCAGGAAACCCCGGCCGTGACCGCCGACCCAGGCGACACGCCTGCCATTTCATACACCACCTCCGCCAGGCGTCCCTCCTCCTCCTCGCTCCATTTACCTGATGTGCAGCATTAGCGTTAGCGATAGCAGGCAGCTGAAACCGGAGCAGGAGGTTCTTGTCATGCTGACCCGTGTTGCAGGTTTCTTTCATCAGACGGCAGCGGTCCTTAACGGAAGAGGCGCTGCGACCCAGAGCCGCTCCGATCGTCGCCCAGTCGTTCCCGTGTTTTTCCCTCAACCTGGAAAAAAAAAAACAAGACGAATCAGGACTGGCTGGTAAACGAGCCTCCGGCCACCAGGTGGCAGCAGATTTTACTGAAACAGCAAAATAAAACAAAATATTTTATCCTATTATCATTTTATTGTGAACATTTTTGAATCTTGATGAAAATTTTGATTTATTATTTTCATGATAAATTTTAATCATTGATGGTAAATTAAAAAAAAATTAATTAAATTATCATAAATGTTAATTTTTCTAAAACGGCTGCAGGTTTTTTATGGTTTTGTTGTTAGACGCAGCTAAAACAAAGAGTGGATATTTTGTCAAATTGTTTCTTATTTGTCACAGAAAAATCCTTATTGTGATAAGAATGTTGATATTTCAGTCACTGATGGTGACTAAAAAACTGAATTACTAGAACTTTAATTTTTGCTGAAACGGCTACAAACAGAAATATGAATATTTATCATATTTATCATTTATTATGAAAAACTCTCACTGTGATGTGAATTATGATTTATCATCGTCACAATAAATTTCAATTATTGATCGTAAGAAAAACAAAACTGGTTAAATCATCAGAAAGTTTATTTTTGTAAAGTTTGCTATTTTATTAAGTGTTTGGACTGTTTTTAGAAGCAGTAGATATTAGAAGGATGATTTTTCATATTATTCAGTCAGAATTTTTCTTTTATTTTGATTAAAAAAACTATTTATAGTCACAGTAAGTTTCAGTCATTGGTAATTTGTGAAAAAATAAAACTGACAAAAATGTTGGAAATATTATTTTTGCTATTTTGTAAATCATTCGTTCCATGAAAGCAAGAAATGTTAGTAAACTTGAAAATATGATTAATTGCAGTTACTTGTTTTGAAATTGAAAAACAACAAAAAGATCTTTAAAAGTTCAAACTGAGTTGTTGCAACTCATTTTGTTGTTGTTTTGATAATTGGGTAATAAAATGCTGGTT
Organism: Poeciliopsis turrubarensis; assembly: GCA_010277015.1. Taxonomy (NCBI): domain Eukaryota; kingdom Metazoa; phylum Chordata; class Actinopteri; order Cyprinodontiformes; family Poeciliidae; genus Poeciliopsis; species Poeciliopsis turrubarensis. The sequence continues at coordinate 541,599 of VMRN01000157.1, read as the reverse complement.
TTACTCACGCTTTCAGCTTCTCTATCTCCTCCGGAGTGTACCTGGAGAGGAGAAGGACCAGTTAGCTCTCCTGACTGGGTCGCAGCTGATTCCGGCCGTCTGATCCTGAACTCACTTGCCAACGTGGTTTCTGTCGTCGTACATCCGTAAAACTCTCCTGTAGACGGCGAACAGCGGCCGGTTCAGCCCCAGCGCCACCGAGCGGTAGAAGTCCTTCCTCTCCTCTTTCGACATCTCGAAGATGATCTCTGCCGGATCCTGGATGCCGCGGCGCTGAAAGCACAGAGGGCTTTTTACGTCAGGGATGTCCAAAGTGAGGCCCGGGGGACATTTATGGCCCTTGGAATGATTTTATATGGCCCCCAAACTTCGACTCAAGGACGGTAGAAATTTGGACCGCCAGCATTTTCATTCACACCTTGTCATTTTTTTAGGGTAACATTTTTCACTGAGAAACTTAAATCTGACCTATTCTGCTTCCTTGAACAGGTTAGGATAGGTCAATGGCCGACACAAAACATGTTCATCACATTATTTTCACAAAATCATTCTTAGAAAATTACATTTCAGTCTGGCCCTGGCTAGGTATCTGGCGGAACGCTGATGGGGTTGCTAGGTAACGAGCAGAATTCTGCTGGGGTTGCTAGGTAACGGGCGGAACTCTGCTGGGGTTGCTAGGTAACAACACAGTGGCTCATGTGTTTTTTGCCAAAAACCAAGCTCGTGTTATTTTTTAAGTGCTTTGACTGTTTTTAGAAGCAGGTGAGACTCAAATGGAAAAATAAAAAGGTGCAAAAAGTGAATTTTGCTGAATCGGTCTCCTTTAAGTCTGCTTAAAATTGTAGTTGTTAGGTGCAACACAAAGTTTTTGTATTTATTAGCTGTTTTTCTATAATTACTAATGTAGAAAGTAGGAGAGCGGTACACTTTTCACTGAAAAAGACCTTTTATATTTGGATCTTTTATGGTTTATAAAGACATTTTAAAATAAACCTGTTTATGTTACAGCAACAAAATGTTGCTTTTTTAAAATTTACAAAAATATTTTATACTTTTAAACTGATTTTTTAATTTGGGTACCACAGCTTTACACGTTTGTGGACAGGAAACACAGAAACGATGATCGCCATGGTGATGGCCTACCTTCATGTATCGGTCGATGTTGTTGATCAGGATGTCGATCTCCTCCTTCGACCACATTCCCTGCTTCCACCTGTGACCTGAAGAAGAACAGAAATCATTATTAAACTAAAACTATTTGGTTGGTTTGACTGAGAGCAGAGAGAAAGAAAACCACAGAAATTTAAGCTTTGATCCCCAATGGAACAGAACCGAGTCTACCGGACTCCCAGGTGAGGAAACACCTTAAATGTTTTGAATGAATAACAGCTGTGGGTGTTTGGACCTTTGTTGGCCAGCGTGTCTTTATCCTCTTTCGTGGTGAACCAGGCCTGACTGACTGGTGACACCTCAGCCTTCTGCTCTTTGTCCTCATGCAGAATCTGCACCAACAAACAAAAACGGTTGTTTGTCTTGCTCTGTTGGACTCAGAACCATCTTCCACCAGTTCCAGCTTCACGTCTACCTCAATCTCAGTGACGCCGTCCTCAGGCAGGTCGCCTTCAGCGGTGGCCGTCATCGTCACCTCAAAGCTCTCGTCGTTTTCAGACACTAACAGAGGAAACAGGAAATGTAAAACCATCACATCAGGTTTGGTTTGTGGCTCCACTTTCAAACATCTGAAATATTTGTTGTCTATTTTACCAGTGGCTGGACGGTTCATGAACTTCTTACTTTAATTAAGATCGACTTCTTGCAAATGTGTAGATTGTTGAACTTTAAAGTCCAGAAGACGTAATGGCAAAGCCGTCAATACCAGTTTTAGCCAGTAGGTGTCATATTGTTTGTGGTCACATGGTGAAGCAAGAATAGATAAAAGTAGAAGGAGAAATGGTTGAACCAGAGGCGGCAAACCAAATGAAAAATTTAAATGTGTTTGTTCTTTTCTCAACACTATTGACTCACATTAGCTGCATTTTCATTGCACAATTTGACATTTCGAAAATACATTTTCTTAAAGGAAACACTACAATTTAGAAAAAAACTCAATTTTTTTGATAAATAGTTTGGGTGGCTGGGTGAGGAGGAATATTTTTTGGCCGTATTGCAGTTGATTTATTTTCCAAAACTGCTATGGAAACACTTTTTTTTTTAATCACACGAGTCGCACAATCAACAACAGGACGTTACTATTGGACTTATCTTGTTAACACACTTATTCACTTCTTAATAAGTGTGTACTCAAGTTTATTTATCAAAATAAACTAAGACGTCAGAGGCTGCGATGCTGAAACGCAGCTTCTGGCAGCTCTTGGTTTGTTCCAGTTCACAGTGTGATATGAAGATTGTGAGATCCAGAATCCCTTTAGATGTAAACAAATAAAAGTCAGAGACAAAAAAACAAACATCTCACTGGTGATGACAGAGAACTGAGGCGTCTCCGGGTTTTCCTCTGTGGAAACTCGCGTCTTCTTTTGAAGAGGCTCCAATTCCTCGTCTGCAGACAAACATTCATCAGACATCATAATTTCCCTTTGGGATCAATGAAGTATTTTTGAATTTAAATTTAATTTGCTACAGAAGGACACGCATCCTGTTTTGGTTACAGGTTGAATGTTAATCTTCTGCTTTCCGTTATAAAGCAAATATTTTAAAGGTGAAAAAACAAGTGCAGTCACAAGCCATGTTTCTATTGATATTTTTTGAAGAAATAGTTGATGGAAACAGCAAAATTAAATTCTTAAATTTAGCAAAAACTGGTGGTGGTTTTTGGCTTTTATGAGAAAGAACTGATGTGATCTGATGGAGACACGTCAGGGATTTAATACTCTTGGGTTTTTCATTACACTTTAGTTTTATTTCAATGTGACTTTTTGTTTGTCTAATTCATCTAGTTTTAATTAGTTTTTAGAATGTGTTTGCTAGTTTTTATTAGTGAAATAATGTTTAAGTTTAGCTTTTTATTAGTTATAGACATAGTTTAATGTTTTACATAAGTTTGTTCATTTTAGGTGAAGAATTCAAACAGTAAAAGTATTTTGATTCTGTTTACAGCTTTTGGGTCATTAATACTCAACAGAAGATAACATCTTGATCAAATATTTTCAATTACTGTAGAGCAACAAACTGATGCCAGTGTTTTCTCCCAACTTATGCAGCTGCCACTTTGAGAAAATGTTTACATTTTTCCAAATTTTGCTTTTTTTCTGCTATATGTAGCATTAACATCTGATAAAATCACTTTGCATGGCCTCGTTGACTTCAATACATCTAAAAACAATAATCATTTTGTTGTTTTGCTACATTTTAAAAGTTCACTGAAATTTAATTACTGAGTTGTTATTACTGAGTTTTCTGCTTGTTGACCCACCATTTGAAGGACAGTGCAGGATGATGCTGCCATCACTGTCATGAGTTAAAGTGACGGGCTTTACGCTTTCTAATGCTGATGATTCTTCTTCTTCTGCTGCTGCTGAGCTCATCCTGCTCCTGCTTGAGACACAAAACACACCAACCTAACTGCTGCTTCCCTGACACAAAGCTGGGTGTGACTGTAGCAGAACATAATGCAGAACAAAAAAACTTTTTATGTGCAAAGAGGAAACAAGAACTCTGCAAATATCAGCTAAATTCTGACAAACTACTTTTAAAACAAAAGTTAAAAGAAAAAGATGACAATTGCTAAAACAAAGTCTTTGTTAAATTGTTTGAATTGTTAAAACTGTGCAGGTAATGTATCATTTATGTAGCCACTGTATTAGGATAAACTGTCAAATGTCTACGAAGGACTTTGTAAGTTTGTTTTCTTGTTTTATTCTGTTTTATGAAGATAAATAATGCTGAATACAGCATAACTGAAAAATAACCCGTTACTTGTCATGCATTTACAAAAAATATTGAACTTTGAATTAATTTAGCTTCACTCTCTGTCGCCCTCTACCGTTTTCAACTTGAAACTATGTCAACAAGTACTTTTCTGGATTATTTTATTACAAATTACCATTAATAAACCTTATTATTATATAATATGCATGCCGAATTATAAACTTTGTAATGTAAAGTTGAGTTTATGTGAAAACTAAACTAAAATACGTTTACAGTATATCTGAATCAGAATATAATGCATAAAATGACATAATCTTTATGGGGTTTGGAATGCGGCCCCGTCAGGCTGAGGAAAATATAATTAGGCACTCAATGTGCATCGTTTACTTCTATAAAACAATACGCAGGAACAGAGTCATATTCCAGACGTTCAAAATCTAGCAAAGAAAACCCAAGATTTCTCGTGTTTTTTTGCTGCTGCTCTGGAGCTAACAATTAGCATCGAGCTAAAAGAAAGACGACATAAAAATCTGCGGCGCCATGTTTGTCGACAAGCTCTAGCTTGTGGCGCCTGTGTGGTTTTGGCTATGATTTAGGCTTTAAAACGATTTTTATGCTTTGGTTTCGGTCCTGCACATCTCATGGTCTCTGGCCACCAAAGAGAAAGTGAATTTTACTTTTGATTCGGCTACTTACTTCCTGTTTTTGGTCCGGGGACTTTCGAGGTACCAGGATGAAGGTAAAGTGCCAGGATGAAGGAGAGCCTCACGGAGGCCACGGGTTGCCAGGTTTGATCCCAGTTCTATTTTAAAATGGTAAACAGTAAATCTTTTGTTCATTTGGAACAAAAACAAACAACAAAACAAAAAGATAAAAACAAGAAAACAAAATTCTTGAATTGCACCTCTCTTCTCCAGTAAGAAGTCAATCATGGGTATGATCCTTGTCCATTATGATGCATGGAAGAAATTATTTTACATTTTTTCTTTGGTGCTACTTTTCTTCCATTAAGCCTCATCGCCAAATTCTCTGGGATTTTGGAGTCATAGATCAGATGTTATCTATGGTTTCTGAGATGTTAATCTACTTCCACAAGTAAAATTAATACTTTGTTGTCAGTAAACAAGTAAAAACAAAAATCCTTCCAGCTGGACAGCATCCAAATCTGAAATTATCCAAACAAATAAAAGATTCACAAAAGTATACAAAAAGAACAAATCAAAACTATTGCAAACGAGCTGGCAGGTACATATTTAATAACTTTGAAACAAACATGACAGAGATCCATTTCGGTGCAAAAAGGCAAACCTGGCAACCAATTTGTTAATTTATTTAGCTGATTTTAACAGAAAAACACTTCAATGCTTCTATATAAATGCTCCTTATTTCTCATTTTACATTTATATTTTAACTTCAAGTCCAAACTTTTAGAGGTTAAAAAAAAATACAGTAAATTGTCAAAAAAAAATAGTTCCGCGTTTGTTTCACAGGGACCCTATTTGTAGCGGGACGATGTGTCGAAGCTGCTGAAACCCGAAGGAGCCAAACTGAAGCAGAATATGGGAGACCAGCCGGCCAGAGTGTGAGTTTAAGCTACTGGATGGTTTATATGATTAAGTGTGAATGTGGATTTAAATAGATTAAAGTCATATTTTTCCGGAGCAGTAAAAGCAGCTACTTGTTTTGTGTTGACAGTTTGGTGTGCGGGGATGTTGAGGGCAGGCTGAGCTCTCTGTTCAGCAGAGTTCAGGCCATCCAGAAGAAAACAGGACAGTTTGATGTGAGTTTGACTTTATTCCCACTGTTTGACTTCCGCTCAGCCTCAATTAAACAGATGTTTTCTTGCAGCTGCTGCTGTGTGTTGGGGAGTTTTTTGGAGTAACCCCTGAAGCAGAAGCAGAGTGGCAGCAATACAAGACTGGAGCTAAAAAAGGTGGGATTGTTTATTTATCCCAGAAGAAAACGAAATATTGTTGTAACTCATGCAAAATTTCCAGTAGCAGTCAGTGTTGCAACAAAAAGGCCTCTGCCTGAAGACTGTATTACAGTTCATTGATATAATAACAGCGCATTATCTTGGCAGCAGACATGATGTTTCACAGTAACATGTCCTGGATGATACAATCAGTTGTTGACGAGCTCTGCTGATCTTCCTCCTTTGCTTTTGCTGCTCGTCTTTAAATCTCCAAACTGCAAACTTGTCCAAAAGTTCTCCTATAAGTCGAGTTCCCTTCATGTGGTTCCTGGTCAAATTCAGTCAAATCATTTTTCTGTTTTCCAGCTCCGATCCAAACTTACATCCTGGGAGCAGCAAGCCAGGAAACAGTGAAGAACTTCCCCAATTCTGACGGTTCTGAACTGGCTGAAAACATCACATACCTCGGTAAGACTGCAGAGATCAGAGCTGCACTTCCATCACAGGATTATATGGAGGCCAGAGACTGCCAAAATTATTACTGAAGCCAAAATTACCTCAATGATGAATAATAGACATTTAGAGCTACTCCTACCCTCTGGAGATGATTAATATGGAGGGCTGAGACTGAAAAAAATCAAATGTGCAAAAATACACAAAAGAAAAAACTAAAACTCTGGAATATGGAGGACTAACACTGCCAACCTCAAAAATTGATGCAAATGTATAAATAAAATAAACTGTCTCTATGAAAACAATTTAGATTCATCCTTGTCTGCATCTAGAAATATATATATGTAATATAATTAATATATATGTAATAAATGTTATTTAAAATTTTTCTGTATTATATTAATATTTTACAAATGTTAAGGATGAATTAAATTTTTTAAATGCAGGGGGAATTTGTGTTGTTTTCTAGACTTATTTGACATTTTGTGTATGATTAATGAAATTTATATAAATTTAATTTAGAAAAAAAGCACAAAAATCCATATTTTTAAAATTAAATTAAATAACAATTGAATTAAAATAGAATTAAAATATTTTACATTTTAAACAGGGTATATTATTAAAATCTATATTTATTCTGTATCAAATAAAAGTTTAAATCTAACAGCTTTCCTTGTCGATCTGAATGAAAATGACTGAGATTTCCTGATGAAATCTTCCGGGTTTGGTGCTGCATTCCAGGTCGGCGTGGCGTGTTCACGGGCGCGTCAGGACTGCAACTGGCCTACGTCAGCGGCCGGGAGGCCCAGCAGGAACCGGCCCCGGCTCACTGCTTCACCTCCAAAGACCTGTCGGCGCTCGTCACCTCGCTCACCAGCAGCTCCAAGTTCAGAGGCGTCGACATCCTGCTGACGTCGCAGTGGCCCCGAGGCGTGTGGCAGTATGGGAACAACCCGGTAACCCCTCCTCTGCTCAACATGGACGCTCTTCACAGCAGTTAACGCTATAAATAGGAAAGTTTTTGTCTCACAGGAAGTGAACACAAAGTCATGTGGAAGCAGCTCCATCGCCAGCCTCGCCGACAAACTGAAACCGCGCTACCACTTCGCCGCACTAGAGGGCGCTCACTATGAAAGGCTCCCATACAGGTACGCAGCAGAGCACAGATCTGCTTCAGGATGGCAGAAAAACATTTCACAATTAAACGTTCATCAATAATTACCAATAACTATTGATAATCAATAATGATCAAGGCGTGACCTTTCCTGTTTTACCCAGTTTTCACTCCACTTTAAGCAGTTATGAGGTACAGTGGCTAAACATGAAACTGCTCCTGCGCCAGTCACCAGCAGGTCGTTGCTAGGCAACCAAAAAATGAGTGAGTTAGTTGATGCTGTGCAGTTCTGAATCAAAGTTCAGTGAATATTCTATTAATATTGATCACTATCGCCATATATTGTTATTGGCTTATTGCCCAGCCCAAGTCTGTGTCAACTAAAAATATACAGACAAATCACAAAATCATTGCAGTTTTGTGTTAAAATGCATCATAATCAAAGTAGCAAAAGTTATGTTAGAGCACTCAGTTTGAGGTAACGGGATGTTCTGTTTTCCTCAGGAATCATGTAGTTCTCCAGGAAAACGCTCAACATGTCAGTCGCTTCATCGCCCTGGCAACCGTCAACAACCCCGCCAAGAAGAAGGTAAACGGGGAGTCGAGCATTTTCTGCATCAGCTCCAAACAAAGAGCAGAGGCCTCAAACTCAAATGATTTGGTGGCCATTTTAGTTTTTAAACGGCACAATAAACCTCAAATATTTCTGAAAATATACAATTTTAATTTCAAAATCTCCTCAAATCTGCTCTTATGTGTTGAATTTTAATAGATTCACTTTTGTTTAAGTAAAGAATCTTAAGGCTCTTATTGCATTATGTTTTTGACATGAGGTAGAGGCCTCTGCTAGAGAGATTGAAATAAGCAGAGTTTAGCTAATAATGTCAATTTCCATGCAAAACATCAACGGTAAACTTGACCAGCCATGATTCAACCACCGCTTTACTCTTTCGTTGGACAAGAAGAAATGTCGGTTCTCCTCGTTTGTTCTCTTCGCAGTATCTTTACGCCTTTAACATCGTCCCCATGAAGAACATGGATCCCACAGAGCTGGTGAAGCAGCCGCAGGACGTCACGGAAAGTCCTTACAGACGCTCGGCTAAAGACAAAACGGAGACGCAAAATCCGCCGTTCAGCACCACAGAAGAAGAGGTAAAATATGTGAGACATTGTTTTAACGGAGCGAAGACACATTGTACGATTTTTTTCCTCTCTCCTTTTCCAAATTGACACCTTAACTGCAAAAACTAAATCTTACCAAGTATTTTTTTAAAGTAGTTTTTAGTGCAAATATCTTATTATACTTCATATAATGCAAAACTAACTTGCAAGGCAAATGTTAGCAAGTTGTAGAAGCTTATTTTAAATCACTAATTCCTTAATTCCACTGAGATTATTTCACATAAAACAAGACATTTTTTCCACGTTATGAGCTAAATAATCTCCCAGTGGAACTTACACTTTTTCACCAATATTAAGAAATTATTGACTTAACAAGCTTCTATATATTTCACTAACTTACTTGTTAGTTTTGTATTATTATATATTATTATTTCTGAGCTGCAACCTTCTGTCTGTTTTTAACCGCGGTGTGTCCAGGAGCCGGTCCACCAGTTCTTCTTTGACCTGAGCAGGAAGCAGGGTGGGGCCCCCAGGGGCCGCGGCGGGAAGAGGCCCTCAGACGGACGAGGTCGAGACGGGCATTTCCAGGGGCAGCCCAAACAACCGCGCCGGCACCGTGAGTCTGCAGGAACTCAGAAATACCACACAGCTGAAGGCATCATCAATAAATCCGACAGATTCTCTCATTTTTGACTTTCCTGTTTGGAAACAAGAGAAGTTTGGCCTCATTTAACCTCAAACAATTGGAGAACGAGGTTAGATGTATGTAAACTTCTGGTTTTAACTGTACAAGTTCATTTTATTAGGAGTGGAAGAAAAACAACCAGCAAATTCAAACCAGTCCCAAATATAATATGCATCTAAATAAATCAGTAGTTGATTAAATGGAGTGGAAAATATAAAATATTATTCCAACGGATCAGAAAATTTTAAAAACTTTAAAAGTGTCTAAAATTGGAACTTGATTGATTATTTTTCCTTTTTACCTTCACATCAAGAACTTGATGGTGAAACAAATGAGAAAATCCTGAAAGCCAATAGAAGAAGCAACGAAAAGCTTTTTCTGTTTTTAACTTGCGCTGCTCTCGCTGTGTGCAGCTCAGCCCACCGGGCCCTGCTGGTTCTGCCTCGCCAGCCCTCAGGTGGAGAAGCATCTGGTCGTCAGCATCGGAGCGCAGGTCAGTTCAGCCTGCGAGTTTAAGCATGAACACATTAACATCTGCAGAGGTTCATGGAACTATCAGTTTATTGTAAAGTGGTTGGTGACGTTTCCACTCTTTTCACATTCTGTCACATTATAACCTCAAAATTTCATTAATTTTTTCAGGAAATAAACTCTTTGATCTTTATGTAAAACACTTAACCCAACTTGTTCTCTGACAGAACCGAACTAAAATCTTCCTTCCAAGTTTCTTGTTGTTTGTTTTGATGGTGACTTGATTCTTAAGCACTTGGCAGGAGTTTTTTTTTCCAAAAAGACTTACAAATGTTACAAATGGGGTTCAAATAATAAACTTTTTGAGGTGTAAAACCAGCTCTGCACATCATTCTGATCCATGATGGTGAAATGTGGCGATGGCATCGTCACACCGTAGAAAAATTAATGCTTTTAATTATGACCATTTCAAACTTTTACAAATTATTATTCCACTGTGGGCTTCTAAAGCCTGGTGGAGAACATTTTATTTTTATGGGTTTCTTGAGAAACGACTAACTCTTCTACTGAAACATACTCATTGAATGTCCTTGGGAAAGTTTGGCTCGTTTCAGTCATCAGTCATTAATCATTTGTCGATTCCTTGGAAGGAACGGTTACAGGAAAGAACATTTCCATCTGAAGCTCTTCCTTGGATCCCTTCCTCTTCTGAAAATGTTTCAATATTCTCATCTGAAAATACAACCGGAAGTAAAACTCAACGGAAAAATGTCCCAACATTAATGATTCAACGTGTATCTGAAACATTAAAGGCCACACGATATTAACTACATTCAAATGCAACATAACTTTCCTTTCGCGTGTTTTCTCCTTTCGCATGTTTTCTCCTTTCGCATGTTTTCTCCTTTCGCATGTTTTCTCTGCTTCAGCCTCTGGTTTCCTTCTCTCCTGAAAGCAGCACAGAACAGAAAGCAGCTTCGCATTCATTTGAAACTGATTCTGGTTATATAAGTGTGCAGATGTAGCCTATTTATGTCTGCATTTCATTTGTTTTACATTGTTTTATCTTGTTAAGAAAACACTTTGTTCTTAAGTTTGTGTGGACCCCGGTCAGCTCCATGTAGAGGACATCCTGCTCTGTGTCCGGCAGTGTTACCTGGCCCTGGCGAAAGGCCCGCTGACTCCCCGCCACGTTCTGATCCTGCCCATCGGCCACTACCAGTCTGTGGTGGAGCTGAGCGCCGACGTGGTGGAGGAGATGGAGAAGTACAAGTCGGCGCTGAGGGACTTCTACAAGAGCAAAGGAGAGCGCTGCGTTCTGTTTGAGAGGAACTACAGGAGCCAACATCTGCAGCTGCAGGTGAGGTTCAGAGGTCATGACCTCCAGAGACCCGGGAAACCTTAACTGAAAGAAAACGGGAATAAAAACATCACAGCTCAGAATCACAATGAAAGCAGGCAGTGACACATTCAGGGTCCAAATTAGAATAAAAACATCTGTTTGGATTTTCTCATTTTGATTCCACATTTTTGGTATCAGAATATCTATAATCATAAACGATAAAAACAAAACTGAGGTTCTTTAAATCAAGTATTTTTAAACATTGAAAAAAGCTGAATCTTCATCTGGTTTCACAGAAAGTCTAAAAGTTCATTGTTTAAATCGCATTGGGATTCACTTCATTTCAAATTGGTTGGATTTAAGACATGGACAGCTTTGAACATCCTCTTTATGGGATGTTCATGGGAAAACAGAGCGTCTTCAGTCAGAGGCTTCTTCAAATTCACTGTGGTACATACTGCTACGAGATCTTTCCTGCCAGCAGCGTCACCATCTACAAGAACTATTTAAATAATTTGAATTATGAGTTGCAATTTCCCTCCAGGAGCAACAAAGTATCTTTGAATTGTGACATCGTCCCTGATGCTAACCTGTGTGTTTCCACCTTTATTTTTCAGGTCGTTCCAGTTCCGCTCAGTCGCTGCACGACAGACGACATCAAGGAGGCGTTCATGGTCCAGGCTCAGGAGCAAAACATGGAGCTGATGGAGATTCCTCAACACACAGACCTCAAACAGGTTGCAACATAAATCATAGCCTAAAGTCACAGTGAGGATCTGCTGTTTCGCTCAGTAGTTACAGTTTTGTAATGCCTGCTTTCAGATTGCTCCTCCAGGGACTCCGTACTTCTATGTGGAGCTGGACTCTGGGGAGAAACTTTACCACCGGATTCAAAAACACTTTCCTCTGCAGTTTGGAAGGTGGGAAATTAAAAGTCCATCTAAATAGCTTTTTCTTGATTTTTGATGGATTGGAAACTGATATATTAGGTGATAGTAAAGCCCTCCTGTCATGCAATACCTGATTTTGCCAGAGAGGGTGCCAGAGAGCGCGTCAGTTTTTCCAACCGCTTGGTAAAGATAACGCTGATGTACAAACTTGTCTCCCACTATGACGAAGTTAGATGCATGTGTAAAAACAAATGCAGTAAAATGACTCGGTAAAACATGAATGAGGCGATTAGATGCTGATGGAAGCTGCTGTGTGCAGGGAGGTGTTGGCCAGTGAGGCGGTGCTGAACGTCCCGACTCGAGCCGACTGGAAGGAATGCAAACAGAGCAGAGAGGAAGAGGATGACAGCTGCAAACAGCTGAGAGACGATTTCCAGCCGTATGACTTTGCCTGGGACGACTAGCATGCACACACCCATTCCTGTTGATGTGGTCGACTAGTTACACGGTGGCAAAATGGGTCGAAGACGGCCCACTCTGTTCGGTTCCCTTAGCTAGGTCTGAAACGTGTCATTCACAAATTAAAACTTTTGCTTTTGTACATTTTCAAGAATTTGCAAATCTCAAATAAAGAGTTTTAAATTTCTTAAACTGTCAAATTGACTTTTCATGTGACATTTTTCTGAGTATAACAAATCAGACATTTATTCTAGATGAGAAAAGTGGCTTCTTCTCTAAGATTTACATTTTACTACTGGATTTCCACGCTGAAGATTATCAAAACTCAACTGTATGGTAAATTTACTGATCAGAAAAAAAGTTAATTTCTCATCACCATCATGAGATTTTGCTGTGAAACGCTTAAGAGTCACCAGGAGGTTCGTTGTGTTGCCCAAAATGGTGAATTAAGAAACAAACATTTTGGTCTCCATGTGCAACACAGACGTTCCCAAAAGGTGAACAAAGTTTTGATTGACAGGGAGACAAAATATTTGTAAAATCAAATCAAATTAGACAACAACAGGTTCGATGGTTTATAGACCATCTGGTCAATACTCCACAAATACGTGACTTAATTCATTTAAATAGTTTGAAATCTTAAAAATGTCTCAACTGCTTTTCCCCCCAAACGAGATCCTGTTTCCCCTTCAGTAGATTTAAGTGCTTCGTCTTTAGGAACCTGCATTGAAATGACCTTGAACCGTTTGAAAACAATTGAGAAACACTGAAAAATGCTTTTGTAACACAAAAATCAATGTTTATTAGATCCTTATTTTCCATCTTAAACACAAACTCCATTCATCAAACTTGCATAAAACTCCACAGTTCTTGATTAAAATAAAAATAATCTCATACTGGGTCAAAATATTTAGTAATCCACCAATAAAAAGTTGGGTTACACAACATAAACCTTTAGTGCATTTGTAAACCAAACAGAATTATATTTAACATAAGATTACAAAACAAAACCCAAGTGTCCAGAGGGAAGACGAGTCCCACGCGTTTCCTTTAGTCTCCTCACAAAAACTACGTTTAATTTGAAAGCACAAAATATTTCAGTTGTGTACAAAAATAATCTTCCTGCAAACCTAAACATGGTAGCGGCTTCATACACTCATAGATCGATGTAGCCATCCTGTATGAATCCAACTAGCAAATTAAAATTGCTTAAACTCAAAAGCAGCAGGTTACACACTCCATAAATAGTGAAAAGAAACAAATCCAGTTTACACAAATTCTCTGGACCTCTTGATGGCACAGCAAAGGATCATGCTGAAGATCATCCCAAAGATCTGCAGAAAGAAGTGGAAACAAATTACTTCTGGAGAATTTATCTGAACAAAAATCATGTATAAAAGTGGGACGAGGATCAACTGCTGCCTGCAGGAGTTTATTTAACTTTTTACATTTTTTTTAAAGTAGTAATTGGATGCATCCTCAAAAATACTGGATATAGTATTTGGGTTTTTATTTAGGATTTTTCTGCTCCTGCTAAAGGAAACAATTACTAACCTGCATCAATGACTCGAACAAATACAATCTGGAAAGTTATATTTAATCATTTCTGGAAACACTGATTGTTAAATTAGTGTTTTTACTAGTAGAAAAGCTGAGCTGCTGTTTTATCTTGAATACTTTTCCTCATTTGTCTGATGCACTATGCAGTTTTTAACTTTCAGGCCTTTCTTCGGTTGCACACTCACCATGATGACTCCGATTCCGATCCCAACTCCACCGATGATGTGCAGCTTGTTGTTGAATACTTCATCGATGGCTTTTGGGCAGCTCTGTATGAAAATAAAGTTGTGCATTAAGCAGATTTCTTACTAATGGATATCATTTGGCATTTTCTACCTTGATATCTATAGATGAAAGAAACTGGCAAAAAGTCAGAAACAGTATGAAGTCAGTTTTTAGATGGATTTTAAAACCTGTTAAAAATCTAGAAGTGGGGTTGATGTTTGCACATCATATTCATGTCCAGCCTTTAAACAAAATCCAGTTTTTAAACGTTTTACTTGGGGAAGACCTTCAAATTCATGTCCATACCGTGGTAACGAGGACCGCCAGTCCTTCCTGCTTTGGACAGATGTCTTTGGCGGCATCGAACAAGCTTCCTGTAGGACCGCAGCAGTCCAGCTGTGAAACAGAAACCATTCAAAGTCTGAGCTGGTTGGTCATTTGTTGATGACTGGATGCAGAAAGAGGAGTCAGGTGGAGGCTCTCACCCCAAAGTGGATGAGGCGGAGGGTCTCCTTCAGCGCTTCCTGCTTGGTGGTCTTGTAGTTGTCAAAAGTCTGCTTATAAAACTCTGTAACTTCCTCTATCACCTGTAGAGACAGGAAACGTGTCCATTTGTGGTTGATTTAAGGAATGGATTAAATGATGAGCCTAAACAAGCACAAGACAAAGGAGCTTAATGGGAAACATGTTGCATATGATGGTCGTCTCTAAGACCAAAAACCCAACATTAAAAATCTATAAATTGTACATTAAGGATCAGAATGCAATTTTTAATTGCATTGTTTAATATACTCACTGTCCTTCCAACCAACCTGTTTCTGCAATCACTGATTTCTGGATCAACAACTTTTTATTGCCAATATATGAAGTTTCAATGTTTGGAGAAACCGATTACAGCAAATAAAAACCTTAGAAATGCTAACTAAAAACCACATGACTGAAAACGATGAACTTTTCAACAATAGTTTTGTTGGTGAGAGTTTATCGTCGGGTTTAGTTTTACCGTGTGCGTGTTGGAAAGTCCCCAGATCCCTGCAGCCACTTCAGCAGCGAAGATGATGAGCAGGAAGATGAAGAACTAAACCAAGAAACAAAAGTTTGTTTTTAGTCAAACTGTCACTTTTACCACCTTTTCCTACCGTATCCCTCTGATTGTATTGATCTATTTGCATTTCTTTGTTTATAAACTGATCGCTATTAATAAGATGAATATAATTTGTATTTCTTTATATAAAAAGCAAAGACTTTATATTAAAATGAAGAGCATCTTCTTTGCTAATGGGATTATTTCTGGTGAGTTGATAAAGACGCACCAGTCCCAGCATGCAGGGCGACTCTTTAATGGCTCCACAGCATCCCAGGAATCCCACCACCATCATCAACCCTCCTGCAGCAATCAGCAGATACACACCTGCAGGAAACGAGACGCGTCACCGGGAGGGAAACTGGGCTTTACAGAGATTCAGAAAACGGGGAAGCAAAACGAACAGCATGTTTGGACATTTTAAAAGAAATATTCTCACAGAGTAAATATTACAAATTGATGTTTCCAAGCTGTTTCTTCTATTAATTAAGAAGATTTTCACCTTGCAGCCAATGAAAACATTCACATATTAGCTTACATCAGCCCCATAAAAACATGCTTTTCATGCAGGAATGTGGGATTTTACAAAAAAGTATCTTGAATTTCCACCTGAGCTTATTTTGAAAAGATGCTACTAGAAAAATGTTTAATGAAAAAGCTAATAAAGTAAGCTCTTCCATCAGTAAGAAAATAGGCAGCTGCCAACTGGAAAAGCTCATGAAAAGTTCACTAATTAATGCTTTTTATAAATGGAAAAGTTAATTAAAAGCTACCCAATTAATGCTTTTTTGCATATAGAAAAGATTAGACAAATACATTTTATAAATTGGAAAATCTCAAATCAAAAGAAAACCAGGCAATCCCATCGTTTTAAAACATTTGGGCTTTTTGAACCAATCATCTCTCTGCCTGTGGAATAAAATATACTCAAAAATTATTTTGAAAATTAAAGTAAAAATGGCAAATTGGAGCTTAGTGACGAGGAGTCAGCTTTTCTGCATTTCCAGATGCAGGAATATTTCCTTACTGTATTTCCACAAACCCAGATCTTCTGAACCTCAGAAGGGATTCAGAAACAGTAACGATGTTTGGATGTTTGCTTTCATGTCACAATTCAAAGATACAAAAATTAAATGTGGAAGAACAATAACCATCAGCACACAAATCCCCCATCTGAAGCTGTAATTAAGATGTTTGGCATTTTATTCCAATCCTGTGTCACCAGGCTTCCCACTGGGAGCTGGAGGCGAAACAAAGTCAGAGCCAGCGAGCCGGTCTCTGGGACGGATCCGCCGAGACGTCAGGAGAACAAAGACCCGACTGTCCTGCTGTGAATAAAGATGGCTGTGTGTTTGGAGAACGGCTGCAGGTCTCAGGAGCCGCCCACTGTGGACCGCCCAGTGTGGGCCGCCCCAGATCCAGCGGCTGCTGCTGCAGCAGCTCCTGCTGCAGCTCAGTCCGTCGCAAAACGATCAACTCATTTAGGAGTTTATAAAAACAAACACCAGAGATTGTCTCAAGAAGAGGAAGCGTTGATGTGCAACTGAGCGCGTCGTTAAAACGAGAATTAAACGCCAAGACTGGAACAGCAGAAGCAATAGTTTAAGATACGTTTATCAAACTTGGGTTCATCCTGTGGAGTATTAGGGGCATGTTGCATTTTAAATCTTACCGGTGAAGAAGACAGAGGGCGACTCTTCTCCTTCAAACAGAGGTTTGGTCCTGGAGTCGAACCGAAGCCATAATCCCACAGCCAGGACTCCAGTACCTGCAAGCTGCAGGAACACAAGACAAATCAGTCATGATCTCATTTTAGACGCTTTGAACTTCATGTCAGCCGATCCTGAAAACTTTTCACGCCTCATGTTGAACACAGCTGGCAGCACAGCTCTAAAAGACAAACTTTAGTTTGGAAAGAAAGCTTCACATTGGAAAACATTTAAACATCCAACATAAAACACAACAACCAAGAAAAAAAAAAAAAAGAGGAAAACCACAGAACCAAAATGGATTATGATGACCGAACAAAACTGTGGTTCAAGAAATGTCACTAAAAGTTTCCCAGAAGACAAATTGTCCCAGTAATTATAATAAATGATCATTTTGCTCCTTTGAGACCAAACTGGACTTTTTTTGTTTGCAGAGAATTCATAACTCGTTTTATTTTTAAATGTCTTCCAGTGTTGAACTTTATTGATCTTTGAGAACGTTTTCCAATATTATGCCATTACCATAATAATATTTAAGCCATAACGTTGTTTATCATTTATCACAATAACGTCTGAGACAATTTATCATCCAGATAAATTTGATAGTTTAAATAATAAGTTTGCTCTGCTGATCGTCTGGTTGAAGCTGCGGATCAAAATGAGGAAAATCCTGAGTTTTGCATGAACTGATTACAGCATCGAGTCACCTGAACCTCAGGCAAAAAACCAACAGGTTGACTGGTTCACCCTCAACACAAACCGGTTTTCAAAACATGCGGTTGGTGCATGCGCCCGAGGAATTCCCAGGCAAGAAGATCAGAGGGCGTAAAAACAACAAACCCACATTTTATTAGTTAGTTGCTGCTGCTTTGGGGGCACAACATTAAAATCTAATGATCTAAAATATTAAATTATGACAGGAAAGCAAAAATAGAATGAATCTGTAAGGAACTGCAGACAGTTTCATGCCTAATCTCATTTACTTGACACGTTTTTAAATTTGTTCCAAGAAGAAATTTAACAAAATAAACCAAAGAGTTGAAGAAAATATCTGTTGAACCGTTTCGTCTGTCTGGAGGAGAAATTCTCCAACCGTTTCTCAAAACACGTAAAAACAGTCATTGTCTCCCCCACACAAACAAAACTGACTCACTGTCTCCATGGCAACAGCTTACATCATTGTCACCCAAATAACTGGTGGAACATCCCGCAGCATGACTCTGACGTGTTCGTGGCTGAACAGGGAGTTTCACATGAAGTGAAGAGGCTCAATCTCACCTGAATGTTTTTACTCTGACTGCAAATTAATGAAGTGGAACCTGAAAAAAACAGTTTAAAAAGCCTTAAATTATCCTTACTGACATTTATAAAAATTTAAATCTCAATTTTTAAGTTGAAAACATAAAATACACAAAAAAACAAAACATTTAAATGTTAATGATACTTCCTACATGAAAGCGCTGTGGGATATAAACTCAGTAACATTTATCTCTGTTCCTCATCTTCACATCAGCTGACCGTTATAGTTTTGTTAAACAAATGAAGTTCAGTCATTTCCTTCAGCGTCGTTCGCATTTCAGCATCCCAAACAAAACTGAGCCAAATAAAGTTTGTGTTATGCATCGATATAATTTAGAACAATATGAGTCAAACAGTTTCCTCTCGTTCAGGTTCATGCCAGTCCAGGCAGATAAAGGTGCATTTAAGTTCATTTTACCAGATAGGAAATGCCTACGCTTCATATTACCTCAGCATGTGGAAATAAAATGTGTTTGTCAGCTCAGCATTCTTAGCAACAAGATGCTGATTAGTTGACCGCTGGAGTCGTGTTCTGCTCAAAAACAAGATGTGAACATCGTGAGTCATGAGAATTAACCAGAAGAAGAAGAAGCCTGCGGCCCGATGCGTCAAGCTCAAACTCGCTGCTTTACTTTATTTGCAGTTTGTTACGACAGACGCTTTTAATCATCAGTTTAGTTCCCTTAAACATAGCTTCTTACTCAAGTCGAAAAGACAATGAGACAAACTTAACGACTGTGTTGACGCAACGCAGGAAACCTTGTCAAAACAAAATGATCCTGTTTGAACATGCAGGTTAGTCATGAAAGGCCCTCAGAAGGAAAGTTGGAGATTAGGCAATTATTTCTCCACCAGAACCTGATCAACAGACGATCAACAGTCAGAGCGACCAACAGTCAGGGCGACCAACAGTCAGGGCGACCAACAGTCAGGGCGACCAACAGTCAGAGCGAACAACAGTCAGACCACCATCAACTATAAATAACTTTTTTTAGTTAATCAAGTTAATTGCATTTTAATCAAAAAGATAAAATGAGCAACATTTTCCATTAAAAATAATTTTTGTTTCTAAATCATTGAAAAAACTTGACATATAAACTCAAAGACATTTACTGTTTTTAATCTGATATTCAAGCATCAGTTTGGAGCGAAGAGTTTCAGGAATCCCTGATCGTTCAGGGAACTTCGTTAGAAACGTGGGCTGCACGCCAACATTAGCGTTAGCAACATGTTTAGCACTGAGATGCTAGCTTAGGTGTGAATAGCTTCACTGATCGGCCAACTCCAATCAGCATTATGAGGTTTTCCAGAGTCCCATCAGATCGTTTTGAAGCAGATAATAATCCCCACTGGGTTAAAAGCAACTTTGTCGTCCATTGCCGTTTGCGGATGTCGCTTGTGCAGTAGATTAACGGATGTACCAGAAACGAGCGAATACAAAGGTTCCAACTCAAGACTTTTATAAAAACAAACCCAAATACTTACATGTTTTAACATGTTAAAGTCCGACTGATTATTTTTTGTGAGCAGTAAACCTACAGCACTTATGGGCGGTTCTAGAAAGGAAAGACAGGGGGCCATTGCCCCTTTAAAACTGCCCCTCGTTGACCTCTGTACTGCAGAAAAAAGTACTAAATAAATTTATGTTGATATAAACTGGCAAAGAAAATGTGACTCATTTCTTGAACCAGATTCATTTTTTTACCTTCACAGTTTTAACAAATTAAAAACAAAAGTTGTTGAACTTTCAGCTTGTTTTAAGACAGGAGACAGTTTTCACTCTTTGGCAGCATATTTTTATAGTTTCATTCCCTCATGGCGAATCTGGCCTGGCTTCTGTTATCTGGAAAAATGTCCCTTTCCTGGACAGGAATCAGGTCCAATTATCTGCTCCATATTTCCCAGCAAAAACAGAAGCAGGAAATCCGGTATCCCAAATGCCCTCAGTGCATCGGCATTTCTGCTTGGTAAATTCCCCCAAGAACCAGTGAAGAACACAATTAAATGTCAACATAAAAACCTTTAGTCCTCGCAGCAAACATCAGAACTACAAATCAAGAGATTTTAGCCAACACATGTTGAGTCACAGCAACAGTTCAGCGCCCCGCTTCAGTTTAAAAAGAAAAACTGATTTTATCTGCAGTTCATTTTTATCTCCAGTGGCTTGGAGAGAAGCAGAAAAATGTTTCAATATCACTACAGTCAATCAGAGCAAAACATTCAAGTTACAAATTGTACAAACTTCTTAAATAAATTAATGTGGTCCAATAAAATGTTTCTAAGCCAGAAACATTTATTAACCTCTTAATTAAAACAAAGATGTAACGTTTTCTGAAGAGGTTTACAGACATTAAGTCGTCAAAATGTTTATCAAAAATAGCTGAAGACAATAATGATCATCATGGAGTGATTGACCTCATCCAGGTTCCCAGTTCACTCCCAGTTTGACCTCAGATGGGTTGTGAAATAATCAGAGCTTCAGGTGAAGCAACATTTTTATCTCAGATTCCCTCCCAACATGGAAAACTGAAGATTTTTCACCATGTTTTAGTTTAACATGAAAGAAATGAGCAGAAAGAGTTTTTATTATAAAACCTTTAAGATGTTTTCAGTCATGGATCAACATGACTATCAACCACAGCGAGCAGCTTTTAACAGTCTCTGTTACTCAACACATCATTCAAAAGAGGCATTTTTATGACTTCATCATTTTATAATTCCCCATTTGACTCATGAGAATATTAGAAATAAGCAAGAACAAAAAATGTTGCTAAAATATCTTTCTTGGGGTGAAAATGAGTTAAAACCATAAATGCAGGAGGAAGAAAAAAAAAAAAATCAAGTAGATTCGGGTTTACAGCAAACATTTTCACACAGTATTAAATCCTACAAGCATGAAAACGACACGTTTATGTTCAGAGACGGGTTGATAAAAGCTGCAGAGCATCAAATAAAAACAGCCGCAGTCTGATCCCAAAGCAAATAGGAGGCGGTTTCTACATACCCAGAAGAGGAAGTTGAAAACAAACATGGCATATTTGAGGCACTGGATTCCATTCATGACTCTCAGTTTAGGATTAAACTTTCCTCAGCAGAAAATACGAGCTTCCAACTCGGCAGAAAGTGGAAAAGGAGAATCTGCTCTCAGGGGAAAGAAACCACACCTTGTGCTGCTCACCTAGGAATTGCTGGGGGAGGAAGAGACTAGAGGAAAAGGTGTGTCTAACAGCAGGGCGGAGAGAATTCACTGGCTGTGAGACAGAAACTGCTGTTTCACAGCCCAGCCTGCAGGTGAAAGCAATTAACAGGCTCAGAGCAGCAGAACTGGGCCAGAACCCAACATTTAACCAACATTTAACCAACATTTAACGACCCAAAACAACTCAGTGGGAGGTTTGACCAGGAATCACTGAACTCAACACAGAACGGCAGTGGAAACAAAAATAAAGAAACTAGTTCCAAACTAACCATCAACACATAAAACATGATCATTTCTCACCTTCATTGGAGTTTACAAAAGATTTCAATAAATAGGTTTATTTATCATATATCAATAAAAACACATTTTTCCCCCAATTTGTTTTTTAGAAAGTAACTGAACCAGAGGCGTTTATAGTTTTGGTGATTGAATTTAACATATTTCCTTTAAATTATTTGGTTTTGCTGCCAAAAAATCTCAGAAATTTAGAAATTAATTTGAGAAATTTTATTTAAAAAAGTCAGAAATTTCTGAGCTTGAAAAGTTTAAAATGTGAACAAAAAACACTCAAAACTGTAAGATTAATCCCAGAATTTTTCTAGAAGTAAAATAGAAAATTTCAGAGTTTCAAAACTTAAAGATTTTCAACTTTTGCAAAAAAGTTGAAAATGATTTATTTGAATTATTGTAATTACCCAGAGTTGGTTTCAAATCTTGACATGCTTGACCTCTTTTCTTGGTAGAAACAATAGATTTTTTTAAAATTATTTGTTTTCTTTCTGCATAAACGTAATAAATATTGATTATCTAGTTCATTGGTGAGCAGATTAACCAGAAATATAGACTAAAACCAAGTTATTTGGAATGGATATCTTGGTTTTTGTCTTTATTTCTGCGCCTCAGCAGGTGTATTCTCAGCCCGGTGGGACGGCTGCTGGTTGAGGTAACTGGAGCTGCTCTCTGTTCCCAGCAGGCCCAGTTCAGCCAAACAACAGCAGCTTTGTTTCCCAGCTGCTGCAGTCGCTGCAGATTTCTGCTGTCAGCCAGATTAACCGACTAATTACTGTTTACTGGACCTGGATTATAACCTGAAAACAATCTGAACATTTTCTGTGTTAACTCTCACTGCAGAGACAGGTGAACTCTTACTCTGGTCATGTTGAAGTTAAAAGGTGGAAGGTCTCAACAGTGCCCCCTGTGGAAGGCATCGGAACTACAAACACAACAAATGCTGCGTTTAAGCGTCGAGTTGAGTTTGTATCTCAGAAACTGAAAAATTGCAAGAAAAAAATCTGACGTTTTGAGATTAATCTCATAATTTGTTAAAATATTGTACTTTTTTTTTTTTTTTTTTACAAAATTTCTGAGAATAATCTCAAAATGTTAAATTGTTTTCTAGCAAATTTTCTGCTTTCCAAATTCAAATTTTTAAATTTTTCTAGAAAATTACTGAGTTTCTTTGGAGAAAATTTACTTCTTTTTTTCTATCTACAAAGGCCCTAATGTGCCACTACTTCCATATGTTTGTAGTCAAGTTAGAAATAATCAATCAGAAAATTAATAAAATAAGAATAAAAAGTGTTTGTTGAGCTTGAGCCATTTTTCTTTAAACAGAGATTTTAAGAGGGGCAGCAAAAGAAAATGAGGTGGATTAGCAGTGTAAGCATGTTAGCATGAGACTCGCATGCAGCAACAGTCTTCAGTCAGAGTCCCCTTTAGATCGGCTGCAAGACTGACTGCTACTGGAGACTCTTTGGAGATACAGATGATACGAGTTACAACATTTAATTTCCCTTTGTGATAAATAAACGATCTTTTAATTGAACTTCTATCAGAATCAAAATGATTTCACAATGTTTTACCTGCTCATCGTTTCATTATTTAGAGACATTGATGAAGGCAAACGTTTCCTCCAAATAAAGATGAAGTCAACATGTTTTCAAGAAGAAAAAACATGGATATTTTCTGGTGTTAAAAAGTCATAAATTTGCCAGAAATAAGTTAATTAAGATATCTGTCAACTTTTAAAGTAAAATGCCAAAATATTTCCCACACATCATAAATAGTTATTTTTGCAGTGCCCATGAAAATAAATATCATTTGTTAATAATTAGTCCAACTTTAAGCTTAATTAAAGTTTTTCTTCTGCTAACTGAAAATATAAATCTGTGAAATGATTCATCTGTCTGTAAAAATGAAGAGATAACTCTAAAGTAAAATGTCAGTTAATAGTTTTTAGCTCATTTCTTGTTTCCTCACCCAGAAGACAAAGTTGAAGATGAAAATTGCGTATTTGACGCACAGCTCCCAGCTGGACAGGACGCTCATCCCTGCGGACCTTTCAGCGGCCAGAAACCCGAGACAAGTCCAGCTGTCCAAGCTGCCGCCCGGCTCTGCTGCTCGGCTTCTCTTCGGCTGCGCTCGGTAACTTCCGTCAGGACCCGGCGGCAGCCTCGGCTTGAAGCTGGGAGGAGAGAAAATGAGCGGCTGCTGGGAATCAACTCCTACAGAAATACAGAAAAATGTTTTGTCTTTTTTTCCTTTGTCCTTTGTTTGAACAAAGGTTTGTTTATTTTCAAAACAAATGAAATGCAGTTTGCTAAACATCTAAACTGGACTTTTAAAGTGAAACTCAACGAAATCAACTGATCACGTAACTGAACAGTCTAATAGACAATCAAACACATGCAATCAAATTAGATTTTATTGTGATTAATAACCACTAATTTAAAACGCAAACGTCTGAATTTATACCAAAATAAAAGCCTTTTTGTGAGCAAAATCTGGTTATTGTGCAGCTAATGTCGAAAAAGCACAATTTTGTGATTGCGCTGTTTCCATTAAATAACAAACGCAATTAAAATCACATGTAAATAAGTTTATTCACAAGATAAATCATTAAAAACCAAACTTTTTAAATGAAAAAGTTCTGGGGTTTTTTGTTGATTTTTTAATGAAAACCAAACTGTTTTCTTCTTCATCGGTTCAGCTAGTAGTAACATCCGGTTGTTGATGACGTGACTCCTGATGCCGTAAAAGTTTTACATTGTGACTCATTTCAGAGTCACTGCAAAGGCGGAAAAAAACCTTAAATAATCTCAAATATTTCCACAGCCTTTAAATGGATTTATTTCTGTTTTGGATGTGAACCACTGCGGAAAAGAGGAAGTTGGACTTTAACTAACCCCAACAAGAGTTCATTTTTCTCTGAAAATATGTGTGAACGTTAATGTTTGTCAGCAAATTGAATGAGTTTATACTTGTTAAAGTTTATTTGACGTGACAGTTTTGCACCAAACTGTCAGCAAATCATTTAAGAAACACTTTCCAAATTTGTAGAAAGGTTTTCTTGTTTTTTCAATAAAGAAATGTAAGGGTTAAATAATTTTAGCGCTTTAATCTGTGAATCAAAGCAGAAAAATGAGGATTTGATGTGAACTTTGGCCTCGTTCTGAGGGCAGGAAGGTCACCGCCAGCTGAACTCGGTTCGTGTTTTATTCTCCCGCCTGCTGGGGAAACGGGAGCCGTTTCTTCTATCCTGCAGAACAAAAGCAGCAGTGTGAGCTGCTCAGCCCACCATTGTTGTTCGCAGCTGCACACAAACACACAGTGATGGCGATGATGGAGGCGCGGCCCGTCAACTGACCAGAACCAGAACCAAAGTCCAGAACCAATGAGACTCTGCATAGGAAAACGGTTTAGGTGTCACAGAGTAAAGAGACAATACAGAGATTATCAACTACATGATTCTTAATCTGTAAATTCACACAGAAACAACAGATTTTTCCAAACTAGTTGATAGAAAGTGAATGTATATCTGAGAGTTTGTTGTGTCGTTTTTCATGAATCTTAAAACAGTTTTGAAATGTATTTAAGCTTCATGTTGAGAAAGTAAAGAACAATGTTGTATTAGAGTAGCAGAAAAAGGAAAAGGACATTTCTGAGTTTGAAAAGTTTAAAATTTGCTAAAAAAAAAAAATTCTGAAATTGTTGGATTAATCTTAGAAAATTAAAACAAAATTTGAGATTGAAAAGTAAACATTTTTGACTTTTGGACATTTTTTAAATTTGGAAAGGTGAAAATTTTTTACTTTTGAAACTCAGATTTTCTTGCTTTGTTTTATTGAGAATTTTTTTAGATTAATCTAAAAAAATTCTGAGATTTTCTAGAAAATTATGGTAATGTGGCCTCGTTTTTTTTTTGTAGTTAATTTCATGTTTCTTACGTTGTTGTTTGGATTGCTTGTTTTATTATGAAGTAATTTACTTTACTTAATAGAAATAGTTTGGGTTAAATTCTTGGTTTGTTGTTTTGCATGTATAAAACTAAACTTCTAGAGTTGAGAAATTTCCAAGTTTCTCTTGGAAATGTCTCGTGTTAAATGGATCAGATGAGTTTGAGTCTTCCTCTGTGTTTCCTCTCAGTGTTTGTATAAAAGACTCTCAGAAAGCAGGAAAACAACCTTCATCTGTCATGCTGTCGATGTGAGAGACTCTGTTCATCTTTTCACTGTTTATTTAAAAGCTGCAGCCGCTGAAGAAAACCTCATGCTAATTAACAATTATCAAGATAAAATTTACCTAGAATAATCTACACAACAAATTAAGAGAACAAACTCAAAAATATGTCAAATAATTTGTAGGATTCGCTTATTTAATTGTTTTACATTGACTGCATTCTGGCTCCCTCTAGTGGTAGAAAGGCGAAACAACATAAAAACAACAATTCAGAAAATATTTTGCTTTTTGGAGGTTTAATAAAACTATATAGAGTAAAAAAAAAACACAACTCAGATGGAATAAATAAATAATGGAGAAATAGATTTGTGTCTCGTATTTTTAAATAAAATTGGATCTAAATACATCATAAATTATTTAATTAAAATAATTACTTTGAACATTCATTCATTAAATTGTGATTTTCAACACGTTAAAAGCTATGATTAATTATTTCTGCATTATTTGACTCATTTCCTGTGAAACAACAGGAACTCCCCGGGTTAATAACACTGAAACAGCAGCAGCAGTCACGCCCAATTATTCTGGATGAAGAGATTAAATTTAAAATATATGCTGCAGCAATGAAAGGAAAACAAGAATCTTTATTAGTTTTCTTTGAGGAAAATTCGTCCTGAAAAGGAAAAAACAGGAAAATAATAATCACATCACTCAGCCTATTTATGAAATGAATACAAATAAATCATTTTTTAAAAATCTAAAATGATTATTCCAGAATTTGTCCACATATAAAATTTACAACTTCAGTTGATTAATTTAACATTTCAACCTATTAAATTAAATAAGCTGTTAAATATTTAATATTAGACACTACATGTCATGTCGTCTTGTCTAACACTGTGTGAATCTAATCCATCTTTCAGCCAATCAGCAGCGCGCTAGGGAGACAAGCGGACCAATCAGGAAGCAGTGCGCCCTGTTTGCGGTTCACCTGTTCGGTTCATAACCTGACTGGACCCGCTGCCTGCTTCATTCGGAAAACACGAACCGACTCGATGGACTGCGGAACCGAACCGCCTCCTGTCTCCATCCGCTGCAGAAAGTAGCGCCCGGGTCATGGCGCGGAGTCGACCCGACTTCTCTCCGCTCCTGCCCCGCCGGAATCCCCGGCTGGACTCGTTCCTGAAGCGGAACACGGAGCCGGCCCTGTACGAGCGGATCCGAACCTACGAACCGTGCGTGGTGGTCTCTGACGTCATCAACAAGGTCTACATGTACGCGGTGCTGAGTGACGAGCGCGTGTACCTGACGGAGTTCCCGCCGCGCGCGCTGACCGCCGCCGTGAGCCTAGAGCGCGTGCGCGACATCGAGCTGGTGAGTTAGAAAAAGAGGAAAAAGTTTTTACTGTTGAAATTCATCTTTAAGTGACGGAGAGGTAATTTTATTCATTAAAATACATAAAATGCAGAAGAAAAAAACCTTTTCGTTGATTTCAAAGTCAAGTTGTTCACAGCAGGAAAACTTACCGGAGAGTCAGGAGGAAACGGCTCCAAAATATGTAGATGAAGCTCTGACTTACTAGAAACACTTCATAAAAATTACTTTCAACAAACTCAGAAATTTTGAGAACAAGTTCGGAAAATTTCTGGAAAAAACGTCAAAAATTTTTGAAGTCACAAAATTTATGAGAATTTTTATTAGATTAATTTAAAATAAAAAAAATGAACATTTAAAAAAAATCTTTTACTTTGAAAACTGAGAAAATTTGAAAAGTTGAAAATCTTTGACTTTTCAGTCTCAGAAAATTGTTTCCAGAAATGTAAATGAAAATCTCAAGAATAATTTTTATTCTCACAAATTTTAGACTTTGAGCTCAAAACTTTCCACCTTTTTTTGGAAAAAAATCTGAGATGAATCTTAAAATTTTCAAGTTTTTATTGCAATTTACTTTACAAGCACAGAAAATTCCTGAGATGAATTTCACAATTTCTGAATATTTTGGATGGAAATGTATTCCTCCTTATTTTTCTCCTTTCTTCAACGGCTGACAAGCCGTCGCACAAAGATCAAACTCCTGACTTCAACTGGAATCATTTTGGCCTCGGCTGTAAAAGGCAAGCTGAGAGCACGGTGGTGGCAGCATCATGGTTTGCGCCGATTCACAAAAAATGTCTGGAAGCACTTTTTAAAACAATAATTTCAATTCAATAATTTATACATAATTTAAACCATCAGAAAAGTAGTTTAAAAGTTAGTCAGCAGATTGCATTGAATGATTGACCTGCATTCACTCCTCCTGCACCAGCAGGGCGACAGTGGAGAGGAAAAACTCCCTTTAACAGGAAAAGAACCTCCAACAGAACCAGAACCGGACTCAGTACAAGCGGCCATCTGAAATAACCAACTGGAGGTTTTGAGAAGAACAAAGATAAACATGATGTTAACATTTGAAATATGCAAGTAATGAAAACTGCAGAGTAGTAAGAGGCGAAAGTGAGTAGAAGTGATAATAATCCAGTCGTTTCGATTGGTGAATGAAAGATGCAACATTTGTTTTATTTTCAGCTGCTGTTTCTTTCTCAAACCCAAAAAACTCTGAAAAACCTGTTCCCCTCCTCACCTGTGGGGGCGCTGCGCCAATAATCACTAAAGGAAACGACACAAAAACCTCTGAAGACACGAGTTCAACTTCCTTCATCACAACATGTTAAGAAACACGGCGTGGTGTTAAAGACCCCGAGCCGTTTCTCCTGCTAGCGCTAGGCTAGCACGTTTCTTTTGGTTGTATTTTCCCAGAATGCCCTGCACTGTAGTCCACTTCCTGCTTTTGGAGCGGTCTCTGGTCCTCTTGGCGTTCGCATATGCATTCAAACCAGCCCAAAGTTCACAAACCGAGCTTTTTAGAAGGACCACACATTCTCTGGTATTAGCCACACCTAGCGGTACTTAGCTTCTTTTAGCTAATTGTGGCTTTAATTTCTCAAATTCCTGGTTTATTTTAAGTGGTTACAATTAAACGCAACAAAAACATTTCAATCAATGTATCTAACAGGCATGAAAAGGGATCCATTTTCAGACTCCAACTACAAGCTGATTATGATTCGAGTTGCTGATTGTAATTTATTTTTAAACAGACTGACTTAGTGCAGGAGCTGAAAATAGGTTTAACGTTAGTACAACACAACTTAAAGAGTCAGAAAGCTGGCAGCTAAATCTGGGATTCCCACAGTTTGTTGTTATGTCAGACGCTTAGCAATAATCCCAACTGTGCTAATGTGACGGATTACTGCTGGAGTTGACCTCCGACCTCTGCCATCATGGCTGCAGCAGCTCACCTGGACGATCTGTTAGTGAAACTCCCTGAATAAATAAACACTCGGCTCCGTTTCCGTCTTTCTGCCTCTGCAGAGCGGAAAAATGTTGAAAATTAACCGAGGTCAGGAAAATGCAGCTGATTTCCAATATATTAATGAACGTAATCATCAAGTTTGTGCATAATTCCTTCACAATTAAGCTAAAAATGATCATTTTTGTAATGGCAAGGTTTCACAAACTTAGTTTAATCAATTTATCAATTTTGACACTTTGAAACCATTATTAAGCCCAATATTGTCCTGGAAGTAAACACAAAACGCTAACTAGTGGTAGCTTTAGCTGTCTGCAGTCACAGAGCAGTGCAGCTGAATGACTCAAACTTTGCCTGATGATGAAGTTTAATCTTAACATGGATTAAAAAGTCCAAAATGGTAATCTAAGACCTGGGAATAAGATTAAAGGCTAACTTGCTTTCTAAACAAATGTAAGACATTTTAAGGTCTTCATTTTACTTGAATTTAAAACTTTAAGGATTCACAGGGAAACCTCAGAGGTCTTTTTTTTTATTCTACAAAAAAAACAAGAATAAAGGAATTTCAGAAATTTATTCAGCAATTTCAATTGCTGAATAAATGTTTAGTCCATAAATCAACATAAATTTGCAATGAATAAATTGAATAGTTTCTTAATATTTCTGTCAAATATTCCTGACTTAGTGCTGAACTTCCTGTTTTACCTGTACAGGTGAACGACCTCCCAGATTTCCTCAGTTCTAAGGACAGGGAGCGCTGCCAGCACATACGCATCACCTACAGCCCAGAAAGGCCTGCAGAGAAGGAACATGATTGGTTACAGAGGGAGAAGAGAGAGGGACTTCCTCCTGTGGCCCCGCCCTCTCGCAGAGCCAGCCACTGTCCAATCAGAACACACGACTTAAAAGGTGATTTGTTTTCATGACTTATGATTACAGCCGTGTTTAAGCTAAAATGAGCTAAAATGCTGTCAGTAGCATGTATGCTATCACTAGCATGATGACTCGCATACGTCATGGCTTTACTTATGCCATGATGTATGCTAACAGCAATATCCAAGTTAAAATAAGCTACAATGCTAATTTTAACTTACACTAGCTAAAATGCTGTCAATAGAATGCATGTTGGCTGACATTTACTTATGCTAACAGCAGTATTTATGTTCAAATGGGCTGAAATACTATATTAACTAAAATTCTGTGAATAGTTTGAGTGTTATGACTAGCATTTTCACTGACATTTTCTTACAATACTTAGTATGTTAATTAGACTATACAGGCTAAAATTAGCTATCATGATAGCTAATGTTAGCTAAAATGCTGGAGTCTTATAAATGTTATACTAGCACTTTGGTTTATTCAGTGTGTGAAATTTTGCTTTTATATCAAAATGTTAGATAAAATACTAGTTTTAGCTATAAAGCTAATGTTAGCATGAAAACCCGGACCAGAACAATGCCAGAATCCTGATGATGTTCTCGTGGTGCAAAAAGAGAAAGCGAAGCTGAGAGTTAAACACAGATTCATTAATGCCAAACTTTCTAGCGGAATAATCTGTGATCTGCTGAAAACTGAGCGGCCGGTGTTGCTTTGTTCTAACTGTTTACCTGTAATCCTACCTGTAATCCTAACCTCGCCGTGTCTCTGCTTCCCTCACAGGATATCCTGCAGACAGGTGAGTGCACACCTGAGTGAATTTATGTTTGTATTCACTTTCATTTTGTTACCTTCCTGTTGGATCAGGTTCCAGATTGAGATTTTCCTCGACATTATCCAATATTGATCTGTTATCAAAACACATGAAAGGTTTAATCTCAGGTGTCTGTATTTCCTGTTTTTTCATTCCCAATTTTGTTTTTTAATTAGCTTTTTTATTTTGAATATAATTTTATATTTTTATCATTTAAAAGTTTTTATTTATATTTTTTTAAATTAAATGTATTGTTTTGTGTTTATTTATTTTCATTATTAGTTTCTATTTTGGTATAGTGCTTTAGCATTAGCTTCTGCTAAATGTTGGCCGCACTTTAGCATTAGCTTCATATTTTGTTGTAGCGCTTTAGCATGAACTGAACTAATGCTTAGCGTTAGCGCTAACAACCTTTTATTTAGCGATAGCCACCACTGCTATCAAATCCAACAAACTAAAACTTGCTAGTAAGACAGAAATGTGTTGAAATAAACATTTAAACCAGATTTAAGTCTCATCATGCAGCAGCTTTGCTGTTTTTGCTGCAGCCTCCTGGGATTGAGCTGCTCTGCTAATTCCTCTGAGTTTCTGTCAGGAAACGGCGAGTCGACGGTAATGAGACGAAGACAGGAAGATTTACTGTCACGGCCTCTGAATGGTTGCCTGGAGGCCACAAAGGAAACGGATGTAAACAGCAGAGTGTAAATGTGTCCATGTGCTGCTCCACTGGGACGTCATTAAACGCATCAGTTAATAAAGCAAATCCTCCAGGAACAGCAGGAGTTCAGAACAAAACGAGGACAAACAGCAGCTAAAGAGAAGCAGAAACGTTCAAGGACAAACTTTAAATGATGGGAGAAAATGCAGGTGTCCTCTTGGGATTTAAAAGAAACATGTTGCCCACTGAAAATTTCAAAATGGCTGACCTTTGTCAAGATGGTGCTGTGGTTGTCAAGAACAATCACATCATCATAGATGAAATAATTGTGTCAGACATAATTGGGCCAATAGAAATCTTTTCAAGATGGCCACCATGGTTTAATGGAGAACAAATGTTTGCAATAATTTCACCAGCAGTAACTGCCGATTTTTAAACTAGTTTCCAGATGAACTTTTTACAGTGCAGTGCTGCAGCATGTTGTCATCTCTGTTCAACCTGCTGCTGTTTTCAGCTGGGGGAAGAAAGAGGAGCAGCCGGTGATGAAGAGCAGCCGCTCCGCCTCCTGCCCCGACCCGGAGACTCTGGGCCTCCCCAGGATTCCTCATCCTCATCCTCCCTCGCCTCCTTCCTCACCACCAGAGGAAAGCCTGAAAACGGCCGAGAGCCGCCGGGTGAGGGCGGCTTCCGAAACTAAAGAAAACATTCACCTCTCTAGATTTACACAAATGATCAGGAGATAAAGATAATAAATGACAGCGAGGGAAAAACAGCAATGGTTTTGTGGAAGTTATTTAAAATGGGAAAGGAAGGAGAACATACCATTCGAATAAGGGAGGTGAGTTAAGTGAGGAAATAAAGGGTTAAGTCTGGAAAAACCTGGGATTGATTTCAGGATTTTTCAGGTTTGGAAAAGTTTAGAACAATCCCAGATTAATTCCCGGCTCTGCTGGATAAACTGTCCTTCCTTATCCTTCTCTCCTTGGCTCCTCCCTTGGTTCCTATCCTCTTTCTGTCCTTGTCGTTGGTGTTTCCTTGGTTCCTTTCATCCTTCCTTATCTCCTCAGTTTCTTCCTTCCTTCCTAAATGGACCTTATTCCCACTGTGATGCACGGCGGAGGTTCTGTGATGCTGTGGGTCTGTTTCTAAATACCTAATGCCACTGAAAAAGGGGTTGATTTAAACGGCAGGGTCAGAGGTCACGACGTTCTGTTTGGTCCAAACTCAGCATGGTGTCCCTCATGGCGGTTCCAGGTGACCCGGAGGATTGGCTCCGTCCTGGCCCGGCTGCTGAGGCGGGACCGAGCGGAAGAGAGGGACGAGAGGGAAGCAGAGCTGCACCTGTACGTGGTTTCCCAGACCTCCACCCTGTACCTCCACCTGCAGAGCTGCTGGAACAGCTTCGTCATCGTGGGTGGAGCCTCAGAGGTCAGTCTGGTTCTGTGTTGGACGGTTTTCTGACAGTCTGTGTGTCCAGAGGTCGACTCTGCTGCTGGATCCGGTCTACAGGAGGAGAAGCACGCCGGCGTCCGACTCCATCAGGTTGGAACAACTGATCACTTTTATTTCAGAAGTGACTTAAACTCTCTGATCTTCAGGAATCTGATCGTCTCTTCTAAATAAACACTGGATTATTCATCTGGGAACATCGGAGACATGCCTGGGTTTCCCAGTGAAACTCGGCGCACAAGAGTCCAAACACAGGAAGGGACTTAAAGAAACTAATTTCTCATCTAAATCAGCCAGTAGATCCAAATACAACCAAAAATTACATCTGCAAACAAAAGATCTTCCTGAAAGTCTCTGGTTCTCTTAGTGAGTTAGTTCTGAGCTGCACATATATTTGAAAATGTCTGGTCTACACCCAGCAGACCAGTAAACCTTGTACTGGTCTCCAGCACCATTTCAAAACCAGAAAAAGACGGTGGAGTGTGTTTGGTCTCTGCAGCGCGGAGCGGACGGCTCACCTGTTCGCTCAGCTGAGTGCGGAGCTCCTGCAGGACGGCATCACCGTGGAGAACCTGTACCTTCTGCTGCAGGAGCTGCGGACGGCGGCTCACCGCAACATCACGCTGAGGAGGCTCTTCTGGAGGGTGAGACGTCACGATAGACCTTAGAACCACAAAGACAGAACAGACTGAGTGGAAATACCTGCAAATGTGTCCATTTATTTGTGTTTTCAGTCTGGTGAGGTGCTGGTCTTCCTGGTTCGGACTCTGGAGGAATGTCTTCATGGCTGTCAGAGTTCCAGCAGAGTTTACACCACAGATCAGCTCCTGTAAGAGTCCCAGCCTCAACCACCAGGGGGCAGACTTAGGTCAGGCTGAGGTTGTTTACCTCAAACAGGATCATTATTGTTATAATGAGGAAGAAACAAGCGAGATTTATATCAGAAAATGTTTGATTAAACTAAAGTTAAAGTTAAATTTAGATCAAATCTGTAAAACTGTAAAGCTTGACCAAGTCTGACTTTAGACAAGGTTAAAGTTAAGTTAGCTTCCAAAATTAGCATCATTGTTGTGAGATGTTTCAGCTGAACCGATACCTCTGGTTCCGAGAGCTAAGTAGCTAAAATAAGTATTAGCTAAGTAGCATAAGCATATGTCATATGTTTATGCTAAGTATTCTACTTAGCATATGCTAAGTGCACTTCTGACTCAGCTAAGCATACTTAGCATAGAGAGATTGACAATTAATTACTGATCATAGAGATTTAAGCTAGGCTAACAGCTATAGATTTAAGCTAGCGCTGT
>VMRN01000157.1:483259-504751 GCA_010277015.1 Poeciliopsis turrubarensis | reverse complement strand
GGAAACGATTCATCCTGGAAACGATTCCTAATGGAGTTCTTACTGAAAAATTGGGACTGAAGAGACTTTACCGCACATCCAATCGTTCATCCATCCAAAATTTTTAAAGTCTTTTTTGAGTCCATTCAGACAGTAAAACAAGAAAATAACACAACGTCGATCTATTAAGTTTATTTAATGATAAATTTAATGATTGCAGTTTACAAAAAACCAAGTTCAGTTGCTCATACAGGAGAATTTAACATGGAAGAACAGAAATATTAAATTCATCATCATTGACAGATATAAAAGTTATTGATAAAAAGGCTGAAAGTTTCTCTAAAAATGGAATATTGATGTGAGCTGAAATCACCAAAACCAGATTATTTTTATGTAAAACTGCAATAAACGTTTTGATTTTCAGTCTCTACATTAAAGTAAAACTTCAGTTTAAACCGACATCAGAAGATTTGACCAAAATATATCAACTATTAATCTTTAACGATGATAAACAAACAATGCATGTTGTAAGATTATCACAGAATACAAAGTTAATTAAACAGACTTACATAAAAGTACATAAAGTTGTAGATTATTTCAGTCACATTTAATTTGACTTGTTTATTGAAATAAAAGCTGGAAATTTGAGAATATATTTTCAGACTTTATTCTCTATCTTTTCTGTAAATTTAACATATTTTTGCTCTGAAAATGTTTATTTTGACCAAAGAAAACGTGTGGAAACACAGAGCAACCTGACGATGTGTCAGACGTGATGCTGACCTGTCGGCGCGTCACATCTTGGCTCTGTGGCTGCTGTACAGATGGTGGCGCAGGAAGCTGAGGATCTTCCTCCAGGAGTCGTCCTGAGCGTCGCTGTGCGGCTTCGTTTTCCCTCCGTAGCGCTGGATCACTGCAACACAGCCCACACGTTCAGCACAAACCGCAGCGACTTTCCCCTTCCTGGCACGACCGCCGACGTTTTACCGCAACTTCATCAAACAAAGCAATCTCAACCTGAAAGGTGCGGCCTGCATTTGACATTTTAAGTCATTATAAAAGATGAATACTTTGCGTTGCACTTCACATTTTCCACTGCGAGGAAATCACGTCTATAATTATTTTGTTCTGGTTGAGAATAAAATGTTTAACAAATTTGCGTCACTCTTGAATTGCAGTTGGGCAAAACAGAAAAAACACATCTTAGCATGATGCTGCCATAAACGCTACGTAATACACTGCAAAAACAAAACGTCTCACCTGGTAAGTTTGATCTAGTTTCTAGAGAAAATATCTTCATGTACTTGAAATGGGACAAAAAAGTAACTTTTCAGCAGGATACAGCTTATTCGGAGTAAATAGTTTCTTAATGTGGATGAAAAAATACTAGTTACATTTATGCAAAATCAACAGAACCCTGAACTTTTTTTCACTAATGCATCATTGTGAATTTTTTGCAAACTTTGTGCAAATATCTTGGATTTATTAATGCCACCAGCAGGTGGCAGCATTTCTCCTCACTGCTGCTTCAGTTTTACACAGTCAAGTTTTATTGATTTGCCAAGTAACAAAATGTCAGATTCAGTGTCATACATGAGCGCAAATACAGCAAATATTTAGAAAATCAGTGATTTTGATCTTAAAATAGTCATGAAATTCTGATATATGTATTAATAAGTTTGTTTTAATGGGTTTTATAAATGCATGCTGAGTAAACCGGCCCTTTAAGAACATTCCTGATCTTAGTTTATATAAACATGTTTATTTAAATCTGCAACAGTTTTCATCTCATTTCTGCAGAGTAAATGTAAATAAAGTGTCATTTCTGTGCCTGAGTGTGTTGCTGACCTTTTTGGTTGTTGGTGTACAGAATGAAGCTTCCGGCGGCGCAGTGAGCCGAGAACGGCGGCTCGATCAGATGTCCGGTTCCAGGGTAGTCCAGCCGGGTCAACAGGTGACCCTTCCCCGCGGCGTTCATCGTCTTGGAAATCTGGGAGGAAACAGGAAAAACTTTCACTGCAGATTGAAATAAGAGCCGAGTTTGATACGATTCAGACAAATCTGATGGATTTATGGGGAGCATCCTGAACTTTGAGTTTCAAGAATAAAAAACACAATAATACAAAAGTAAAGCGGTAGAAACAGACACATTCGCTTGCAGGCCTAATTCAACGTCCTCTATTGGTAATAATCTGATGCATTAATAGATTCAGTATTTCATAATCTATGAAACCAATAACTTCACAAAATTCTTGCAATACTGTGACTTTATTTTTGTTCTAATTTTTCTCATAATTTTATGACTTTATTCTGATAATAAGAGCTTATTCTCGTATTATTTCCACTTTATTCTCATGACATGACTAATCTCATACAAGCTTTGTTCTCAGCATTTTTTCTACGGTTCATGTGGATGAAATATTTTCTGAATGATGTATATTTTAAATAATGTGTCATAAAAACCCGGCTGTGTGTAAACAAACGTCAACCTGAGAAAAAATGAGCAAAGACTAAAACTTTTAAAGATCTTCTGGGAGCTGAAACTCACATCATCGGCCGTTTCCACCGTGCACCAGTTCTCATCATCACATCCGTTGACCAGCAGCAGAGGACAGTTTATTTTGGCCACCTTGCAGAAACAAAAGCTTAAAATCGGCTCTAAGAACCAAGAACTGGAGTCGTTTCTTCAGGGAGACGAACCAGAAATACTTACGTCCACCTTCATGGACGGCTCCTTCAGCAGCGCCAGCCCCACGTCCCTCCAGATCTGATGGTTGTTCTCGTCCACGCGAACCTTATTGAACTCGCTGCCAACACACAGAGGTTCAAGCCTGAAAAGCTCCAGTGTTCCCAGTGTTCCCAGTGTTCCCAGTGACCTACCTGGGAATGCTTCTGTGGAACCCGCTGAGGGTTTTCCCTGGAGATTTGTTGATCATGTTGCTGATGCAAACGATGCAACAGGGCTGAAACGGAACCACGGCGAACATCAGAACTCAGCCAGATATCAACGACAGAAACGGGCCGAGTGCAGAACCCTGTGGGACTCCGAACGATGCGTTCAGGAACAGGTTTCTGGATCAAAGCTCATCAAAGAATGTTGCAATTAAAGACCAGATGCCAGAAATCAAACTGACACACCGTGCAGAAAGTATTTACACCCCAGCATATTTTACCCTTTAAGCTGCTTTAAAAATCAATGATGATCAACATAATTTGGTTTTTGACCAAAACCCCTTTAATTAGGCCAGTCGCAATAATCAACAATCAATTAATCGCACTCTTTAGAAAGAGCTCAATAATTTCCATTTGAATGATTTATTGTTTTTTCTTTTTCTACCAAAAACTGGATAAAGGTTTCAGTCTTAAAGTTTTTTAAATTATAATTTTGTTTCATAATTCATTATATTTATTGTTTCTGTTTTGCTAATTAATTTTTGGATATTCAAAATGTCTTCCAGCTCCATCTGTTCAATATTGATTAGAATTTAAAGTTGGTTGATCTTTGACAATGGATTGTTATTTCGTCACATCATTTGGTCTCAAAACAAAAACAACTTCTGGGAAACTTTATCATCCTGGACAAAATGAGTCTCTGCAAAATAACTTCAGTTTTAATAATAATAATAAATCTAAATAATAGTTGGGGAGGTCTCTGCTTATCATAGCTGCTTTAATGACCCAAAATAACTTGAATGTGTCAGATTCACCAAACTATTGGCAGGAGATTTATGACGTATTACCATACCATACTTTATTAAAACAAAGAATCTGCAGGAAAAGTCTGAAACTTCCTGAAGATTCTCATCAAGCTCAGCTACGTTTTGGTCAGACTTACTTCGATCTCTGTGCTTTCGACCACCAAGCCGAAGGTCACGATGGTGCCGAGGCAGAGACTGATGATCCCGACTCTGTCTGCGATGACCTGAGGATGCTCCTTCAGGACCCGGTAGGCGTTCTGCGCAAACAGACAGGCTGCTGATTCAACGTTTTCATATTCGAGTTCTCTTGATATGAAAAGAAAAATTAAATTTAAAATTTCTTTGTTTTTGGTGAATGAATGAATTTAATGAGGTTTTAGAGTCTTAGGCCAAAATAAAGGACAAAACAGTCACAATTCTTGGTATTTTTCACGCAACAATGACTCACATGATCAAACTAATGGATAATGAAGAAGAAAGCATTTTCTGGAATTTGTGGTATAAAGTGCTTGTTGTAATTGATAAAGAGAGATTGGGCGTTATTTAAGCTGCAGAGGTCATTTTGACCCTCTTACTGTTGAATTGTGACCTCTGACCTTCACTAAGGCAGTGAAAACTGTTTTAGATGCTCAGATCGACAGATGTCAGTGGTTTGAATTCTCTTTGTTCATGATGTGTTGCTTCTCAATCTTTCAGCCTACTTCCTGTTGTCAGACAGGTACAACGTAAAGGGGACATATTAAGGAAAATCTACTTTTTTAGCCCTTAAATACATTTTGTTGTGTTCTTTGAATTTTGAATTGGAGAGCTGAAAAGTTTCCTGGTGCTGCAGAACTTGTCCAGCTAACCAACTTCACCAATCCGCCATTTTCATTTCTTGGATTGATTTTGTAGTCCAAGCTCAAAGATGCAGAAACACCAAAATGTTCAACACAATTTATCAGACCATAACTCAACATCAGAGCCTGGAAGTGCCTGGTTAAATAAAACTTTTCTTGGAAAAGTTCCCACGTCAGAGGGAACTTTTTGCTAGCATGAAGATGGATTTCACTTTAAGTGATTTACTGAAAATAGATGAAGTGAAAGAAAAGTTAGATGAACCTCAAAGTATTCAAAACTCATATCTGTTGACTTCATCTGGCCCGTTTTGAAGTACTCCAGAGCCAGACAGACGTAGCCGCGCGAGGCCAGCAGGGCGGAGCGGTACTCCAGCAGCCCCCCTCCGCCGCCCCACAGGTCCAGGATCCCAGGGAACGGTCCTGGACCTGCAGTCCAATGTTCACACTGAATATCCATATCGCCAATGAAGGTTATAAAACAAAGGCTTATGAAGGGTTTTCATAACTTATCAATAACAGCAATAATACTAAAGAGAAGCATTTGACTCTATAGATCATGAGTTAAAAGCAGCTGACTTTATATGAGTTATTACATCTAATCTCCCTTTGGAGTCAATAAAGCATTTCTGAAATGAATTTCACCAAAACGTTCTGGAGCTCAGCTTTGGTTGCTAAGTAACGGGCGGAACTCAACTTCGGTTGCTAGGTAACGGCCAGTGCCTGCTGATTTGGGACATTAGAAGATTTAACTGGAGCAGAATATTGTTGGAGAGCCTCTGGTTCTAAACACATAACTAACATTCGCAAACAAGTTGTTGACGTTGATGTGCTAACGATGCTACATTGTAACGGTCTGGTAATAGTTTGCAGCAGCTTCAGAGTAAAACTCAAGGATAATTACAAGCATTAAAGAAATGGTGAGACAAAAATAAAATTATCACTAAATTGTGCCGAAATTTAAAAAAAAAAAATTTAGTAAGAAGAAAATTTTAAAAATATGTTAAACTCATTATAAAGCGAAATAGAATAGTTTTGTTTTTCAGCATTATGTTGTTTTGTTTTAAATTGTCCTGCACTACGGTTTTACCTGGGGGTATAAAGAGGCTCCCTCGTAATTCTCCGTCAGTGATTTCGATCCGCTGGATGCCTGGGCCCATGTACCACCTCTCCGTTACCACGGAAACCAGAGGGCTGCTGTCCCTGAAGTCCTCGTGTCCATTGTACAGGGAGATGGTGACCAGCATGGGGGTGGTGACGTCCTTCTTCCTCAACCTGACCAGCGAAAAGTGGAGCAGAATCAGCTGTAGGTTAATTAAAAGTTACATTTATGTTTCCAGACTGATGCAAGCGCATGTATCCATATGAACGAACAACGACTGGTCATGTATGATTTAACTCTCACACACTCTTGCTGACAAAGTGCTGTGTGATGGCACCCACCATGGTAATACAGCAACATGGGAGTGTTTTCCTCCATGAACAGATGGCTGAAGGTCATGGGTCAAGTATCAAGAACTGACTTAAAGCGAACCTGAGATAATAAATTTACATTTTTAGACTTCTATTTGGCTTTCTACTGCTTCTAAAATCAACAGCCAGCACTATTTTTGAAATAACATAATACTTTTGGTGTCTGGAAAATTAGCCTTTTCAAAAACAATCCGACTGTTAACTGCCCCGTTACCTAGCAACCCCAGCAGAGCGCCAACAGCTGTTGTATGTCCTGTACAATGGCTGCTGGATTTTGTTGTTGACTTCATTCAGAAACTACTTACTGAATTGTTGTTGGTTGTGCAGGAGGTACCACTTCTGCTTTTCAATTGTTTTTTCATAGCCATTTTCACATGAGGCTGTAAACGTTGATTAACAGCAGCTTATAAAATTTATTTACATATTTCTCTCCTTACAACAAGGGCAGCAGTTATTTGCACTTCATGAGACATTTGCACAAATATTTAGTCATATGCAGAAATGGATAGAAACTAAATACATTCATTTGGGTATTTTCTTTTAAAAAGTACTTTTAGGAGTAGTTGTACTGTACTTTCTACTTCCTTTGGGTAATATTATGAAGCATCTCAGCTTAATTAAAATTTTCTGTAATGTTGAAGTTGCTAAGGTCTTACCTGGCCCCGGTGCGGCTGCCTGGAACTGGACGCATGCTCCAAATCAAACCCATGGCCTCCATTCCAGAGTACGTTCCTCCAAAACTCAGATCCTCCGAAACTAAACAGACAAAAACCCAAATAAAGCTGAAAAAATAATTGTGTGTTTTTCACCCATTTCATATCACGGTAGAGTAACTTTGTTACCTTCAGTTATTATGAAAATGTATCAAATATGATTTAAAAGAAATTTGACTTTAATGTAATTTAATGCCTTGAAATTGGGCCACTGTCTCTTTAAAAAGTAGAAACTGCAGCTGGGAGGAGGAGCTCGGTCCACCCAGGCGTAACATGAAGTAAAGCTAAAAAAAAGTTTACAAAACTTTAACATTTTCTGTTCAGCAAAAAGCCAAAGAAACGGAGCAAAAAGCTGTGAACGTATTCGTCCTGCATGGCAGAAACTCAGCCTGATTCAGACCAGAACCGACCTGACACTCTCCCGCTGTGGTCGCTGAAGTAGTGGCCGTACGCCTCCCAGTCGTCCCCGTCCTCAGAGTGGTGCAGCGAGCGCAGCGTGAACGGCGACACCGGCGGCAGATTCTCCACCAGGACCTCGAACGCCTCGTCCACCAGCGCCCGCGAGGGCCGGACGGAGAGAATCGGAGGAGAGCTCAGAGACATGGCCGCCGATCAGCTGTGGACAGAAACACGGCGGAGCGCCGCCGCCTTTATATGAGCGACTCAAAGTCCAACATGTTTATTATCCTGAGATAAAACCAGCAATAAGACGGTTTCATTCCAAGAACGATCTGACGCCATTTCCTTTAATATTCAGGTTGCACTGACATTTGGCAATAAAAATGAGCTGATGCAACTTTTGTCCTGCTGTAAAAGTTTTCATTGATGGTTTTATTGTGAAATTTGGCTTTTATTCGATTATAAAGACATTTGCATCAACCTTGAACTTTTAAAATGACCCCAGTTGAACTCAAAGCGAAGAGATAACCGGATGATGACAGGCCAGAAACCTCTGATCAATTCAACTTAAGGTGGACTTTTTCCCACCTTAAAGACATTTTCATGCCTTTGTCTCTGTATGTTGAAATAAAATAGTCCCACCAATATTTGAGAGGAACTAAAGTCCAAACCTAATCTTTGCAGAAATGTGAGACAACTGAGATAAAGCAGAAAGCATCAAAGTTCATCTGGATGAATCAACATGAGACGTGGTGAGGGATGCTGCTGTCTGAAAGGTTTTTTCTAATTGGTTAGAAAAGTAGAAAACAAATTTAATTAATCTGAGAATTAAACTCAGAAATTTTGAGATTGATCTCAGAGATTATCGAGGATCAACTTCCAAATTTCTAAGTGTCAAAAGTCAAAAATTGTAAACTTTTCAAGCTTGGAAATTTCTCTAGAAAATTTATAAGATTAATATAAAACATTGTTTCCAGTTGTTGGAAAAGTAGGAAACAAATCATTAATCTCAGAAATTTTCTAGAAAAAAACTTGAAAATGACTGAGCCTGAAAGGTCAAAATTAGCTAGAAAAAAAATTCAAAATTAATCTCAAAGATTTTTTTGAATGAACTTGGAATTTCGAAAATTTCAAAAATTTAAAATTTTAAACTTTTAAAACTTTAATTTTCTCTTTTTTTTCTAGAAAACATCTGCGATTGATCCCTAAATGGATGAGTTTTTGGTGGAAGTTTACTTTTCTGTGGTAGTAAAATACACTGAAGTTTTGGAGGAGAAGTTCTGCCTTTTGGCCGCTAGAGGGAGCCAGTTTGCCATAATTCTTCATAGACTGTTGGGTTTTTTTTAACTACATCTTTTAAAATGTCCTTTTTTACAGTAAATGTTAAACTTCTCATATTAAATTAATCATCTTACTGGGGTTACAACATTGTGGTCTCTGAATCACTCTTCACTAATCATGGTGTTACCCTGCTGCAAATCATCTGTTTGGTTTTCAATCAGTATCACATGCAGCTGCATCATCTGAAGACATGACATCATCGTCTCTCTTGTGTTTCTGATAATTCAGGTTGTTCATGTGAATCTCTCTCAGTTCGCTGTCACAGCCTCGCTCATGGGAAACCTGCTGCAGTGATCAGTGATGCTTTTGTTTGGTCATTTTTAATAAATAATTCATTCAATCATGTGGATGTGGAACATTTGGATCAAGCCTTGCAACAGAATTAGTCTTTCTACAAAGAACCTGAAAGCTTGCAGCTTTAAAACGAGTTTTCTCTTGACTCTTAGGTTAAATTCTGTGTTTTTAATTCTTTTTAAACATTTATCTTCTTCACAGCAAGCCTGAAAGTGTTTGAAAATTCAATTAAATCTCTGTCCTTTCTGGCATGTAACCGTGGAAACTGGAGCGAATCAAGGCCAGTCCACGTTTTACAAACATGGGAATCCATCAAAGATATGAAACAATGAGAGAACCTGAATGAAAGAAGAGACAGGACTCCCTGCAGTTAACAGAGCGAAGGGATACAACCGTTTTCAGCTCCATTTAAAAATGCAGTTACGGTAAAAAGGCAGTAAATATTTTATGCATCAGAACTGATTTTAGAGAAATAACTTTAAAGATCTCCCTTTGGTGTTTCCAGTTATTCTAGGGTTAACCCTAACCCTAATCTAAATGTTTGATGATGTCAAACATATAGAAATAGTTTTAAAAAATGAACTAGATACGTCCATTTGAATGTCGGGACTCTGCAAAACAGACCTCAAAGTTTTAGAACAATTGTCTCCAAACCTGATTAGCATTTATATTACTTTGCTAAGTTTGTCTTATTTTGTTAGAAATACATAGATTTAAATATGTTTTCACCTTTATATATATTAAACCTTTAGATATTTCAAACCGTTTAAGCTCATCATCATATCTGCTGTGATTCCATTAAATAAGAATTAAAATCATGTGAGTTTCTTCATGCTTTAAAAAACATTCTGCCCATCAACCTTCTTCTATTTCCTGTTCGTCTTCTTTGTCATTTCCGTCAGCAGTAACATCCTATTGACGATCATGTGACTCGTGATGCAATAAAGAAGTGTTTCCATTGCAGTTTTTTAAAATACAATATATTAGCTTTGGTAAAAAAAAATAAATAAATAAATAAAAAAATCTGTTTTTCCAAAGTTGGTATGTTTACATAAATTTCATAATTGATAAAACGCAGCTAGTGACAAACAAACATGCTGGTTTTTGTACCTGTCTGTTGTTTTCAAAGTCTTTAAAACAATAGACTTTGTTGTTTTAAAGACTTTAACTGTTGTTATTTCTTTAAGGCAAAAATACTTTGTTTTATTATCCAACTCTGTTCTCCACCTCCAAATGAAAAAAAAGTATTGCTTTCAGATTTTCTAACCTGAACATTTCAGGAAATTTCCTTTCAGGTTCCTGTGATTGTTTGCTGAATTCAGCCATTTTATTTTATGGCTGCTGCAGTTTTCTAACTCCTTGAACTCACATCAATAATGTTGATGTGGGTTTTTGTCTAGATACCAGTGCAAATAACTTAGTGCACTTGACATAACAAAACTAACAAATAACTAATGTTTCAGTAAGATATGGGAGCTTTTTAAGTCAATAATTCCATAATATCAATTTTAAAAAGTATTAGTTTCACTGG
Source organism: Poeciliopsis turrubarensis (assembly GCA_010277015.1). Lineage (NCBI taxonomy): Eukaryota > Metazoa > Chordata > Actinopteri > Cyprinodontiformes > Poeciliidae > Poeciliopsis > Poeciliopsis turrubarensis. The sequence goes on along the minus strand of VMRN01000157.1, from coordinate 494,487 downwards.
TTGACTTTTTTAAAACATGAAACGGGACATTTTCATGTCAGTAAAACAAAGTTAGTTTTATTTCTAGTTCACTAAGATATTTGAATTAGAAGTGAGACCAAAAACACTTGGTCTCACTTGATGGAAAAATATACAAAGACTCACTGAACTGGACCCAACAGAACCTCCAGATCTTCCTCTGAACTGGACCCAACAGAACCTCCAGATCTTCCTCTGAACTGGACCCAACAGAACCTCCAGATCTTCCTCTGAACTGGACCCAACAGAACCTCCAGATGTCTTTGCTGCTAAATGTGAAGACAGACGGAAAGATGTTACGTTAAACATCGGACAGTCCAGGACTTTGGACTGAATCACGACCTTGAGTTATGAGTCTCTGCACAGCAAACCTCACAGTTAAACAAACCAGCGAACCGCTGCACGTTTTTACACTAATTTATTCAGGAAAAATCATCAATCAAAACGTTTTTAAAGTTTAAAAGTCACGCAAAGACGGTAATCAAACCAACCGCGTCATCACGTTACGGAGTTTTTTGTTGTTGTTTTTTTTTTTTTACTTCTTTTTACTTTTTGTGTTTATATAAGCTTTATTTTATTACAGCCGAATTTTCAATAAAGCTTCTCTCATTCACATATGTTTTCCTCAGTTTTGTCGGACAGTTAAAATGAGCATAAAGTCGGAGAGAAAAACGCTTCATGTCGAGCGCCGCCGCTTTAACAGTCTTGTGAGCGTTAGCTAACGCTTAAAGTCAAAAATATTACTTTTTCTAACTTAAAACCACCATTGACAACAGCTAAGCTTGTCCGTGTTAAATGTAGCCGCTCTGGTGTCAGTTCGGCTGTACTTACATTTAAGAGTCTTTAAACAGAAGGAAAAACGGAGGAATAAACGCGGTGGCTCATGTTAAACATGATAAACATGATAAACATGCTAAATGCTGCGTGTTCAGTTCAAGTTCCTCGTAAAAATTAACATCGCTTAACTTTTAATTCAGGGAATATTTGAATATATATTTTTTTTATCATGTTCGCTTACTTAATTTCATTTTTGATCCTTTTTTTTTTTTTACCATTTGTCTTCCCATAAAACTGTTACAGTTCTCAGCCATGTTCATTGATCCAAGCCGGCCCAAGGAACAAGCAAGCTACGGTTGCAGTTAGCACTTCAACCAGCAGTGGGCAGCAACACACTGAACACAATGAAGAAATCAAAACCTGAAATTTGTTGGTACTTTTAATTTAAAATTTAACTGCAATGTTTATGATTAACAAATTAAACAAAACAAATTAATAAAATGTATATACATTAAAATAACTGGCAAACATTCAAGTGCAGATTCAATTTATCCATTTGAAAAATAAAATAAAAAGCAAGGAAAAAGTAAAATTATTGCAACGGGTTTACTGTTTTTAAAAACACTGTTAATTAAATAAAACGGTGAGTGAGAGAGAAATAGAAAACACCTTCACCCAAAGACTGACGCTATCATTGGGTCCAGTTTAAAAGGATAAAACGCTGTGAAAGGACGACATGCCAGAAGTTAAACATGCAGGCAGCCAAATGTAAAAGTCTTTCTGCTGCAGGACAGATTGAATGATTGTACTGTCCTGCGGTAGGAAATTTATGACACAATTTCCTGCAACATTCATTCTAAATATTTAGAGGAATTGAATTTGAATTTTCTGCTGAAAAATCTAATAAAAGGTTGTCGTTCAACCAAACTGAAATTTCTGTTTTTTCATATATGATGCAACATAATCAGTTACATAAGACTGCCAGCACAGGGTTCTGCTTGTGGAGGAAACTAATTAAACTGGAGTAAATAGCTGTTTACTGGATGTTTAATGGAAACTTTGTGCATAAAGCTTGACTAATAGGACAAATTAGGCTACAGAGAAGCTTTGGAAAGATTAAAATCAACATTCCTGGTTGTAATTGATAGGAATCTGGGTTCTGGACTGTCTGATGCAGAACATATTCCCATTTTCCAGCTCCAAAATATGTTGATCTGCATTTTCCTGCTATAAAACATAAAAAAGATGCAATATGTGATGCAAGTAGCGTTTAACAGATACGAATTAAATTACTACTACATAGTATCATCACCTAATGCAGGTAAAAAATTAATCTTAAAACATATTGAGTTAAGAAAAATGCATTTCTGAACCTGCAATACTGCATAATGTTGGGTCTTCAACAAGTCATTTTAAAAAGACCAAAGAAAGAAATTAAAACAACAATGAAGGGACTAAATGACTCAAAGCATTTTCAAATACATTCGAAACAAAACGAGGAGAAGCTGTGATCCAGCTTCAGTTTGCTGTTGACATTAAAAGACATGAAAAACGGTTCTGTTCCAGCAAGATAACCGTCTGCTTTAAAGTTAATTATTACATGTTCTGTCCTCCTTCAGATTACAACATGGCTGCCCACTTAGCCGTGACTGGCATCAAAAAGGACAATTAATATTTTCGCCTCCCACATTTAAAGCTGTGCACCAATTAAACTTTGCAGGTCAAAAAAACAAACGCAGGGAGAAATGTGCACCATAGCCAGGAAGTGAAGAGATTCCAACAATCCTTTTACTGCAGCGCAGCTAGCTGCTACAGGATGTTGGAAAAGCTTCAGTTCAATTTTTTGCCAATAATTAGCTCTCAGGGAAAAATTTAAAATATGTACAACAGATGCTCTGCTTGCTGTTCTTGTTATTACATTGTTAAATGCTAGCATTGGAGCACAGCTAACTGCAACAGGAAGTTTGAAAAGATGCTTTTTAATACTTTGATGAGCAGAGATGCTAACAGTTGCATGCTAACTGTCTGCTGAACTTGTATACAGACAGGAAGAAATTAGTCTAAAAAATCTACAACACATTCTCTGATTACACTTCCTGTTTTATATTGTTACATGTTAGCAATGTAGCAGAGCTAGCTTCTACCATATTAGAAATTACTTTCTAATGCTAGAGTGAGAAGTGCCAACCAAAATATTTTTGAGGGAATATATTTGGAACTTATAAATAGCTGCTGAACTAAATCGTCCTCTTGTTTTTGGTTATGTACAAGCTAGAGCTAGCACTGCAACACAGCCATAGGCTACAGGAAGTTGGAAAAATAGCATTAGAAAGCCTAGATCCAGCAGTACCATCAATATCAGCTGTTGTTATTCTGGTATACAACAGCATATGAAGAAAACTGATAGTTGAGAGAAAAGTACATTTTACTATTTACCTAAAAGCTAGTGTTAGCACTGTAGCACAGCTAGTTGTGATAAGAAGTTGGAAAAGCAGGTAAAACTCCAAAAAGCAAAAATGCCACAAACTTGTAGTATTAATACAGAGAAATAAACAGTTGAAACAAACACTCACTATTTACTATTTCCATATATGGTAAAGTTAGCATTAGCATAGCTAGGAAAGCAGACTTAGGAATTAGGGCTGAAACAATATGACAAAAACTGATGAATGTTGATGTTTCTGCTTTAGGTTCATGGAAAAGACAATAAGTGATCCACCCAGTTACTGGAAAGAGTCCAGTCCAAGTTAGAAGAAAGAAAACCAGTGGGAACCAGACCAAACTAACTATAACTAACAAGAAAGCTAAACGCTGCTAGCTTCATGTTTACTGAAACAAGAGCAGCAAGGAAACTATTTCTGTTGGAGAACACCGTCAGATGTCAGAGGAAGACAGATTTATTTGTTTTTCCAGAAAACAGCAGCCAGATGTAAATTATGCTGGGATGTGGATCTATAGATCTATACAGATAGAGGCTACTTAAGGCCGGCGTACAGGATGGGTCTCCACCCTGACGACTTTCATCAACTAAACTGCTGCTTTTTAAAAGTCGACTGCCTTGCTTTGCTGCATTCATCTCCACTTCCTGTCTTAAACAATGCACTTCCTTTCTCTTATTTCCTGACGTCAGCTCTTTGATAAGCTGGGGCCGGCGTTGACAGAGTGATTGATATTAAACTGAAATTCCTTAAAACCAGACGGAAAACTAAAACATTCCCACAGCAGGTTCAATCTTTTACTAACACATTGCTTCATTTGTAAACATATAACTGGGAAGCCGTTCATAATTTTACAGTCAAAACTTAGCAGCCATATTCAGAGCTTTTCAGTCCATCATGATGGAAAAATGGGGGTTAATTTCCAAAGTCATATTTCACCAAGTTATTTATTTACAAATGTCAATTAGCAAGCTAAATGTTTAGTTAATGAGTTAATTAATATGGTAATTTCTGTATTATTATTTAGATAATTGAAAAGTTAATTTTAATAGTTAAATATTTAGCTATTTCAAGACTTTAGCCATCTGACAGTTATATATTTAATTTAGAGCTAGAGTTAACTTACTCACTAAATATTTAGCGAGCAAGATGAATAACCTGATCAAATTATCCACGAGTTTGATCAGGTTTGACTAACATGCATGTTTTTGGACAAACTGATGAAGGTGGGAACAGAAGTGTTGGTGCTGTCAATCAATAAAGTTTCATTTGAATGCAGTTTAGTTCCTAAATGACTAACAGCAAAACGTTGAGAGTTTCGAATGGACACTAGCAGATTGACTCTGCAGGTATTCCCTTCACATTTCTGGGTTTTCTACCTGCAAATTAGTATTTTTTTCAAATCTGTTTTCACAGCTGTTGCGTATCTGGATGACAGCTTTCAATCATTTTTGCATTAGAGACGCGTTTTTGTTCAGGAGCAGGGCAGGAAGTGTGCTGTTTAATCACTTTAGGTGCTTCCAAACTAATTAAGTTATCGCAGACAGGAAATTATTGTTCCTTTCATCATAACCTCTGAGGGGAACACTTTGAGCTTTAAGAGGTTGAATGTGGAACCAGCAGCTCCCAGTAGCTCCCAGTAGCTCCCAGTAGCTCCCAGTAGCTCTCAGTAGCTCCCAGTAGCTCCCAGTAGCTCTCAGTAGCTCCCAGTAGCTCCCAGTAGCTCTCAGTAGCTCCCAGTCTGCCTCCACTGGCTTCTGCTTCTCTTACTCTTTTGGTTGAACATCCTCGGTTTAGGGCTTTTATTTCATTTGCAGAGGGACTCTTCATTGACAAAACCTGGTAAATAAGTGAAATTACCTGAAAGCAGATTCTTCACCAGACTTTTAAACTCGACTCTTAAACTAGCATGCATGTTGTTTGGACAAGTTGATGAACTTGGAGACAATATGCAAATTCCACAGAGAAACATCCACAAATTTCAGACTGTTTTGGTTTTGTAGCAGATGATGTTCTACTGGCTTCCCAACCAAAACCAAAACCCTTCCCCAATAAACGAGTGAAGTCAGAGAGAAGGAGCCAGGATAGGAACCAGAGCTCTGACCTGATGAAGCTCTGCTCCGCTTTGATGTCTTTGTTCCTAAACGATGGCAGAAGGATGGACTTTCATCTGCTTGGAGATCTGGATTCACTGATCCAGATGTGTTCAAACTGTCAAGAGGTCATAGCTGAAAGAACAGCATGTTGGATAAAATCAGCTGAAATGAGCGTCGTCTGTTGGGTGGTTGAGCGTCTGATCAGGATGTTCTCCACAAGAGACGGTTTACTTACAGCCAAGTCTGCAGGAGCATCACGCCAGAATCAGCTTCAAGGCCAAATCCGTGTCTGCAACATTCCTCAAAGATTTGATTCATGAGATGCTGGACATGTCATGATGTTACTCTCAGATCGTCCCACAGAACGATGTTCCACTGTTGGGTTGAGATCTGGTGACTGTGGAGGAAACCAGCCTGAGATGCTGCAGCTTTGTGACATGGAGTCGAGAAAATATTCCTCCAATTGCAAACTGATGCCACTCATGAACATTCAGATGGGAAATCTCATAAAACTATTCAAGACCAATCATGAGTTTAGAGCAAAACGATACGAAGACGTTGACAACGTCCACCGGACGCCTTAGAGACATTTCACTGTTTAAGCATCTAAAGCAGGAATAATAATAAAAAACTCACAAAACTAAGACATGAAATTACATAAAACTTTCATAATTTTATTACATGTGAACTACAACATGCAGACAGACAACAGCTTGGTACAATATGCATCACCTGCAACTTCCTGAGGGAACCCAGTACCGTCCGAACGCAACGCACAAAACTTCAAACGTCACAAAACTTCAAACGTCACAAAACTTCAAACGTCACAAAACTTCAAACGTCACAAAACTTCAAACGTCACAAAACTTCAAACGTCACAAAACTTCAAATCACATTGAAAAATACAAATATTTACATTACTTATCGCATAAACAAAGTGCACATCAATTTATAACCCACCACAATTTGAACTATTTTTATATGAATTCATGGAGCAAACAATTTAAACATGCCTCTGCGGCGCCCCCTGTTGGAGGAGCTCATAAGTAAACAAGATATTTACATGAGAAAAAATGTACAAACAACAACAGTTTCAGCTTAAACACCATGGTGTGCAAAGTTATTCCAAAGTTAAGGAAGATGAGTGAGATAGGAAGAAAGAGGAGGATGAACAGGAAGGAGAAACGATGAGATCAAGATTATATGAATAAAAGGAGGATGAGAAGGAAAAATTAGATTGGATAAAAACACGGATGAGAAACGGCAAACGGTGATTAGGAGTTTTAAAAAGCATCAAGATGATTAGTTGAATAGAAAAGGCTGTAAGATAAGTGAGGAGGATGAGTGGGAAGAACTGGGATGACGGAAGAGAAATGACAAGAATAAATGCAATAAAAGGTGAATTTGATGAGGCGAATAAATGAGCCAAACCTCAACTGGCAAAGGAGTTTGACTTGGTAAAGAGAACTAAATTACATCCATCAGGTTTTATAAACTCTGCGTTTGAATCAGTTTCCATTCAGAAAATAGAGTCCAAATCAAGTTAAACTACAGCCACGTTTTCCTTTTCCCAACAAATTCAATGGTTTTAATGGTTTTAATAAGGAGAATCTGTGATTTTTCTCCTGGGAAAATGTTATTTAATCATCTAATTAGCTTTAAGGTGAATATAAACTGTATATTCTCAGTATTTATGTAAGAAATGTAAACATACTGAGAATAATAAATTTTCTGGTTCCTGTATTTACAATGAAGATTTAAGCTTCCTAAGAAAGTCATTAGATACCAGCTGTCAGGAAATTAAAGTTCCCGTTTCAGGCCTGAACAATAATCATTGTGTTTCTACTGAAGGAAACTAACCGACAACTGAAAGCACAGAATGAACCTGCAGGCCAGGAGATTATTTTATAGCTTGCTGGATTATTTTTTAGAAAATACAAAGACAGTAAATCCTCTGAAGGTATCATCCGCCTGCAGAGGAAAAGACACGTGGAAACACAATTATGTTGTTCAGTTTTCATCTTTTTTAGATGTTTTTGGCTCTCAACACATTTTAGATCCTAAGTTTAATAAATAAATTGTGTTTGGAGTTTTGGTAATCCAGATTATTCTCAATATTTTTTCATTAATCCAAATTTATTGGATGTTTATTTATGCTCAGAAAAAGTCCAAGAATTTACAACCAAAACAAGGTGAATGAAAACTTTTGGCCGCATTTTAGATTTTTTCTATTCTAGTTTTCCTCAAAGCCAAATTATTGTTTCCAAGTGACTTTTATTTGTGAACCACTCAGCACCAGCTTGTATTGGTAAATCATCCTTTTTGGCGGCCATATTCCTTTATTTTATATCTGAAATATGTTAAAGGGGCAGTATGATGTTTTCCATGTCATAGCACAATTAAGTAGCTACGTTTTACTGTCAACTGTTATAAAAACCCTGAATATATCAAACATGACTGAGAAGAAGTTTAACTTTGTCATTTAAAATTGGGCCTCTGTCTCTTTAAGAAGCTCTGCCTTCAGGAAGTCGTCCCAACATGGCTCCTCTATTAACCCTTTACCAGCGTTTTAACCAGCGTTGCGCTGAGAATGACTCCATAATGAGCTCAGCAGTTCCTCCAGGTGTTTGCTAATTGCTGCTGGCTAGTCTGAAGGAGCAGAGTGGGGGAGGAGCTGCGCCTCGAAGGCGGGGTTAGGTCTGAACAGGCATTTTAACAGCAGAATGGTTGCCATGGCAATTAAATGATTTGTCAAACATGCATGGAAGAATCAAAGCAACTCTCCAGGCTTGGTTTAGACACGTTACGGAAAGTTGAAAAAGTTGCTTTTATACGATACTGCCCCTTTAACAAAGCCATCCCACAACGGAAAGTGATCATTCCCATTTGGACCGAACCGAGCTCCCCTCCAGCTCCCTGGGTTGCGGTCAGCCGGTCAGGACGCCAGTGTGGCCGGCGGACAGTTTTTGAAGGTGAAGTTGAGGTCGGACGGGCGCGGCGCCTGCAGGCGGGACAGCAGCGTGGTGCGGCGGATGCTGCTGTCCGAGCCCTGCTGCCGCAGCCGGTCCCGCAGCCGGCGGCAGCAGGGCAGCAGGCCCAGGAAGTCCGACAGCAGGTGGCCGCTGAAGATCATGTAGATCCAGGGGTTGCAGCAGCTGTTGAGGCTGGCCAGCAGGGCGGACAGCGTCACCGCCGGGTTCTCCGAGTCTGCAGGACCAAACAAAGGTTTTATTAAGTACAACTAAGTTTTTTTAAGTTGCGTTTCAACGAGGCAAACAGCTTGAATCGCTTCTGGAGTCTAAACCAACTGACATAAACGTCTCAGCAGCTCACTGGATGATGTCATCATCTGATTTGCATATTTGCTGACGTGATCGACGGTTTATGAGGGTCAGAATACGGGAATAAAATACAATCACCAGAATAAAATTTGAAAATAAAGTTATAACTTTATTTTCGTATTTGGTTCGTTTATCGTCACCAATGAGGATTTTTATGAACTTTCAGCTGTTAATGAGTCAAACAATGAAATGTGAAAAGTTTCAACATTTTAACACTTTTTCACATCTTTTTCCTCGTTTATTAACATAAATAAATCATATTTTTAATTCTCATAAAGATACTTTTTTCTCTACAATATTTTAATGCTGTAAAATATTTTTGTTGTTATTCTTTATCTAATAAAACCCCAAACAATAGATTTAGTTTCGAACCATTTTTTTCATTACAAATAATTTGTTGATTTTAAAGGAAAATGAAACTTTAACTAATTTGTGTAAATATCAAAAACAAAAATTTAAATAATAAACTGCATTTTAGGTAATAAATTACATTTTATTTAACTACTACAGCAAATGTAAATATAAGTGAATTATGGTGGAAACATCTAATCTACAGGATGACGAAATGGTATTAAATAAGTTTTGGTCATTCATAGATTTAACTTTATTAATTAATAATTTTATTTATCTCAGGAATCGAAATATAAACTGGACATTAATCACAGATTAAAAGCTTTTAGGAGGAAGAAAATGAACATTTTACTGATTCATTTTCATAAAATATTCCATTTTGCAAACAAAAAGTGCAGATTGCACCTTTTGCTGACCGCAAAACAAAACAATCTATTATTATTATTTAGCAGCAGGAAGTCAGGAGGTTTGATAAAAACTGCAGAAATCAAACTAAACATAAACCATGACATTAATCATGCATTTAAAGCTGCTGTGGAAAGAAAAATAAACATTTTGTTGATTTATTGTCATGAAAATTCAGTTTTCAGACCAAAAGCTCTGATCTGCTTGAGCCTCGTTAGAAAAGATAAAATCCATAAATATTTAGCAGATCAGGAGGAAAAAACTCAGAGACTTTCCAGGAATGGAGCCAAACTACAGAAAACCTCAGGAAATAAAGTAAAAGCTGTCAAGAAAAGAAAAATTAACAGTTTGATCCTTGAGTTTTATTTAAAAACTGTTCTTCAGAGAAAAAGTGCAGATCTGCGTCTTTTGCGCGCCGTTAGAAAAGCGCCAGAGGAATAAAAACCATAATTTTATGATGATATTTGTGGGGAGCAGAAAGGAGACCCACCGTGCCAGGAGAAGGTTTCGTCCCACACGGACCACATCTGGACGGTGAAGAACGGAGCCCAGCACACCACGTAAGCCACCACGATCACGAAAGTCATCTTGACGGTGCGTAATTTGGCGCGCGAGATGGTGGAGACGCTGCTGACGGAGTTCCTGCCCAGGATCCCGGACCTGCCGCCCGCCGCCGGCCCGTCCGCCGCGCTCTTCCTGCGCGTCTTGCCCTTCAGGTTCCTCCAGATCGTCCTGCAGATGAAGCCGTAGCAGAAAACCAGCACGGCCACCGGAACCAGGAAGATCCCCGCCGTGATCCAGGTGATGTAGGCGCGCAGCCCCCACGGCTCCACGAAGTGACCCCAGCAGTCGTAGACGGCCGAACCGGGCCGAACCTCGCTGAGGGAGAAGATGAAGTACTGCGGGGAGCTGAGCAGCAGGCTGCACGCCCAGCTGCAGCTGATCATGATGAAGGCGCGCTGCGTGGGCTGCTGCAGGCTGCGCAGCGGGTGGCAGATGGCCACGTAGCGGTCCACGGTCATCATCACCATCATGTAGGTGGAGGCGAACATGCCCAGAACCTGCAGGTGCTTCACGATGCGGCACAGGAAGTCCGGCCCGTAGAAGCGGAAGGTGACCTTCCAGCAGAGCTGCGGCAGCACCTGGAAGAAGGCGACCACCAGGTCGGCCAGGCTCAGGTGCTTCATGAACAGGTGCATGCGCGACAGCTTTCTGCGGCTGCGCAGCATGGCCAGCAGGACGCTCAGGTTCCCCGCCACCGCCGCCACGAACGCCAGGCTCAGCACCGTGATCTCCAGCTTGGCCACCTCCTCGTTGCGCCCGAACGGGTCGGAGTGGTTCGCGGTCCCGCTGAGGTTCCGCTGCGTGGCGTTGAAGGAGCGCATGGTGGCGCTGCGAGAGACGGAGGCGGAGAGGGACAAACAGCGGGAGATGTTGCGTCTGGGCGCAGCTGATGCGGGTCTGCCTCCTTTAGAGCTTCCTGTGGAAACCCCATGCGCGCAGGGGCGGTCCTAGGCCGATTGGTGCCCCGGGTCAACAGGTTGCCAGATCTGACAGTTTCCAGCCCAAAACAACGTAAAAGCCCCGAAACCAGCTGAGATCTCAACATCTAATACTTTCACTTTTGAGTGACTTTATTTTGAAGTATTCTTTATTTTATTTTGAAGTATTTATTTTATTTTGAAGTCTTTATTTTATTTTGAAGTATTTATTTTACTTTGAAGTATTTATTTTATTTTGAAGTCTTTATTTTACTTTGAAGTATTTATTTTATTTTGAAGTATTCTTTATTTTATTTTGAA
>VMRN01000157.1:415297-468706 GCA_010277015.1 Poeciliopsis turrubarensis | reverse complement strand
TAGAGCTAACGCCATTAGTTAGAGCTAACTCCAGTAATTAGAGCTAATGCCATTAGTTAGAGCTAACTCCAGTAATTAGAGCTAACTCCAGTAATAAGAGCTAACGCCAATTATACCATTATAACTAGCGCCATTGGTAGAAATAGCACCATTAGCTACAACAAACACCACTAGCAGAAATTAACTCCATTAGCTAGAGTTAAAAATACCCAGGTGTATTTTTGGCAACAAGTTAATGTCTGGAAAACTTCCCGCTAAGATTTCACATTCGAGTGTAGCTGTTACCAAGCAACCGTAGCAGAGCTCCAACATGTTTGGTAAGCTGGTTTTAGCATTGAATGTGCTGTACAATGGCTGCTGGAAAGGCTCGTCTGATTTGGACATTTTTCAGTTATTTTTCTATTTACCTTTGGTACAGACAAAACAAAGGCTATACGAAGAATAAAGTCAAAGTACAACCTGCAGTAAACAGCATTGCTAAAGCGCATACACTCACTGCTTATTATTTCCACATGCACAAAGCTTTTCCACTATCAGCCGACCCCTCTGCTGGCCTCTCCTTCAACACTTTACACAAGGAACCCGAGGAGGAGATAATTTAAACCTAATAACTGAAAAAAAAAACAATTCCTTTCTTTCTGGTCATGTCTTGGATGCAGCTGGAACATGGCAGCATAAACACGCCTGCATAAACACATTCCATGCAAATTAGTGACATGCTTCTGTAGTGAAACAGCCGTCTGGTTCTAATTTGTGAAATAAAACAATGCAAGATCTAAAAAAGCAGCAGAAAGTTTAAAAAACGTGAAGCATTCTCTGAAAACTGAATCTGCTTCGCTCTTCAGTAAACGTTGTGTCACCTGCTCCGCTTTTCTGTTGGAGGTGAAAGAAAATTAATATTTCTCTCACAAAAACAAAAATCTCCAGTTTAGATGTTTGATTTGTTGCCTTACTAAAGATAAAATAACTTGTAAATTTCGTTTTTGATTCAACATTTGAACCGTTTCCTGACAAAGCTTTCGGACTCAGGCGGCTTTAATTAAGGTTTCAGTTCTTTGTGTTTGTTTTCAGTCGCAGCTAATTTACAGCAGCAGAGAATAAACCTGCTGCTGCTGTTTGCCTCTTTCCAAAGCCTGCGATGGTAATTAAAGTGTTGAATGTCTGTTTTGGGAGAGCTGCTGGGATTTCAGGGGAGGATCAGTGCGGTTCTTAAAACCCTTCTTCACTTTGCGCCCAGATTATACGATCTGACATGATCCGTGTTTGATCCTTGCTTTATTACAATCGCTCTCTCAGGAAGCGGCGAAACAGGAGCAACCTCAGGGAGAAATTTACTGAGTGCGCACCGGCGTGGGCAGGCCCTGAAATAAACCCGAAGGAGACGAGTTTTCTGCAAAGTAGCAGCAGGACATCTGTAGTTTACTGCTTGGTTGGAGTTACGAGGATAGAAACTGCTGGTTGGACGATTTATAAGGGTCGGGCTCCACATCATCGTTATTGACATCATTTTGGAAACATGAGCTTTTGGTGCCTACATGTTAATCATGTTCCGGTCCGTTTGTCTAAAAAGTCCGGTTCGTTTCCTGAATGCTAAGCTAACTCTAAGCTAACCAACCTCGGTCTCGGTTCGGTTGAAGTGAACTTGGTTCGGTTCCAATGCATATGTGAACACAATGCAAACCGGAGACCGCTCCAAAAGCAGGAAGTGGACTGCAGAGCCGGGCATTCTGGGTAAATACAACCAGAACAGGAGAAATGGCTCGTGGTTTTTAGCCAAAGACTAAAGAGAAATTCTCCAATCGCTAAAATCTGATGCATTTGGTGAAGAAGGAAGTTGCTCTCAGTGTCTTCAGAGGTTTTTGTGTCGTTTCCTTCAGTGGTTCATGGAGCAGCGCCCCCACAGGCCGGGAGGGGAACAGGCTGGTTTGACTCAGAGCCACAGCAGCTGGAGATGTTGAAGTTTTGACCTCAATCAAACTGAATCCTGATGCCTCTCATGACAAATTCCTTCATTTCCACAATCCAAAGGGATCCAGGAAGTTTAATGAACAAGCTGAGCATGTTTCATCGGTTTCTTCCACCGCCCTGTGCGGGCCGACCGCTGCCTTCAAATTAAAAGAAGCAAACATTTAAAATAAATCACTCTAGAGGCATTTCACTTTCACAATTCAATTAAAAGCCTAAAATTAATCTGAAAATAATTCCCACGCCCATAAGTTTGGCTTCTTGGAGGACTTGAGCAGATAATCTGTTAATTATCCTGTTATCCATCACGTTCCCTGAACCAGATTATGGGAGTTCAGCTCAAACATACAGCAGAGAGGAATCGCCCGGCGGCGAGCCACGCAGCATCCTGCAGCGTCCTGCAGCATCCTGCAGCACAAAAACACACCTAAACTACGGCAGCACGAGTTCAAGGCGGGAAGTGTGTTTTTGTGTGCGTGGGTGGGATTTTATCTGATCAGTCAGGAGCCTCGTTGCTGGAGGTTAAATGTCTAACTGTTCAATTAGGGTCGTTTATCATCACAGAGCGTTAAAGCTGCACAAACCGCCGCTGCTGCTTTCAGGCTGGAGATAAATCTGACAGTAATAAGTTTTTCTGCTCTGTCTGAAAAGCATTTTAGACGCATTTTCCATCCTTTTCAGACAGAAACATGAATGTGGATTAATGGATTTCTGCCACAGAGCGCAGCAGGATGTTTGGACGAACTAATCAGATACTCTGCTGCCGAGTTTCTGCCACCAAAGCGTTGGATTCTAGTTTCTGTTCACGTTTCAACTCAAAATGCACACAAGCTGTGGGAAGCGCTTTCAGTGAGAACAGAGCTACAAAAAGCGACACAAACAAATTACGCAACAATGGTGGACCGTCTTTGTGAAGAATGAAAGAAACGACGAGGAGGAGGAAAAATGACCGCACACTGGAAAAAAATAGGTGAAAACTGCTCCCAGATGCAGCGGGAACAAAAAAACAAGAAATCAGAAGTAAAATACAATGAAAATCAACAGGAAGCAATTAAATAAAAAAAATAGACAACAAAATAACTGGAAAACAGAAACTCAGCTACAGAAAAAGACAAAGAGAAAAACAACAAAAACTGAAACTACATGTCAGAATTGATGAAATTATAACGATAACGTCGAGTTGTCATAACAGAACGGATTGTTATCTCCAGGTTATAATACGGGTCGTTGAGCTTCCTGGCATTAATGGGAATCACAAGGATCCAGGTCACCAACGTGAGGAGGAGAAATATTTGCATTACTGTTGAGACTGAATGAAATCATCTGTTTTCTTTTTATTAAAGCTCAGAAAATTCATGGCTACTGAAGCTTTGATGTTTTCTAGGAAATGAGGCGAGTCAGACGGAGGATGAGCAGAAATAAATCAGAGAGTCGTCGGCATAACGGCGAATAAAAAAGGCTTCCTGAAAAAAACAACCGAATGTTAAACATGTAATCCTCATTACTGACACGCCAAAGAATTTAAAACATACAAATCTAAGCTTTCTGAGGCTGTCAGGCTACACTAAAATACACTTCGAATTGAAGCAATGGACTTAGTGATGCGTCTAAATGTAGATAAAAAATGGCTGAATATGCTAATCGCTAGCTTTAGCTAGAAAATGGTGGACCATTGAATTCACTTCCATCAACGACCCGATGAACAAAACACATAAAATGTCATAAAAAAAGTTTAAATGGACAAAGTGCATAAAAACTTTCATCTGATTTTCTTTAGTGTAACAGAATAACCAGTTACTATAACTACCTAAAACTAATGAAATAACAAAAACTCAAAGAGAAAACATTTCTGTTAACTGAAATAAGACTATAGCCAGTTAGAGCTACACAGTGAGTTTATAAAATGAAAACTCACTGAAATTATTGATATAACATCCTTCGGTTCTGTGTTTATTCAGAAACGTACAAAAACGTGTTTGATTACCAAGTTGTGTTTTTTCAGCCAGCTGACAGGCTGTGCGCAGCAACAGATTTCCAGACAGCCAATGAAACCTCTTGTTGCTATGGTTACCTGGATCTCATTAAAAGTGTTGGAAGAGTGTTTAAACTTGTTTTTGAAGCTCAGGGTCGTTAACTCTTTGCGTCCTTGAGGATTTGTGACGTTTAACGGCCTGAATCTGCGGTTCGCCGGCGCTGACTCGTGTTTTTCTGACCAGGACCGATAAGGCTGAACAACAGGAAGCCGTCCAGCAAACAGAACCATTAGGCCTCTGGTTCCTTGTGGAAACACGGGCAGGACACTAACTGCACTCCATATGCTATTACCTTAGTGAGGCAACTGATCCTATCTGCTCGAAAATTAGGCTTTTATTACAGGAGCGACTTGAAATGTCATTGAAGAGGAGACGGAGGGCCAGTCCGGTCTGGTCCGGTCCGGTCCGGTCCAGACTATTCTCAGAACTAAGAAATAAAGCTTTACTTCTACTTTATTAAACTATATTTTAGTTTATTGTTATACAACTTTTATGATATGACTCTTAATTTCTTTGTCAATATGGCCCTAAAACAGTTGTAGTATTACGAGAATAAAGTCATAATATTACAACGTTTTAATGTTGTTGTTTTTTTCCCATTTTTAGCATGGTTCCCTTGCACAACAGAGTATCTGGAGTAAAATAAGTATTAAGGATCAGTTTAATAAAAACTAAAAACAGAACTTAGCGGTTCATAAACGATACCCACAGGCCAGAAACACTCAAATGTTTTATAGAGCGTGAATTAGATCTTTGGGTGTTGCTTTAACTTTCTCTTCCAGGTTGGCCTTTGTAATCTGTTTAGTGTAAAATTCAACAGTCCCAGAGGGAAACGGAGTAAAAAGCGTTGCAGATTCAGCGTGTAACTGCAGCTCAGTCATGGTGGGTTAATCTGTCCGCCCAGGCTGAGCTTCTGCAGCCTGTTTCCCTGCAGAGGCTTTAAGCCTCATCCTGCTTTCATTGTATGAGGGACAAGTCTGCTGCCCTCTGGTGGCGATTCACAAACTCACAGTCAGCTCCTTGTGAAGCAAAATGAAGAAACTGCAGATGTTCAATAAAAACTCCCATCAGTTTGACGGTTTCTATCTCTAAATATGAAGTGTCAGAATGATCAGACTGAAACTGACGTCACTCAGGACTTCAGCCGGAAGAGGACGTTAAACAGTTGATAGCAGCTCACTGCGGCTGCATGGCGTCCGCCTGCAGGTCACCGTGACGTTCAGCGTCGGTCCGTAGCGTTCGGGGTCCTTCAGCTGACCTCAGTACTTCCTGTGTTTTATTTTGGCCATTATTGTTAAACTTAGTGTTGATGTTAATTATAGGCGTGTCTATTGGACAGTTATGTGTCGGTTCAATACGAGACGCACATTAACAGCCAAATATGGGACGACTGTATTTTACAGGATGGGTGGAAATCCTATTCAGGGGAGCTGAGATCACTCAAGGAAGAGTAAAATAGTATTTGGTTAAAAATCTACTCAATTAGTGAAAAACTGATCAAATGATCAGATGAGCACCCTTCAAATAAAAACAAAGTAATAATCAAACAACGTACACAAATGAGTTTTATTTACCAGACGTGTGGCTGAACATGTCTGTCTGCTGCAGACGATCCGTTGACAACGAGCCTGTAAATAAAATAAAACGCGGTGTTGGCCTCTGGTGTCGCAGTGAAACCAGTTCAGCAGTTCATTGAGTATTTCCTCAGATCTTGTTAGTTTATTTCTACCAGGAAATGGACAGACAGTCTTTACCTCTGACAGATGATCCAACCTGAGGCTGATAACAGGAACATGTTGCTCCTCAGGTTAAAAGGAGGCAGGTTTCTGCAGGCCCCTCTGGTTCAGCAGCTTCATATGGAGAACGCGAGTGGAGCAGCTTTTACTGGAACAGAGACTTTATATGTTGTCCTTTAGTCTGCTGTTGGATACTTTTGTCAGCATGGATGCAGCAAATTGGACTGGTCTCACTGGTGCAAACAAACTGGAGTGAGACGTACCTGCACTGGACCAGTCTGTGTCCTCCCTGTATCAATCAGGGCTTCAGTGCCTGAGCTCCACTAAAGTCTCCATTCACTGATGCATTGATCCGGCTGCCTCTTTTCAAAGACTAGCCAATTTATCTCTAACACAGAATAATTTAGAGAAACAGTGTGTGTGTGTGTGTGTGTGTGTGTGTGTGTGTGTGTGTGTGTGTGTGTGCGTGTGTGTAACTCCAGTTCTGACTCTTATGGAGAGTGAAGAATGCCAAATGACAAACAGTAAATTATGAAACAATTATTTAAATGTATAATTAATTTAATAAACCTCTTCACTCCACATATATTCTGGATCGTTTGATCCACAAAGTTATGTTTATAGATATCATAAGTTTATCCATAAACTTCTTATTAAAATAAATACAATCAATCCTTCAGAAATATTTTTAGTTTACATAAATATAAGTCAGCAGATCTTAATTAAATGTTCAGTTTGGTTTTAGTTTCACTGTAAATCATGAACTTCCTGTCGTTCTCATGTTTGTGAACTAACTAAACTTTATTTCCTGGTCAGTATTTAGCACTTTGCTGATTATTACCCACTTCAGCTGAGAAACAAAGACGCCTTCAGCGAAACCCGGGTCAGCTCTGCATCCTGGGACCATTACAGTCCAGTTTGGTGTATCTGGTGAGGCGAGCAGCAGCAAATTGTTTTGAAGCCTCTCAGAAAGTGGGAGCTGACAGATTAATATGGGTTGTTGCTTTGTTGTGTTGCGTTGTTTTAAGATCTTGTTGTTTTTTAACTTTGAGCCCATGTCCCTCCAAAGGTCTCTGCACGGCCCTGGCGTTTCCTGACACATGGCAGTGTGAGAAGCTGAGAGACGGTTGGTCTTTCATTTGGTTTCATTTCCTCAGGACTGACTGAAGCTCAACAGGCCTGGAAACAGGCAGAAAAAAAACTCCTTATTTTAAGATGTTTAAAATGTTCTGACGCCACGAAGGTTTCCTCTCTGCAGCACAACAGTTCAGCTTCAAGTCCTTGATGAGCCAAGAATCTCGTGGCTCATCAGTTACAGCAATAATACGAAGCCGTAAAGAAAAAAAAATTCAGATCTTTGGATGTTTCGATCTGTAGGAGATGAGATTTCTGAGTGGAAGTGCATTTTAAATGCAGTTTTGTGGAACACAGCCAGAGATGTAATTGGATGGCTTAGATACTTGGGTTGTAATGGCCTAGTCAAAGTCCAGTCCTAAGATTCCTTTGCAAGACTTGAAAACTGATGCTCATCATCAAATCTGCAAAGAAAGAGCATAAATTTTGAGTATTGCATCAAACTTCCCCAGAAAGTTACATAAAGTTTATGGTTGGAGTTTTCAGATTAATATTTCAGTCATTGGTAACAAAAACACAAACACTGATAGTCTTTCTAGAACCGCATCTCATTGTTATAAAGTGTTTATAAACGCGATATAAACACCGTTTCTCCGTTTCTGTCGAGGTGATTTCAGAACTCATGCAGTTCTCACTTTGACCAGCAGGTGGCGGTAAAGACCCATTGCTGAGCTCCTGCTGGGATTTTGAACTGTTTGTAATTCACACTGTGACATGTGCTGCTGATCTCAGGCTCATTTACGGCAGCCATGTGTGCCAAATGAAAAGCAATCCGGCCTAACAGACAATAAATGAAAAATTACAACTTAAATTTAACGTAAAATCATTTTTATTTGCAATGATTGAATAAAAATACAAAATAAAAGCGAATTAAATGTAAAAATTAATTAAGCGAGAAGGGAAGAAAGACCCTCTGGGTGCTCTGCGACTAACTGGCCTCCTCGGCTGTCAGTCACGCCTCTAACCCCGCCCACGCCGCCGACACACCCATCTCCCCACCGGCGTTTTTCATTCATTTCGTTTCCTCTGCTTTTATATCTGCGTGGGTAAAAAAGGTGACGGCGGGGTGAAGATAGCATCAGAGTATTGTGCGTGCGCGCGCGCCTGTGTGTGCACGTGTCTGTTCCTCCTCTTCCTCCCTCCTCCTCCTCTTCCTCCTCAGCGTGGAGGTGCGGGGCCACTACTGGCTGTGCGGCTGCGGCACTGGATGGATGTGAGGAGCATGTGTGCGGGTGAGGGAGCCTCGGGCGGAGCACACGGAGGGAAATAATTTGGACTGTATTTTTTTTTTTTTTTTTTAATATTTCGGCAGTCCGGTTGTCCGGTCACCTCCACCAGAACGAGATGTCAAACTCAAACAAAAGCAAGAAGGACAAAGAAATCCTGGCAGAATATGAGAGCCAAGTGAAAGGTGAGGTCATTTTTTCATCTTTGTTGCAGCGTTGCATGCACCTGCTGCAGCAGTGGTGCACATGCAGGCGTGCAGGGTGTGATTTTGACACCTCACGGTGAGACGTCAGGATTCTGGGTTCATCCTGAGTGCTGCATGGCGCCTCAGGGAAGGAGGAGGAGGAGGAGGAGGATGAAGAGGTGAGTATGTCTGCTGCATGTGTGTGGTTTTCTCTGGGAATCTACCTGCAGACATGCTCAGGTGAAGTCACGCGATGACCTTTACATCAAAACCTGGCAGCTTAAATCACCTCCACCCATCATCATCCTCCATCTTCCTCTCCTCTGATTGAACGATTGGCTTTAATTGGAACCAGATCGAGGGGCCACAGCGCACAGGGGGGAAGCCGCCTCGGTCCAAATGTATGGATCCGCTGCTGTAACTATGTGCTTTCCAAGTCTGCCTCGCTGCTCCGGCTCCTGATTGGTCGGTGCAGAAGGTGGTGTGTAATGTATACACAGGGGGTGGCCGCCGCTCCCTCGGAGGGGAGGTGAGGTGAGGTGGAAAGGTAGAGGGCTGATTATGCACAGTGCTGACAATACATATTGGCGCTTGGAGAGCCACTGAGCATGCTCCCAGCGGAGGCCGCGACACCGCCTCGGTCTGAATGATGGAGATGAAGATCGCGCTAATGAGAAAATGCAAATGAAGATGGAGAAGAAGATCTAAATGGAGAGTCGAAGGGACGCTGCAGAGGCTTGGGTGGATAAATGTTGAGCGGATGGTGAATGTGGCTCTGCGATGCCAAAATGACTGAAAGACGCTGTAGAAGTTCAGCCCGTTTACCATTTGCTTGCCGTAGATCAAAAGAGGGATTTTTGCTCAAAGGTTGTTTCTAGAAAATCTTTTTTAAAATGTCTGAGTTTCTAAAGTCAAACATTTGCTAGAAAAAAAACAACTCAGTCATCAAAATGAAATGGACCAAAAAAGTGAACTCCTGTCTGCCTGCAAATCTCAGTTTGGGTTCGGTTTGAATACATCTGTGACCAGCGAGCGGACCGGAGACCGCTCCTAAAGCAGGACGTGGACTGCAGCCCAGGTCATTCTGGGTAATTAAAATAAAATCAAACAAATGCGAAGGCAGGAGAAATGTCTTGTGGTCTTTTGAAATCCTCTATCCATTAAAATCTGACTCCTCCATTTCTGTTTCTATCTGGTGAAGAAGGGAGTTGCTTTCAAGTGTTTTCTTCAGGTTTTTGTGTTGTTTCCTTCAGTGGTTCTTGGTGCAGCGCCCCCACAGGCCAGGAGGGGAACAGGTTGCTAAAGCGTTTGGTTGGTTTGAGAAAGAGAACGAGCTCGAGATGGAGCAGATGGTGAAGTTTTGGTCCCAAATCAAACCGAATCAACCAAACTGTCAGATGGGAAAACAGCCTTTGAGCAAGCTGTTCCCCTCCTGGCCTGTGGGGGCGCTGCACCAGGAACCACTGAAGGAAACAATACAAAAACATCCGAAGACACTGAGTGCAACTTCCTTCTTCACCAAATGGAAACCAAGTGAAGTAGCTTTAGATCCTAGCAGTTTAAGTATTTCTCTTGACGACAATCCATTTCTTCTGCTAGCGTAGCATGTTGGTTTAGGTTGTGTTTACCCAGAATGCCATGCCTTGTAGTCCACTTCCTGGTTTTAGAGCGGTCTCTGAACAGAACTTGCAGGAAGGGAACATCTGATGTTTGTGACTTTAAGTTGAAGCCAGTTATGTAGATTATGCAGCAGGACGATGATCTGAAACCAAAACAGGAAAAAAAACACCAGCAGCAACAAGTGGGGGAGGGGAAAAGCCGCCGTAATTAGCTTCATACAGCTGCAGAAATGGCCAGTCATTCAATCTCTCTGTTCCTTATTATTACAAAGACGTTTTGCATCTAATTTCTAACCAAAATGATTCGATCAGAAAATTCCTCATGAGATTCACAGGATTCTGATGGACATCAAATGTTTGTTTTCGGAGCTAATTAGAGAAACTTCATCAGCAGCCAATTAAAGAGGCTTAAAGGAAGAGAGAGACGTCTGAGAGCCAAACAATTTCCCCTCTGCTTTATCAGGATATTATTTGATGTAATCGGACAAAATCCAATCAAATCTTAAAGAAATGGTCTCGAGTAATTCAGTTTTTTTTTGTTTGAGGATTATTTGTAATCTTCTGACAACGCAGTATTCCTTATTGTTATTCAGTTGTACAGTTTTCTGGAAAACTGCGATAAGATTCATGACATTTGTTCCATTTTTGAACAATTTCTGTAAAGTCTTAGGTTTTTTAGGGAACTGTTTCATAACTACAGTAATTAACTACATTCTGTCACCATAAACACAATGAGGGAGACTGAATATAATCCAAACTGAATAAAGTTAAATATTTTACTGTAGGAGCTCAAATTTTTTATTTTATTCAATTGAAAAATATTAAATTTATTCCAAGAGGAATTAAATGTTGTAACTCATCTCATCCAGTCGTTGAGGATGGTGATGCTGTGGAACCAGGTTCTCCAGCAGCAGTCAGTGTTTCACCGCGTCCGAAGAGGCCTCTGACTAAAGGCAGAGCTCTGCTAATCCACCTCTTGGGCTTTTGCTGAACCTCTTAAAGTCTCGGCCCGGTTAGAAGGATGTTGGGGGATAAGATCCTTGATCATCATGATGGATGTAAGGTTTGAACTTCCTCCTCTGGGGTCATAGTTCATTTGAGCTTTTAAGCACCCGGTTATAGAAATCAATACACTGTTGCCATGGTTACACATCATCACTGTCAGAAAGTAAAATAGTTAAGAGCAGCTCCATCAATCTCTGATGCATATGAGAATGCAAAGCAGGTTAAGACAGCTCCGAAAGCAGGAAGTGGACTACAGCGCAGGGAATTTTGGGTAAATCAACCAAAACAAATGTGCTAAGCTAGCACTAGCGCTAGTAGGAGAAATGACTCATGGTTTTGTAGACGAAGAGAAAAGGGAATAGTAATCTGATGCCCCTTTTTTAGTTACAGTTCATGAAAAGGAAGTTGCGTTCAGCATCTTCTTCAGAGGTTTTTGTGTTGTTTCCTTCTGTGGTTCATGGTGCAGCGCCCCCTCAGGCGAGGAGGGGAACAGGCTGCTCGAAGTTGGTTTGTGAAAGATAAAAATGTAGCAAATGTTGCAACTTTGGTCCCGAATCAAACCGAATCTACCGGACTATGAGAAAGCAACTTTAAATAGAATTAAACACCAAATTGAAAAGGTGATTAAAACAGGATAAAACCAATGAAAGATCTGCATGAATATAACCTCGTCTTGAACCAGACAGCATCTCTGCCTGGTTTAATTCTTCGATGTTTCGCCACGCTGCGGCGCCCTGACGGCAGCTCCTCTGATCAAAGAAGCGAGTCTCGCCGTTTACGGTGCAACGAGGAGGTTTCCAGGAGGAGTGATTTCAGAGATCAAGCAGGAAAAGCACAGCGGATTTCCTCTTTTCTCCTCCAACAAGCTGTGATCCAAACCGATGAGTTTCATTGATGTAATCTCCTCCTGCTCTGAAACACTGAACCGAATTTGTGTCTTATTCACAGGAAACGCTTTTGTTTTAATTTCATTCATGAGGAGCTGATGGCGCTCAGTTCATTCTCATTTTCTTATCTGCAATTCTTTGTAGCTTTTTGACGATTAGATCCTTGTTTTTTCCTGACGTCACATTTTTCAGCCAAAAGCCAAATCCTGAGGCGTTTTCTGTAGTGTTTCTACAGTTTGATAAATTGTTTGGAAACAGTTGCATTCCTGATGTTTAATTTGACAAACATGTTTGTCTCTGAGGGGAAATGATGTAAAGTGAAGTGAAATTCTCATCGTTTTGTCGGCGCCTAAGTTTGCATTCGCAGTCTTTGATGTTGGCATTGAAATCCCAGATGAAGAGCAAACTGGGAATTCAGGAAAATTCCCAGTTTACATCACAGCTTGTTTCTGTTTCTGACGGTTACAAGTGAATTCGTTGCATTATAGAATACTTTCAGAGAATCTTAATGACATGTTTACCAGTTTTTACAGTTTCTCACATTTAAGAAAGAATAAAACTCTCTTTTCAGAAAGTTTTCATATTATTTTCTCTTTGTTTCCAGGTGCAAAGTTGTAATTATAAATAGAAAAATCAGGCTTGCGTCTCTTGTAGCAGTCAGTATCACAGCAGCTCTGAAAAGGCCCCTGATCAAAGACATTTTTTTTGCATTACAGTTTGACAAAGAAGCAGAAAATATCCTTTAAAATTATAACCGAATCTACAAACTAACGTGAGTTGACATTGTTGATAACAAATGTATATTTTATGTCTAAAATTAAAGCAAGACGATTTTTTACCTCATTCTTTCATAATAAGTTGATGAGTTTTAGTCAACTGATTTCCAGCTAAACCTAAAAAATAAACTTTTTTCATGATTAAAGTAGTTGGTTCAGCTGAGTTCAGCTGAAGTGAACTCTGGTTCAGTTTGAATCCACAGGAGACGCAGCAAAAGCAGGAACTGGACGACAGTGCAGGGCATTCTGGGTAAACATAATCCAAATAAATGTGATAGCCCAGCGCTAGCAGGAGAAATGACTTGTGGTCAAAAGAGAAATCCTCCAACCACTAAATCTGACGCCTCCATTTTGTATCCATTTAGTGAAGAAGGAATTTGCGCTCAGTGTCTTTAGAGGTTTTGTGTCGTTTCCTTCAGCGGTTCTTGGTGCAGCGCCCCCAGAGGTTGGGAGGGGAACAGGTTGGTTTGACTCAGCAGAGAAAGAACCACAGCAGCTGGAGATGAACAAATCTTACAACTGGTCCAAAACCGAACCGAGACGACTGGACTATTGGGTGGAAAAACATTCTAAGAGTTGAAAAAGCTACAAATAATTACAGATAAGAAAAACTGAATAAACTGTGTTTTATCAGCTTCTCATGAATAAAATTAAAAGTAACCATGGGTTAGTTAGCTTCCAAGCTAACAAGCCAAGTTGTGTTTGGCTCCTTTGTTCCCTTTGTCTAGAATGATATTTATAATTAATAATCCACCAAATGCTTTAAAAAGAAACATTTTGATCAGACTGATTGGCTGTTTTAAACCTTTGCACAAATAAAACTGCTCTGCGGTTTCTAGTTTCAGGAAGACATCCAGTTATGATACGAAACTGTTTCAGCCTCCGATGTCCACAAGGCCGCCGAACGAGAGCGTCATGAGATGGCAGCCATTTTAATTTACTAAGCAAAGAAAGGCGGAATGATGCCAGAATCAATAAAACACTCAGAGTCGCATCCAACAAAAGAGTTTTCATAGACTCGGCAGTTTTCCACAGAGATCTGGAAGCCGTGTGCAAGTCGATGGTGCATTCGCAAGCTCCTCACCTTCCTCATCACATGGTTCACACACTGTGTGTGGTTACCAAGACAACAGGTAGTGGAGTGGATAGGCTCTCTGGGGACTGCTGAGTGTGTGTGTGTGTGTGTGAGAGAGAGAGAGAGAGAGAGAGAGAGAGAGTGAGAGAGAGAGAGAGAGAGTTCGCTGCTCGCTCTCTCTGCTTTGCTGCAGAAAGATCGAGTCCTGAAACACGGCGAAGCAGCGAAGCATGCAGCCAGGCTTTACCATGCTGACTACAAGTGTGTGTGTGCGTGTGTGTGTGTGTGTGTGTGTGTGTGTGTGTTTTCCTCTGCTGCCTTTTCATTTCAGTCACACGATTAAGTCCAAGGTGACTCCTGGGAGAAAAATGGACAGCCTTCATCTGTGAGGATGAGTGTCGAAGGAAGAGGAAGCCAATTATGCATTTTAACAAGAAGCTTTCAGTTTAAAATAAAATTTCAATTATTAACTATCAGCTCTGACTGCAGGAAAATCAGCTTCTGGAATGAAACTGCTGAATTACTTCATCCGTTCAGATGAGTAAAGAAACTGAATCTGCTCTACAGATGTCCTTTGTGATCCACAGACATTTGTGCAGCGAATGTCTGACTGGTTTCAGGGACGTTTATCACATGTAGTTTTCAAAATATATTATTATTCAAACCCCTCAAATTTTGACACGCGTAATACACAAAACAGCATCAATTCAAAATTAACCACAAATCTAAACATTGTGCATTTAGTCCTTTTACTGGTGTTTCTAATTTTTCACCACATGAGATTAATAACAAAAACTCAGAAATGGAAGATGAACTTTAGCTTTTTTTAACTGTTGCTGCCTTCATATTCTTGTTTTTTACATTTTCTCTATAAAATAAAATTGGCTACAGATAGAAAAATGTATTTTCTTTATACTTGTGTTATTAAACAATTCAAATTATTTTGTATGTGGGGATTTTGGACGTGAAATGTGGTTCTTTAACGCTGTGCCAGAGTTTTCCATAGGAATGTTAGAGGAAACATAAATACTAATTACAATCTGCAGTTTTAAAAAGAGAAAAAATAACAAAAATAATGAAATTAACTTGCGTCGCTGCCACTGTGTTATTTAAATTGGCAGCAATGAAGACTGTCTTTATAATTTAAACCTAACTGTGTCCATGTGTAAAGATTAGAAATCTGGGGATTAATCTGCATTTTTTCAGATTAATATTGAATATTTCAAGCAGACATGATTTCCTGCAGCTGTGTTGTGTTTATCTCCAGATTATGCTCATCATTTTGCCCCTGATGGTTTGGTTACTCACAGTTCATTGACAGAAATCTCATCCTGATGGCCACTGATCACACTTTTACATCAGCCCATAAATTACAGCTGCGGTAAGAATGTAAATCTTTTTCTGTCACTTACCGCTGTGGGTTGTGTTTTGGGTTGTGCTGCAGATGTGCGGGCCCAGTTGGCGGAGCAGCAGCGCTGCCTGGAGCAGCAGACTGAGATGCGGGTGCAGCTGCTTCAGGACCTGCAGGACTTCTTCAGGAAGAAGGCCGAGATCGAAACGGAGTATTCCAGGAACCTGGAGAAGCTCGCAGAGCGCTTCATGGCCAAAACACGCAGTACAAAAGATCATCAGCAATACAAGTACGATCAAATCCATGCTGCGATAGTCTGAAGGTTGAAAGGTCACATCTGAAGTTAGCAGGAAATCATTTTGGAAAAGAAAAATAAGTGATGTACAGATTAAAATTAAAAGATGCTGCATTAAGGCAACAGCAGGCAGAAAAAAGGCAGTAAAGTTCAGCCAAAAAACTGACATTTTATCATTGATCTCAGAAATTTCTAGAAAGCACTCAGAAATTTCAAAATTGCAATTTTGAAAATTGCAATTTTCAAAATTTTGCAATTTTGAAAATTGCAAAATTTTCAACTTTTGCAATTCAGAAAATTTCCAAAAATAAAAAAATATAGATTTTTTTTTATTTTTGAAGAAAATTTCTACTTTTTGTTTCTGCCAAATTGTAACTTCTGAAACTCAGAAATATTCCTGGTTTTTTTTAGATTAATTCAAAATCAATAGTTGAAACAATTTCACAGATTTCTCACGGTCTCCAGAGGTTTTCATGCAGAATTTCCTCAAACTACGAGAATAAACAGAACACTTTTAAAGTTAAGACAAAAAGAGCTGTAAGAAGCTATAAGCAATTTCTCCTGTGCCACCATTTGTAGCATGTTAGCGATTTGGAGCCAACATGCCACAAAACTCCAAACATGGTTTGTTTTAGCTTCTTATTGTTCTTCTTTTTTTTTCTTTTCTATATTTTATAATTTGCAACATTCCAAATAAAAGTCTGAATATTTATTGTAAAGCCAAATTGATAAAATATTAATATTCTAATTGCAGGAAGGATCAGAATCTGCTTTCTCCAGTTAACTGCTGGTACTTGCTGCTAAACCAGGTGAGCTAACATGTTTTCCAAAGGAATCTAAGAGACGCAGAGAAACGGTCAATAATTTTAACCATGATTTATGTTAATATTTTAAGGTGAGGAGGGAGAGCAAAGACCACGCCACCCTCAGTGATCTCTACCTGAACAACGTCATCAGCCGTCTGACGCACATCAGCGAGGATTCGGCTCGCCTCCTGAAAAGGGTGAGTGCTGGAGAAAAAATAATGCATTAAAATATATTTTTAAAAAACTATTTCAAAGATTTACCATTTTATTTTTAAAAAATGATACGCACCCGTCAGAGAAGTGTGACTGTACGACACTGTATTTGGGCCATTGCAGAGAGAAAAAATGAGTAAATTTCCACCAAAAAGTGAAATTTCTGAGGTTGAGAAAACAAACATGTTGATTTTCAAACTCAGAAAATTTCCAAAAGAACAAAACTTTGGACTTTTGAAATTTCTAATCTAAAAATTTTTGATTTTTTTTCTAGTAAACTTTTGACTTCTGGAGCTCAGACATTTCCTTTTTTTATTTCTGAAAATTCCTGACAATCAAAAAAAAAAGTTAGCTTTTCAATTTATTTGACAAGATTACATCTGATGTTTTGGACTAGCAGAGGACAAATAAATGATAAAACCCCATCATTTCTAACCACAGCAACTTTATGCTCACAAACATCACCAATGGTCGCCTTGACGACACAATTTAACTTGTTGCTTGGGTCACTTTGAAAGGCGCAAATGTTTATGGTGGGTGAGCAGAAACCATCCTCTCCTGTTTTATGGGGTTTTTATGGAAGTTAAATTCTGCCACTGATGAAAAACTCCAGAGGCAAAACTGTATTATTATTATTGCCATAATATTAATAAAACATAATTTAATCACTAAATCATAATTATGAGATACAACTTTCAGTTCTTCAGAGTGGCACAAATGGGCTTCCGTAGATTTCCACAGGATCTTTGAGGAGAGTAAAACCGCTCACTCTGTCCTTTGCAGAAAATCATACATATTTCTATAGATATATTAAAATTTTATCATTTTCTTTTCTCTGGCTCCAGATGACCCAGCTTTTTATTTTTTCTCGATTGTTAGGTTTTTGCATCTGCAAACAAAGCATCTGAAGCATGTACTACAGCGATTGCTGCACTTCATCACTATAAGCACATTTACTTCCTTAAATAATCTGAGAGGATCTCTAAACCCAGAAGCAGCATCAGATGAAGAGATGGATTTGACCGCACACAAACAAACGCATTCATAATAGAAGCTGAACTCATGCATTAAACAACCCAGCAGTTTGGGGAAGCAGTTATGTGGCAGCATCAATATTGCATTACACTAAACCGTCTTGAATCCCAGGATGGATGAATCCCGTTCCCGGCGGGTGCGGCTCGCCTGCGTCGCCATGGCCACCGGGACGGCCGGCTCTGCTGGGCGTCTGTCCGCCGGGCGGCGCTGGATGTGATGGAGGTCCTCGGCTCAGAGCTGCTGGCAGTCGCTGCACTTTAGCTGGCATGAATAAAAGACGAGCCGGAAGCCAGATTAATAATGAACACAGAGAGCTAAAGTTAGCGTGCGTGCGTGTTTAATTTGTTAAAGTCTGCAGCAGGCCCAGAGAAGATCTGCAGACTTTACTTCTCATTAAAATCAACTCTGTTACTGCAGTAATGACGGAAAGGACACATGTAGAGGCCTGCGCTCAGAGAGGAGGATTCACTCAGGCAGAGGCGGGAACATATCCTGCAAGCCGCTTTCATGGCTAATGACATTTAACTGAATACGACCACAAAACGAGGCTAAAAGCTCAAAATGTGAGCCTGAATCTTGGTTTTATAGTCCAGTAATTTACAACAAAAAATTACTGGAAAAACAAGCAAACAAATAAATTAAATGTTTTTTCTCAGATTTCTGATTTTCTTCAATCTTCAACCATTAAACTCATTACACGGAAATTAAAGTCAAAATTCTGAGTTAAAATGTCAAAATAATTTTTTTCCAGTTGCCATAATCCTCTCTGGTACTTTACAACTAATCTTCTCCTAAAATATTAGATTCCTTGAAGAATTTTTCCTTCAAATTTTTTTATACACCACCTTAGAAATTCCATACAGAAAAACACAAAACTTGCATGTTTTAATATAACATGTGTTTGATGTATTAGTAGAATATTTCTCCCAAATATCTCAGAAATGTTGAGATTACCTGAAAATGAAAAAAAGGAAATTTCTGAATTTAAAGTTTACATTTTGTATGTTTGGAAGGTTTTCTGCGTTGCAAACTTAATGTTTTTACTTTTCTAGAAATTTTTGACTGAAATATTTTTCTATCTACAATGGCGCTAGACACTGTCATCAGTACAGATAGAAAAATAATCATTTTATTCTTGCTTGCAATGGGATATTGAAGAGCAAATATCCTGACTAGCAGGTATATTTTAGAGATACCTCGTGGTAACAAAGCTTGTAAATTTGGCTGAAAACGATGAGCTGCGTTTTGTTTATCTTGATATTTTTCTCTTTTGTGTCAGAGTAAGGAAATTCTCCAGCAGCTGCAGGACGACCTGATGAAGCTTCTGAACGAGCTTTACACAGTAAATACCAACATTTTCACCGTTTTGCAGCAGAATAAACAGTTTTAATTTTCACTCCGTGGATTTAAAGTCGGTTACAGTTTTATTATGTAAAAAACTTGATTAAAACGTTCAGTACTGAGTCCATTAGACTGAAACTGAACCAGAAGGTGCAAATTGTCTTTCTGCTGCCGTTACCAAGGTGATGAAGACGTATCACATGTACAACGCGGAGATGATCAGCGCGGAGGCCAAGCTGCGGGAGGCGGAGCGGCAGGAGGGCCGCGTGAAGGGCGTGTCCGGGACGGGCGGGGGGGTGGAGCCTGTGTTCGGCCTGCGGATAGAGGAGCGCCACCAGAGGCGCAACGCCGCCCGCAAGATGGAGAAGATGAGAGAGAAGGTAAACTAACTGTTTCGGGAATCAGTGCAGAACCAGGAAAGGATTCATGTGTTTAATATTTTGTTCCTTCTGTTCTCAGAGGAAGGCGAAATACTCGGAGAACAAACTGAAGACTCTGAAAGCCAGAAATGAGTATTTACTGACTCTGGAGGCGACCAATGCCTCCGTCTTTAAATACTACATCCACGATCTGCCCGACATCATCGACGTGAGTAAAAGAATCTGCAGCCGCGGTGTTCTGACTCTGAACAGCCTGATGAACTCAACTCAGGGTTCATTCAGGTGGCAGTATGACGTAAATATCATTTTTGAGCCTTCCATCTTGTTACGTTATTTTGTCATCAGAATCAACCCTGGAGAGCTGACTTGACTCTTTAATGCATGTTTGAGAAATCCTGTAATCTCCATGGCAACCATTCAGCCGCAAATTCTTTGCAGGACTCTTAAAACTTCGCCTTGA
The DNA here is from genome assembly GCA_010277015.1 of Poeciliopsis turrubarensis. Taxonomy (NCBI): domain Eukaryota; kingdom Metazoa; phylum Chordata; class Actinopteri; order Cyprinodontiformes; family Poeciliidae; genus Poeciliopsis; species Poeciliopsis turrubarensis. Next base: position 449,184 of record VMRN01000157.1, on the reverse strand, counting down.
TTGTTTCTCAGTGCTGTGACTTAGGGTACCACTCCAGTCTGAGCCGGGCGTTGAGGACCTACCTATCCGCCGAACTGAGCCTTGAAGCCTCCAGGCGGGCGGGCCTGGAGGTGCTGGAGGGGGCTGTGGAGAACCTGGACCCGGCCCGCGACAGGCAGCGCCTGCTGGGCCTCTACCCCACTGCCTTCTGCCCACCGCAGCGCTTCGGATTCCAGGCGCACATGGGCGACACAGTGAGTTCAACCGCAAAAATAACAACAAAACTCCTGATTCATCTCTTTCTGGACATATTTACCTGGTAACCTATGGAGGGCAAATCCTGACATAACTGGCAATAAACAGAAATGGCTTCTGCAGCTGTAAACCACAGTGAATCAGGACTCTGACCTGAGGATTTGCAGGTTTTTCTTCTTGTGTTGGTGACGTTTCGCTTCCTGTCAGACGACCCAGATCGCCTCCCAGCCGCAGGTCCAGGCTGAGCTGTCGCTGCGCCTCACTCAGCTCCAGACCCGCCTGGCGTCCCTGAAGATCGAGAACGAAGAGGTCAGACTCACAAACGCAACCAGACGACGGTCAAGGATCTCAGATCAATCTAAACATGAACAACCACCGGACAGGCTTCCCACTGACAACCAGGCATCAATTACAATAAAGGAGCTCTTCAAAGTTATTTTACAACAAGATTTATTATGGAATATACATAGATAAGATATATAAGGTTTCAATGAATCATTCGATTCAGACTAAATATGTAGCCAACCATATATTTCGTTTTAAACTAAATATGTGGAGCTGAACATAAATTTTATGTCGGGCTAAATAATCCAAATGTTTGCCAGTATTTAGAAATGGTTCCCCAAATACGCAGCGCTGCAGATGAACAATCCAGCAACTTTTATCCAGATTAGGACATGTGACCTGCAAACACATCAGAAAATAAGTGGATTTATGTTGAGACTATGAATTCTGCAGAACATTTTTCCAGCTGTTTGCTCAAAGTGTGAAATAAAACACTAAACTGGGTGAAAACCCCTGAGATCACGTTTTTCTGCGTCAGAACTTCTTCAGTTGGGGTAATTTATACTGTTTTAATTGGGTGATAATGTAGCAGATGTAGCGTCCCAAAATAAAGAGAGCGACTGGCTGCTGCTGCAGTCTGTTCCCCCGCTGCCGTGTAGCGCAGAGGGCAGCTGTTAACTCGGCCTGAAGGGCATAAAAATGCTGAAAGAGTTGGGATTAATGAGAAGCATCTGCACGTCTCAGCAGCTCCCAGCACACACAGCCTCGCCCCGATCATCACAGCCACATAAAACCACCGTCACACGCTGTAAATACAAACACACTCTGCATGTGTAAAGAATTAAATCCCCTAAGTGGTTTTTATCTTTTCATTTAAGTCGTCAGACTTTGCTGTAAAGCTCCCAGTTCATCCCTTATGTTGAGATCTATACCAGTTTGATGGCTGAACAAGCAACAAAATGTTACTTTCTGAGATTAAATGGATTGAAAACGATCCATTTAATCAGGTTTTTCAGATTAAAACCCTGAAAGTCTGGAGACAATTGAACCACTCCACAAGCCAAAACTGTTGAGTCTGGGTTGGACATCCACCGTCCAGCAGGGCAACAACCCTGAACGAATGGAAAGTGTCAGAATGGCCTAGTCAAAGTCCAGATGTGAATCCAACTAAGAATCTAGTCCATCAGGACTCGTTTTCCATTCCCATTCTTGAGATTTTCCACAGGACAAAATAGCCAAAAATTTCAACCTGTAGTTTGCACTCTATGATTCCCTCAGGAAGACTGAATATAAACTCACTCCACACTTTTCAGATTTTTTAATTAACAGTTTAGAGTCTCATTTTCTGGTCCATCACATAAAAACCCAGTAAAACACATTAAGTTTGTGGTTGAAAGGGGAGTCAAAGTACTGCACCTTTAAAATGCGTTTCCTTCAGGTGAAAAAGACGTGGGGAGCGACTCTGACCACCCTGCAGGACATGACGGTGCTGGACGACTGCGACGTGTCGCAGAGCTTCACCCACAGCCCGTCCTCCGAGTCGGTCAAGTCCAGCGTGTCGGACGGCTACCTGAACAAACCCAGCCTGGCCAAGAGACGAGCCAACCAGCAGGAGACGGAGCTTTTCTACTTCAATGTGAGGAATGGCAGCGAAGCGAAGCGTCTCATTTACATTCACCGCAGAAACACAGCGAACAAAAACATTGTTCATTTTACAGATTATGACTCAGACATGTTTCCTTTTTTACGTCAGTCGGGATTATTATGGATTCTTAAGATTCTGAAAGAATTGACACCTTAATCTGCTGCAAGGACACAGATGAGCGTCGAGAAGCAGGAGAATTTCTGGAGGAACATGTTGGATTTCAGAGATTATTTGACGGCCAGTCAAAGTCAAAATTCTTTGAAATTAAAGTCAGAATTAGGAAATGAAATGAAAGCAAGATTTGATTTGGATTTATTTATACTGGTAGGTCAATATTTAATATTTTTGCTAGCAAAGTTATTACTTAGCTAAGAATCTAAACATTTAGCTTTCTAGTTTAATATTTAACTAGTAAGCTTAATATTTTAGATGCTAGGTTAATGTTTAGCTTTGAGCTAACTATTTAGGGTTGAACCAAATACAAATGGTTTTCTAATTTTCAGAAATGCATAAATGACATGGTGAAAACATGGCATTGTCTTTACTATTCGGCTCAATAATCCAAATGTAAATAACGCAGTGAATCACTGTATCTGCTTTATTTCAGCAGAAACTCTGCAGATTCTCTGGGATAAATAAAACTGTCTGTTTTTCCATCCTCAGAAGTTTCGCGAGTATTTAGAGGGAAGCAATCTCATCTCAAAACTGCAGGCCAAACATGACATTTTAAAGAAAGCTTTAGCTGAGGGTAAGAACGACGTCTTTCAGGGCTTACAGACGATAATCTGCAGGCTTTAAATTTTAAATGTTCTCCATTCTTCTGTTGCAGGATATAAATCTGAATTACTGACGACCAGGTGAGGCTTTTTCTCATTTCATGCTCATTTTCTCTTCAGACTAATAACCAATCTTGCTTCTTTCACCACTTTACTGTGAACTCTGAGAAACTCCTGTCTCTTCATTTCTTCCTCCTTTTGCTGCTCATTGCAGTCGTGGGCGGAAGAACTCCCATAGCAAGCACCAGGTACTCACCGAGGGTCGGGGGGGTCAGGGGTCGGTCGGATTTTGCTTAAAGTCATTTGTGATTGGCTAAAACGTTTGATAATTCCTCTAAAACATTAAACTGCCCATTTCAACAGTTTAATCACAATATTTCTTGTTTAGCTGACTGCTACCGAAAATAAAAATGTAAACATGAAGGACAGTGTCATCGGCATACAGATTAAAGTACGTGTTAGCATTAGCTTTGCCGCTGCGCTATGTGAAACCTTACTTTGGTTTTAAAGCTACCCAAAGCTTTCAGCACTTATGCTGTCTCAACTGAGGTTAATAAACCTTAAAAAAAACATACAATTTAGTCTTTATCAATCGATTCAATCTTAAAGTATGTAAAAAAATTAATGTGAAAGAAAAAAGTTGTAGCAAATTAAAGCATTTTAATTCTAGTTTTTACTGTGATTGAAATAATTTAATATCTACATCAGCATAACATTTTCCTTCTTCCATCCCTATTGAACTTAAAAACTTTATTCTGTCTGATTGGTTGATTTCTTCTCCAGTTTAAAGAATGTGGTTCTTATACTTTTGCTCTATTCTTATTTAAATTCATTGAAAGCAAACGTTTTTGTCTAAGTTGCTCCCTTGGTGTGTTGATAGGATTCAACTAAAGCCATACCGCTGCTAGTGGAAAGCTGCATCCGCTACATTAATCTACACGGTACGTCTCAAATTTTAGCTTGGATGTTTTTCTCTCCTTTTCATATTTACTTAGTTGTGACTTCACTACTCAGTTTATATGAATTTTTATGAATCACTTTTTTTCTAAGTGGACTGTTGTTTTTTTGGCCTGGAAATGTTTTATTTTTTTGGAAATGTGGAAAGTCTGTTTTTCTTAGTAAAAACAGCTTGATGTTTGTGAACTAGGCTAAATAAAAATAACAATGTTTTACCTAACAATTCCCATTTTGGAAAAATTACAAATAGTGCATCAATGTCTTGTGCTGCACCAGCCTTTAATGATGGCCGATGGGCCTCAGAAAACTATCCCAAGGGCCAAAAATGGCCCCCGAACAGCACTTTAAACCCCCTGCTGTTTATATTATGGACTTACGTGTGTAATGCAGCTTCCAGTCAAACCCAGATGTTTTTCTCAGGTCTTCAGCATCAGGGCATCTTCCGGGTTTCAGGCTCACAGGTCGAGGTCAACGACATCAAGAACTGCTTCGAGAGAGGTGAGAGGTCACCTGCGAGGACAGAGGGTCACATGACTGGTAAGCTGTAAAACTGTCAGATGATAACGCCGCTTCTGCTGGTTGCCCAGGTAACGACCCGCTCATAGACGAGGAGAACAACCACGACATCAACTCTGTGGCTGGGGTGTTGAAGCTGTACTTCAGGGGTTTGGAGAACCCTCTGTTTCCAAAGGACAGGTTCAACGACCTCATTTCCTGCGTCCGTGAGTACCGACAGCGCCGCCCGAACGCGTTTACCTCCCGAACGCCTCTACCTCCCGCCCAGATCCTCAGCTTCCCTCGACATTTCCTCCGCTTTGTTTCCTGTTTGCAGCCCCAAACAAAAGCTTTTCAAAACTGTCAGACATTTTCGTAGCTCAAAAAATGTCAAAACACAACAAAATGCAAAATGGAAACATATTTTTAAGTTTAATTATATATTCTAAGACTACAAAATGTAATTATGTAGTCTTTATTTTTTTTCAGTGTTTTGATTGTTTCTTTTTTCATCCAACGAATACTTTCATTAGACAAAAACCCACTGAATGTGGTTGGCTTTAAAGGGGATCTATTATGGAAAATTCACATTTTGCATGTTTTTCATTCTTCCATTTGAGACTCAACTACTTCCAAAAACAACCAAAGCTCTAAAAATAAGAATTGGCAATATGTTAATGTTTTCTGGTGAAAGAAAAGAAACAGTTTCAAAAACCTCCAGAATGTAACATCACAGATCACCTAGCAATCCTAGAAGAGCTCTGCCTGTTGCCTAGCAACTCAAGCTCAGATCCAGCATGTTTGGTCAGCTGGTTTTACAGCTGTACAATGGCTACTGGAAAAGACAAGTGTTCTGTTGTTGACTCACCAGCTAGAAACCTCTTGCTGCATTCTTGTTGGTTGTGCAGGAGGCTCCACTTCTGCTTTTCAAAGCAGCTGCTTATTTGAAGTGAGAAGAAGCCTTCAAACAGCTAAAATCTCTTCTAGGAATGATTTTGTGCAAAAAAAGGTCATGAACATGTTTTTTGTAGCCCAGTAACGTTTCTTAACTGTTCAAGGAAGCATTATAGGTTACCTTTAAGTTGTGAATGCAGCTGTTAGCGTGTTATAAATATATTTTAATCTGAAACACATAAAATGTTGCCTGTTTTTGGCCATGCTGGGTTTCCATACATGAGGAGCAGGAATAAAGCAAGTGGAGCAAAAGTTTATCAGAGTAAAACACATTAAGCCAGAATACATACTGACTGAAATCAGTGAGTTTAGCCATCTCATGTCCATTTGTCTCTGAAGTTTGTCCCCTTACTGAAGCCTGGAAACGTCTCTGTTTCCTGCTGCAGGGATGGAAAACCTGTATGAGAGAGCTCAGTGCATCAGGAAGATCCTCCTGGGCGTCCCGAGGGCCACGCTGGTGGTGATGCGCTACCTGTTCGCCTTCCTCAACCAGTGAGTGTCTGCCGCCTCATTCTTCCCCTCTGAGAGCGAACACAAGCCTCTCTAGTCGTCAGTTTGGTTCTGCCGCCTCAGATAAATATAGATCGGAAGCACAGCGAGGGATGGAGAGGCAGGAAGTGTGACATGCAGGTGTGATGTTCCTGCTGCATTAATTGGGGTTTTGATGAAGAGGAAAGGCGTTCAGGAGTGTGTCAGTGTGTCACACTCCTGATATACAAATAGACATATACAAATAGACACTTCTTCACATTTAGTCCTTATACATTTAAAAACCATTAGTCTGTTTTTGTTATTATTATTTAAAGGCACAATGTCGGAACCTTTGTATTGATGAGCTTGTGGAAATGAACTAAGGGTTGTTTTAATTCAGACTTAATTTGCTTGTTTTTTGTTGGTGTCAATACTTCTGACTCAAGTGACCAAAGGTCTGTTCCAATTCACTAAGAAAAATCTTCCTCCTTGCTCCGCCAGCCTCTCCCAGTACAGTGATGAGAACATGATGGACGCGGGGAACCTGGCCATCGTGTTCGGCCCCACCCTCCTGCCGACGCCCGACACGCTGGACCAGGTGGCCTGCCAGGCGCACGTCAATGAGGTCATCAAAACGGTCATCCTGCACCACGACAACATCTTTCCCGACATCAAGGAGCTTCCAGGCCCGGTTTATGAGAAGTGCATGACCGGCGACCAGTACTGGTAAGACCGGCCTCACATTTTATTTTTACGTCTCCTTTTCCAGTCACATTAACCTGAAAGCAGACGAGTTCTCTAATTTCCAGTCTGATGATTAATGGATCTTGAAGGGCAATGTTATTTACAGAAACATCATAATCCATTTTCTTTATGGTTTCTGTTGTAAGCGTGGATTTTCCCCCATTTTATTTATTGTTTTTGGCTGTTGTTTCATTTTGGGTGTTTGTAATATCTGCCAGTTCCAATTTTTCCTTAGAAAATTACAGTTTTTATTGATCTTGCATTATTGTGCCATTATCAATACATGACTTGAAACTGGTCTCACAGTGTTAATTTCCGATAATTACTATCGTTTATTGCAGTATTTACTGCAACAATTTATTGTTCAGAGAAATGCATTGCTGTGACAGGCTGAGATACGACTGCAACTAAACAAAAGAGTTTCATATGAGTCAATAGTAATTATTTCTTTTTTTCCTTTCAATATCTGAGATACTGCCAAATTGGTGACGTGACCTTTCCTGGTTCATCCAGTCTCATTATTTCCTCTCTTCACTCAACAGGCGGTTGCTAGGTAACCAAAGGGCGACTTAGCTAGGCCTTCAGAGGCTAATACCTGGTTCAAAGGGCAAGATTTTCAATTGTCGGTCGATTTTCGAAACCTGAACACACAAAGGATGATAAGAAATTCTGGATATAGCATGGTTGGTCCTACAGCTTGTTGAATCGAGCCACACAGCGAACATAAGTTCCTCTCACCAATGTTCAGACGGGAAACCAGAACAAACATGGCCGACTGGAAAGAAGCAACAGCGGTAGTTTGTGGACACCCGACTCCCTTAAGACCAGACCAGACACTCTAAACACCCTGCACACGCAAAGAACATGTCTTAAGTTCATATTTAGAGCCATCTCGATAATCATGGCGTCTTTAAGACTGCTGGAAAGGGGAACTTAAGCCTGCATCCCCCAGAATACTGTGCGGTTCTGGATCGGAGTTCAGGGAAATGTTTAAACTCTATCAACGTATTTTCTATTAATATTAACCATCAACAGCGATATATATTGTTGATGATTTATTGCCCAGCCTGACTTTATAACATATAAATTAGGACGTTTTAGTTGATGAGTATGGAAACAGCTGGGCAGATCCTCTGAAGTTGAGACAGAGATGTTACTTGTCAGCTGGTTTGGCAGGAGCGAGTGTTTCTCTTCCTCACCAGCCTGAGTAAATCCTGCCGTCCTGTCGGGTTCTGTGGAGCGCCTCGCCCCTGTTGTGCTCCGTCCTCCTCCCTTTGTTCCCGCGCTGAATGGACGGTTTGTCAGCCTGCTTCCCTGCCTGAGCCTCTCCCTCCTCTTCACCTCCTTGCAGCGAGAGTCCGTTCAGCGAGCCTGGGGCCTTGGAGGAGACCGAGCCGGACGCCGGTACCGAGACTCAGACCAGCGATGAGGGTACGCGCTGACCCCTGACCTTCGCATGCTGCGTTCCAGTTGCCTGGGAAGTTAATTAAAGTAACGGCGTTCTAGTTAAGAATTGGGAACTGAAATGTGGCGGCCATATTGAAACGCGAAACGGGCCTTATGAGTCGTAACTGGGGTAGTCAAAGTTGCTCTCAGTTTCGACTTCAGAGTTGACTTTTCTCCGACTGGGAAGTCGGAATTTCCGAGTTCCGAGGACAACTGGAACGCAGCATTACACTCCCATCTTTTATCTCCTCGTGGAGAGATGGTTGCCGTGGTAACGGCAGCCATGGAGACGCCACATTCCCTCGTTCTGAACTCCCGCTCGGGAGCCCTCCATCTTGTTGGAAAGCCGCGGGCCTCACCTCCATGTCTCCCCTGGTGTCTCCCCAGCAGAGGGCGAGGCCGTGGAGGCGGTGGCCCGGTTCGACTACGTGGGCCGGTCCGGCCGCGAGCTGTCCTTCAAGAAGGGCGCGTCGCTGCAGCTGTTCCAGCGCGCGTCGCACGACTGGTGGGAGGGCCGGTGTAACGGCAGCCGCGGCCTGGTGCCTCATCAGTACATCGTGGTGAAGGACAGGCGAGTGAACAGTCCCAAATGGTTGGTACACGTCCGACATCACAATATCACTGCTGAATTACCTGTTAGAACGCAAAAACTGATTATTTTACATGTCATTTCACTTGACTGGATCATTCATCCACATTTCAAAACAAATCTAATGTTATTTCTATTATTATTAAACTATAAAACAAACATTTAGAATATTTTAAATATTACCTAAATGTGGAGCTCATTTTTATTTCATCAATATGTGACAACATTTATCAATAAACCTACATATCAAACTGTTAAAATATGAATAAATACATTTTTCTGCATTTGGTGAATCCTTCTTATAGTTAAACAACATTAAACTTTTTTCACGTTGGTGTAATTTGGCAGAAAAAAATGCTTTAAATTGATAAAATAATATTTAGGCACACAACCGTAACTTTGAGGGCTTTACTTATGTCCCTGTCTAGAGGGCCATTAAAAATTATGTGGGGCCAAATTTGGCCCCCAGGCCTTTATTTTGACACATCTGACCTAAAGAATACCCTAAATATTGATGATCAGAATAACAAAATTAATGCGTCACATTTTATGTTTTTCTTTTTTGCCTTTTTTGTGTCAATGTAATAAATTGAGAAACCATAACACATATTCCAACATATGAATGCAATTTCAAAATACATCATAAACATAATATACATGCTATATTTTAGTTTTATTAAATAACTATGCTATGTAATTGTATCTTATTTTAGTTAACATACTTATTTTATTCAGTTTAATTTGTTTTAATATTTTTAATCTGATATCTTTTCATTTCAATATTGTTTCATTTTTGATTAAATTAAATCTATTTTCACACCATATCTATAAAATTATAATTTATTTCTCCTGATGAATTTAATATTTGTTTTTTGTTTTCACTTCAGACTTAATTTCTCGTTGAGTTCAGTCCATTAACTCATCTTTTCAGTTAAATTTAATCTTTCTTTTGATTTAAATTTTTTCATATTAAATTAAAACAACATTAATATATTTTGTCTTTGTTATGTATTTTATTTCAATATAATTATTTCATTTTAAATTAATTTGATTTTTTTCCTTTTTTACTTAATTTGTTTTATTTTTCTCTCTGAAGTTTCTAAATTACCAAAATGAAATTTTTTGAACCAGAAATGATAAAAAAATTAATAAAATTTATTAACATTTAAATTGAATCTCAAATGTATTATTTGACATTTTATTAAACTCACTGTTTGGTCTTTGTGCAATGACAATACAGTAAGTCCAATACTAATAAACTACTAATTATCTTTGTTTTATTAAAATCTTACATGTTTATTCAAAATATGGAAATAATCAAAGTTTAAAAAATCTATAAAAAAATTATTAAAATGAATGTATTTTTTATGTTCTAATTAAGGTTTACTAGTATGACTATTATTATTGTTGAAATGCTTTTTCCTGTTTAAAATAATTATTATTCATCAGTTTTTTGAAGTTTTTCTTTCCAGCCTGTTTTACAGTAAAACAGTAATTAGTGTGTGATTAATTGACGATCTGCTCGGATAGATTTCAGCGGATTTGTTGCTAACTGGATCTTCTCCCTGTTGATTAACAGACTAATTGGGCTCAGGGAGTCTCTAGCCTCTCTGCTATTGATCACTTCATTGATGATCGGAGCGTTTTGTTGCCTCGGCAGCGATTTGTCCCGACTGAGTCGTGCTCTGTGTCTTTAGGGCCGACGCCATGTCCGATACGCTCAGTCAGAAAGCCGACAGCGACGGCGGGAGCAGCAGCACTGAGGACAAGCGTTCCCGCAGCGAGCTGAGCTCCCCGACTGACATCAGGCCGCCCGAGAACTTCAACAGGTCCGGCACCGAAACCTGCTTCCTGTCACACCTGCAGAGCTCAGGGCGCTGCTTCCTGCCACGTTTCCCTCCTCTCACATCACATCCCGAGAAACCAAACATCACATCGAAAAAGTGGTGGCTAAGCATAAAAACTGCAGTTTTTATGTCAAGTGGCTGCAAAATAAGTAGATTTGCACAATTTTTTAATGTTTCCTTCATGCTTTATTTTAAAAAACTTTTTGTTCTTCTTTTTGCAGAGAAGAACAAGATGAACTATTTCTAATCCGAACTTTGCTTAAGAAACAATTATCTATGAAACAGGGCGGACGATGCTCCTTACAAATAAAAACTGATGTTTTTTCATGCCAGATGCAACTTTTTTCTTTTTTGAAAAATAAATGACAAAATTTTATTTTACTTTTTCAAAATGTAGCTTTCCTTTTAATCTTCTCTTTTGTTAATTGGACAATGGAGTATTAGGGCCAGGCTAAAATTATATTTTGTAGTTAAATAGTCATAATATTGGTAAAATAAAACCTAAATTTTAGGGGAAAAAAGTTTTAATATGAAGGAAAAAATCTATGCTGATTTGTTAATACTTAAAATATTTCTTCAACTGTAAAACCAACACCAAAGTACCATATAACTTCGCAAGACTCTCAACATTCCTTGTTTATTTTTTGTGTTGAGCTTCTCATAAAACTACTTTTCTAATATTCCAACTTTTTTCTGGCAACATTAACATTTTATTCTCGTATCATTTCGACTTCATTATCGTAATTAAAATCTTAGCTCTGCTTTCCCACCAAACAGTCGACATGAATTCAGAGTCAAAAGAAGAACAAACTGTAAAACATGTCTTTATAACAAGATGGCCGCCCTGGGTGGAGCACATTAGTTTAAAAAAACCTTTTAATTTTCAAAAATCTAAAGTTTTATTGATTTATAACATCAATTTATCGCCCATCCCTGCTAATTTAACATAATGTAATTTATTTGCTCAGGAGAACCCACATTAGATGACATTTCTGTAAATGCACCAGAATTAAATGCACAATTTGTCTTGCTGAAAACAAAGGTTTTACAAATTAGCTACTCAAAATTAGTCAATAAAACAAAAACAAGGAAACAACAACATATGAAGTATAAGCAGTCACTAAAAGTACAACTAAACACAATCAAAACTTCAACAACCAGCAGATGTTGGGGCAACTCAAAATGGATTCAATTCTGATTTCTAATAAGGATCTCTAAAGTGGAAGGGAGATAAATAAAAGTCTTGGCAGAAAACTCCACCCCCTTTTGAAAATCCCAGAAGTGGGCGGAGTCTAGAGACAATAAGGGGCGTGGTTACGTTTGAGAACAGAACGAGGAAAACAACTGTTGCCGATTTATCCACTTTGTCGCTAAATTTAGCGACTTTTCAGACCTTGAAGCAACTTTTTCTTCAAAAGTCGAGTGATATTTAGCGACAAGAGCGGAGTGACGTAACCATGAATTAACTGCAGTAGCCACTTTTTAACCCAAAGAGGGCAGCACTGAGAAGATTTTTGGCAAAATGTGGCAGAATAAAAATTAACTTGAAACTGTCCAGATTTTCCCTGAAACAAAGAAAGAAGCAATAGAACCAAATAGTTGATGTACTTAAACACTAATGTTCTATTCACATTATTAGAAACGTAAATTAAATATTGCATAAAGTGTTTGTTAAAGTAACGTTACCTTCATGATTTCCTGATGACAGCCACAGGAGGAAACGAACCGACGGTCTCTTCCGCCGCCCTCTCTGTCGCTCCAACGATAACCATGGCAACAGCGGCGTGATGGAGCGGAGCTCTCCGCCCGTGACGGGTCACTTCAGCCCCAGAGATCTCCTCCTGGGGCGGGGCCAGGGCATGACCCCGCCCCTCGACAGCCCGGAGCGACGGCGCCGCTCCGCCGCCGTCACCATGACAGTGAGCCGCCACGACTCGCTGCGGAGGCCGGAGGACACGCCCATACGGCGCTCCAGCAGCGGGCAGCACAGCTTCAGCGACTCGCTGCGATCTAGAGCGATGGACGCCGAGACGCTGGCCCAGGTACTGGTACCACTGGTACCACCGATCCCACTGCAAATACCAACACTACATACCGATTCCCAAAATGACAAAATGGCAGCGTCACATTTGATTTTTCTTTTATTACATGGAACATTTTTATTTTGTTTTTCAAGTCAATGTCATTTGTTCACATTGAGTTCAATCCGTTTTCCAGCTGAACTGACTGGTTGTCCAGCCGTTCGGTTAATCAGTGAACTTCCTGTTTGCAGGACATCGAGGAGACGGTGAGCGTCGCCCTGGGCGAGCTGCGGCAGCTGGAGCGGCAGGACCGCCGGGCGGCGCCCGACGTGGTTCTGGACACGCTGGAGCAGGTGAAGAACGGCCCGGTCGCCAGCTGCTCCTCCGAGTCGCCCAGCCCCCACAGCACGCCCAGTACGCCGGGGACGCCCGGCACCCCCAGCCCGCTCAGCCCCATGAGCCCCATCAGCCCGCTGCCCGGCCCGCCGAGGGCCGCCAACCCGTCCCCCGACGCCCTGGGCTCCTTCAAGCCGGTGGCGGCCGCCCGCATGGGCGCCCCTCTGCGGCCCCCCGCCCTGAGACCGAAACCCGTGGTGCCCCCCAAAAGCAGCACGCCGCCTCTGGCGCCCCCGCTGGACAAATCCTGCACCATGTGAGCCAAACCAGGCCGACCCGGGCCAAAACTGGGCCAGGAGATCAGGGTACCGCTAACGATTCTAATCAACACGAAGGTAGAAAGAGTAGGAAAGGCTTTTAATGTAGTAACAAATTATAATCTATGACATGACCTATGATATGATATGCCATGATATTTCTGTGTCGTCAGGTTGGTGTGTTCTCTCTTGGTGTGTAGGAGTTTTCTTTCTCCATGTATCGAAGCATTAATCAAAGGTTAGCTAAAAGAACTGCTGGTGAGGCGGAAAGTCCCGTAAAACGTGGTTTCAGTGAAGTGAATGTCGTGTCCCCAAAGACACCTGATTGGCCGCTGCATCTGCCGCCCGATTGGTCGGCTAATGGAGGACTTGGACGGTTTCCGCTGCTACGCTCAGCCTGGCGCTCGGTGACAGAAAAACCACAACTTTAATGAATGTGTTCAGCTTTTTAACGACTGTTCGGCCATCTTTACTGAATGTTCGGTGGCGGCCTTCTTGTGTTTGCAGGAGGATTCGGCTCCTCCTCAGCTTGTTCTCTTTGTTTGAGCGAGGCACTGGCTGCGTTTCCGTTGCAAACCGTTATCAATATTATACCAGTATCAAAAAAACACAATTTCACAGTAAGAAACACAATTCAAGAAAATCACACAGAAATACGTTTGTTCACGTGGTAAGTCCAGTTGTTGATCACATGTGATGCGATTTTCCTTCAGTTTCGTCAAACATGATGATTCCGGTTCATCTGAAATCCACCTCTTCCTCGCGCAGCAACTTTTGAAAAAATTTTTTTTTAATTGCTGTGTTTCCATTGAGCAGATTTATATTCCTAAGTCCAATTTGCAAAATGTTACAATGAAAACGCAGCTCTTAATGACATTTCTATCACAAATGTGCACAAAACTTTGCAGATATTCTGCTAGTATGGAGAGAAAAAACGAATTCATAATCTTCCATCTATTAAGTAAAAATCACGCATAAATAATTGGCAGGACGCCATCGTTGTCCTTCCCCTTCCTGTTGTCTTCTTTGTCATTTCCACCAGTAGTAACATCCTGCTGTTGATCACAGGACTTGTGTGATGTGATGCGTTTCCATCACCTTTTATGAAATACGTTAATTTTAAAACATCGGAAAAAACAAAACATCCGAGCGCAAATTCTATAGAAAAACATGTTTTTTCAAAACTGCCGTGTTTTATTTATTTTTGTCATTTCAATTTGTGCAATTTTAAAGACAATGTAAAAATGTAAACGCAGCTAGTGTGTCGGTGTGTGTGTGTGTGTTTGCCCACCCTCGTCGTGCCCCCCTGTAAGTGCAGAATAGATAATTCATGCCTGCCTTGAGTGCCACAACACACGACTGCAAGTCGACAACCTGAGTGCAAAAAGCATGCCACCTCTTCCCTGTGTGTGTGTGTGTGTGTGTGCGTGTGTGTGCGCGTGTGTATGTACTACACTAATGTCACTAGTTAACCTTAAATTCTCCAATAAGCTAACAGGGTGGGGCTCCGTGTGTGAAAACGCCCAAAAACTACACTTGAACAGCACAGTGAATGTGGAGTGTTAAACTGGACCGGGCTCTGTGTGTCTGTGCGTGTGTGTGTGTGTGTGTGTGTCTGTGTGTCTGTGTGTGTGTGTGTGTGTGTGTTGGTGAAAGTGCCTTTTTTTTAAACCCTGGCGTTTTTTGGGAGTTGTGAATCCACTCATTTAGAAGAGGATTGTAGCCCAAATGCAACAGAAGAATTTAAGACTTTTTCACAGAATTCAGAGGGGAAAAAAAATCTGCGTTTCGTCAGAAATCAAAAGTTCTGAAATAAAAGTCAGAATTTTATTTTTTTTTTCAGAATTCTGACATCAAATTATCAATTCAAAAGTTGAAATTTAAAGATTACAGCCAGAATTCAGAGATTAAAGTCATAATTTCTTCTTTTGCCAGCGCTCCAGTCCTCTTCCTTACACTCGCGCATGTCCTGACTGAAAGAGCAGCCGCACTCCAAATGAAATATTCATAAAAGTGTTTAGTAGATTCCTGAATTATGACTTTATCATTAACCCATTGTGACATTGCACTTTGATGTATAGGATTGTGTCCTTGGCATGTAGCATCATGACATGTTGGTGCATTTTTCCAGAAGGGGGAGCTCTCTCTGAATGTGTTTGATAATAACAGAATCGGTTTCTGTCTGTCAGTGTTGCTGTATTTGAAAGTCGGAGCTCCATGAAGTGGAGCTCATATAGCCAAATGGATTGTATCAATGTGTTGTATTTATATCATAAATCAACCTGAATAAATTAGCATTCAAGCCACAGACGCACCATCTCTCCTGTCCTGACTTCACTGAGAATCCTGAGATTACACCAGACAAAGAGTTAAAAATATGGGATTACGGTCACAGTTAATTGAATTATTCTGAGATTAAATTCATAATCCCTAATAGAGGTCAGAACTATGGGATCAATGTCAAAATTAACCAATTAATTTCAAATGTTATAATGATGAGGTTAAGATTAATTCTTAGATTACGATCAGAATTAACTAATTGCCTAAAGTCAGAATTAATTAAAAACATTTTGAGATTAAAGTCATAATTCTGAGATTGTCAGAATTAAGTGAAAAAAGTTAAAATTTTAAGACTGAGGTGGAAATTCTGAAAAAATTTAAAATATAATTCTGAGATTAAAGTCATATTTCCAGCTTTTTGTCTTCCTCTGTGTTCCTGCATCTTTGGATCAATGAAACAAAATTTCCACGTTTGAAATGATGATAGGTAAACACTAAATCCTAAAATGAACAGATGAATCTGATCTTGAAGAACCAGACAAAAACGTTTTGGACAGAAGAAGCTTCAGAAACTTTATTTGGTTTGTAAAAGAAAAAACTGGTTGAAGTTTTGTTGTTTTTAGTAACCAAGCGATAAAACCGATCAGGAGCTGAAATGTTTTTGCTCAGAGAACCGTTGGGACCTGCGGTGAGTTCAGACAGGAAGTTGTCACCCCTTGGATCCCGGCTTCAGGATGCTGAACGGTTTGCAGTTCCGCAGTGACCCGGAGATTTCCTGCAGGAAGGAAGTGATGTGCTGGTCCTTCTCCGACTTCCTGCCGTCGAAGATGACCACCAGGGTGAAGTGTGGCTCGGGCCGGGTCAGGTAGTAGGTGCTCTGGACCTTGTCGTCGTAGAACTGCACCACCTTGTCGAGCGTGTTGAGCTCGGCGGCGCGGTCGCTCATCATCATGATGACGTTGGGCCAGTGGGTGAGCGGGCGCTCGCCGGACGGCAGCGACACCACCGCCGGGAACTGCTCCACCCCTTTGGGCGCCTCGCGGTACGAGTGCGGGTGGTGGTAGCCGTGGCCCTGGAAGCTCTCCGAGCCGCGGTTGTCGAACACCAGCGACACGTTGCTGGCGTCGTGCTTCCGGATGAAGGCGGAGATCTTACCGTAGAAGTCCGGCGTGGCGCGGGCCGTCAGCGCCCTCATGTCGCCCGGAGCCGTCTGCCGGCTCAGAGCCTCGTGGAAGTAGAAGCTGAACTTGGCGAGCAGCGTGGCGTGGAAGCGCTGCAGCCACACGTACAGGTGCGGCGGCTGCACGGCCTTCTGGGACTGGCCGCCGAACAGGTTCTTCCGGGTCTCCTTCTGGCGCTGGAAGAGCTGGGCCCAGGCCGTGAGCTTGGCGTGGGCGCCATGGAGGCTGAGCAGCGCGGGCAGGAAGTGCCACTCGGACACCTGGGCCTGGCAGCGCAGCAGCTGGGTCACCACATCCACCTCCGTCTGGAAGCCCTCCTCCACCCGGGCCAGGATCGGGTGGTGGAACCTGCAGCAGAACCGGGCACAGGGCGGTTCTGGTCAGGTTAACGAGCAGAGGTCCAGGTGCAACGACTTCATAACAAACGTGAGCTAACAGTTGTTGTGGCAACTGATTTTTGTTATGATTAATCATCACAGACTTAATTGATTGATCAATTATTCTGATGACTGATTAATCAGCAGGATTATTTCATTAATTGTTTATTATGACAACTGTTTATTCTAACAATTATTCATCACAGGCTTTATTAATTAATTATTCTGATGATTAATTCATTAATAGTCATAGGATTGATTGATTAATTGATTATTTTGATAAATGAAAAATCTGCAAAATGTTTTTTTCTTTCAGACTAATCAAGGAATCGTCTCTGGTTTAAATGAGTTTTCTGACGATTAATAGATTAACCTAAAACAATGTACACTGCAGATTTTTCATTTCACCACTTAAGATTATGTTTTACAATATTAGACATGAACACAAAAAGCAAACAACTTGCAGCATTCCTTCAGGAAACATTTGACCGTTTGTAGCAAAGGATTCATCTGCAGCTAAAAAAAGCTTTAACATGAACATATGAAAAGCTCAACTCTTCCTGCTCCATTACAAGGTCGGCTGATCTGTTGACTAGTTTTTGATTAACCAATTAAACCTATGAAAAGGTTTTTTATCTTAAGTGCAAAATGCATAAATTTTGCACAATTTTGACGTTATTATTGCTCTTAGTATGTTCTAATTTCACAATTTTAGAGTCTGTATTCTCCAGTTAATCGATTGTTTCAGTTCTAGAAATAACTAGTCCACCATCAACATGGGGAAACGTTTTGTTTTGGATGTTTTCTGCAGTCGGCACCATTTTGCTGACAGGAAACTCTTCCTGCTTTTTCCCTCCACCGACCTCAATGTGTCACTTTCTCCTGGAGCTTCTGCTCCTCTAAATATAGCGGGAACATGCTTCATGATGCAGAGGTAGTTAATCATTTAAACCAACACAGCCCAAAGCTGCTACATGAGTTTATCCTCAAGCTTCTCGCTGCAGAACGACTCAGATACTGACTTGTTGCTGTATTTGTGCAGCGCGGCCTCCAGCGCGGACACCAGCTCCTCTGAGTTCACGCTCTTCTGGGCGCCCAGCGAGTGCAGCTTCTCATACAGGTCGGCCATCTCCATGCGGGCCTGGGTGAAGTGGCAGAGCTGCTCCGACAGGTGGGACAGGAGGTCCTCCAGGGAGGAGGAGGAGGATGAAGAGGAGGCGGCGGGTTGGCTGTGCCGCCCCATGGTCACCACCTTCCTGAGCTCGTTGTACAGTGACGTGTAGACGGTGCGGATGGAGTCTTTCCGGCTGAAGAACGACTGGCCGCCTGTACAGAGAAAACCAAAGAAAACCTGTATTTTTAAAAAATGTCACCTTCATTTAACCAGAAAAGTCCCACTGAGATCAAAAACCTCTTCTTTTTTTTCAAAGCTGCTGATTTGGACACTGGCGCATCTTAACGCAGCAACTACAGCGCCATCTGGTGGCCGCATTCAGCAGCTTTTACTGTGTTAAAATAATATTTCCCACTTAACTACTGAGTTCCTTTAAATCTAAACTATAAACCCTCCTGTTATAGTTACATATGAACCATAATAAATAAAATATTGACAAACATTTTGATGTGTATCGACGGCATTTGACAAAATGTAATGTTTACTGGTGGCATCTTTTATGACACTTTGAACTGCTGAAATGTCCTACACAAATGAACTTGACTGAACATCTCAGATCAAGCAAACTTTAATATTAAGAAAAGTGAATTAATCTTAAATTCAATATACAGAAAAGCACAAAAAACTTTACTTTTCCATGAGATACATGTTTAAAATTCTTTTAAAAAAAATCAGAGTAAAGGTTACTCAAATAATTTCTATTATTCAAAATGTTTTGACCAGAAAAGTGTTTAGTACCAGTATTAGCAATAATTTTGCTGTTAATGAAAACATTTAACCATAACCCTCAATGCTGTACAGAATGTGGTGGGTTGCCAGTTGGGCTTGTTATGATCTGGCAACCCGTCTCAGCAAACCCAACTCTGGCTACATAAAGTGAAGGTCTTTGAATGGCCTACTTAAAGTCTGGACCTTAAATAGATGCTAGAAAAAACTCTGAAAGAAATTAAACTACTTTGCAAAAGAAAAGTGGCACTAAATGTCTCCACAGTTCTATAAACGATGAACAGCCTGGTGGTCATAAAGTTTTGCCCTTCGTATCGTGTCTTTAAGGATTAGTTTTGATTTGTTCGGCTTCATTTGTGATTTTAATTATTTCTCGGCCAAGTTTAAAGCGGTTCTCCGGGCTGAGCGGTTACCTATCTTCTGGCCCAGGAACGTCAGGTTGTGGTACACCTTCTCCGCGGCGGCCAGGTGAGCCAGCGCTAAAAGCAGGGAGCCCCAGATGGCACCGGAGCTCCGGCTGCTGTCCTTCTCCTTCTCCACGTAGTCCTTGGCCCGGTCGAAGGAGAACATCCCGAGCTGAGCGAAGAAGCTCTCCAGGATGGCTCTCTCCCGCGGGACGGGCCGCAGCTCCTCCACCTCCGCCATGGCGCCGGGCTGCTCGCTGTTAGCCAACAGGCTGAGATTTACACAAGGAAACAGCGTAAATATTCATATTAAACTACAAAACGTCACTAATATGAGCTGGAAAAACAAACATGCTGTTTTAAATGTTAGATTAGCTAAACGTTTATCGACCCAACGCCATTTTGGCGAAACTGGATGTAAATATTACGGAAAGTTAAGAGGGACAAACGACCTCCTGGAAAGAAAGCGATTGAACTTTGACGGTGTTTGATTAGAAACCTGCGACTCAAAGTTACCAGAGGAGAGAAGAGCGTCCAAAAGTTTGACTCAAGTCAGAGGACAAAGCAGAAACTCAGGAGTGGAAAAAAACTGTTTTAAAAATTACATCATCAAACCAACCAAAACACAAAGTTGTGGAAATTTTGTTAAATTAAAACACAAAATGAAAATAATCTAAAAAGCACAATTCCAAAATTAGGAGAGTATTGCCACGTTAAGAAATTTTAAATATGTAATGATAGGAATAAATTCATAATGAGAATAAACTCACATAAAAAATAAAGTCGAAATAACCTGAGAATAAAGTTGTATTATTATGAGAATAAATTCATAATATAAATTACTTTATTCTAGTAATGTTTTGACTTTATTCACATGTGGTAATTTTACTTTATGATTTTGTATTTTCTTACTGTGGCCCTAAAACTCTGTCACACAAAATAATGCAAGCAGCCAAGAGAAAACATTTTCCAAATCATTTCTAAAAGTAAAAACACAACCACAGTAAAAATACTCCAAAATGCCACTGAAAAAAATAAACTAGTAACTATTGAACTCACAAACTCAGAGTTCCTGACTGTTAACATTCAGGAATTATTTAAAGGCATTTTATTTAATTCCTTCAACTACACAGAACAGACAGTTTAAGCAGTATTGTTGGTCACTTTAAACTTCATTAGAATGTAATTGTTTAATCATTTATTAGTATAGAGCTACATAAGTGATTTATTAGGTCTACCCCACTCTCTGCTGTGTCACACACAAATCTGTCCCACTGGAAACATACATGCTATGCATAAAGTTATACATTAAAAATGGTTTGATCGCTTTTTTTTCCAGACAAACATCTTCTGAGTAAATAACTGCAAACTGAAATTTATTCCCAAGTCTCCAAAAACCTCCTGCCTCGTGAATCTGCTCAAAAGATTAAAGACCTCACTGTTCTGGCTGCTGCTCTGACTTTATCTTTGATACAAAATCATTTTCTAGTCAGAGAATCCTGGTTTGCCCCACAGGAGCGGAGCCAATGCAGTTATGTCCTTTCACTGTGATTGATTAAAATGATTTGAATCAGTTGTCTTTGCAAAGAGAAGCCAGAAGATTCTGCGTGGCGCTTCACTGGAATAATTCGTGGAAATAAGAGACTTTGTGTCTCTGTCTTCAGCAGTAAAAAATATATATACAAAGAGTTTTAAATGAGAGCTGCTATTCATCAGTAATGTTAGATGTCAGTTATTTGGATATGTGGAAAATATATCCAAATATATTTATCCATATGTCTGGATTTTCCCCAAGCCTAATTGTGTAAAGACCAAAACAACACAAACAATGTTTGTTCTGGGTCTCATCTGTTCTTGATTATCTTTAGTTTTGGGCGCAATGTTTTCTTTTAGAGGTTTTCAGCCTCATCCAGGCTCGACTTAAATCATTTCTTGATTCTGTGAGTTTGATTTTAATATAAGGAATGCAGTTTGTAAAGCGACAGTCAAAAATCATTTGGGTTATTTTGCCTGTAATAAAAGAAAAAAACGGGGAAAAAATTTTCAACCATATTTTCACTATAGTATTCTTTCATTTATAAATGTCACTGTTTCAAACTAAATAGTTAGTTGTCAATATAAATATTAAGGTTGAAAACTAAATATTTATCTCCTAGCAAAATATTTAATTGGAAAATTAAATAATTAGCCACCAAGTTAAATATTTAGCTTCAAATTAATTATTTAGTTTGAGATAAACATTTAGCTTTGGTTTTAATACTCAGAGCTAAATAATTATTTTGAAGCTAATTTTTTTTGTGTCTTAGGTAACTATTAGCTAGCTATGTAATTATTAAATTTGTTAACTTTAGATTTAGTTTAGAGCTAAATATTTAGATTTTAGAATAAATATTTAGCTTGAATCTAAATAACGTGTTGAAAATATGATGGAAAAATTAACCCAAGTTATTGCTGAAATTATTGACAATGTAACTTTACAAAAGGTAACTCATATTAATCAGAAAGTGGTTTGTTGTTAAATTGGGGCAAATTGTCTTCACAGTTTATTCACAATTTAATGAGAGCAGGAATTTGTTTTCATAAGGACCAGGTTGGTTTGTATCACTTCTTTTCTCTCAATAAAAAATTATTTAAAAATAGATTTTTGTATTTATATATATTTGTCTGGAATTTTAATTATTGGTTACAGAACTTTGATTCTATTTAGAAATCAGATTAAAACCATGGTTTCCCTGAATTTGGCTCCAGAGGGGGAGGCTCTTCGCTCCATTTAAAAACAGTCAGCTGCTTAAAAATAATCTCAAACCACATTTCCTCTCATCTCCATCAACGCTTCTTGGCTCGGTAGGTCAAATCCCTCTGCAGTCACGTAATTCAGCATCATCTCTGCTCATTTATTAGCTTTTTAAAGTATAACTGTCCTAAAGTGAAGATTTTTTAAAAATGCTCATTTGATATTTCATTAAGTAAAATAAACTCTGTTTTTAAAAATACAATCTTTTTAGTGAATTATGAGGTGATTTTTAATTTTTCTTTTCCATTCGTGTTTGAAACACTAGAGAGATTTCAGGTTCCTTTCTGTCCACCTGGTTTTAGTTTTCGATTCAGATTTGTTTTTATCTGGTTCTGTTTAATTCATTTCACATTTCAGCTCATTTTTCCTAACTAATCTGATTGATTTGTTTCTATAATTGGTGTTTCTTCTTACTTTTCAATGCTGTCTTTATTAGTTTTCCTTTGTAATGTGATGTACTTACAAAAAACACATCCAACTCTCCTGCTGAAATGCTAATCCAAATCCTTGTATCTTTTTTTTTTTTTTTTGTCAAAATAATGTTTTTGGACATCCCAATGCAGAATTTGTCATCAGAAAGTAATTTCATTGATGTGGTGACATTTAGCTAAAATCTGGCTCTATAAATTTAGTTTTTCTCTGATATTCAACAAAACAGTCAGCATGTCTGGTTAGAAGGAGCATCAATACTGTATTAATTCTGGACTTTATGTATTTGAGTTGGTATTTTTTTCAGGAGGAAATAATTATGCAACACACAAAAAACTATTTTTACAAACGCCTACTAAGTCGAAAATTTTACCAACAAAATCACAGGATAAATAATATTGAAACAAAAGTTAACAGAACGACTCTGAATTGTGTTGTTATGTCGAGGCTTTTGTATTGTTGAACCATCTAGGCCACCGTACAAATCAAAATCCAGAACAATGGGAAAGTTCAAGAAGATCTTTCAGGATGAAGACGCCTTTCTGACTCAGAGTCTTCCTGAGACATTAGGACTTTAATCCTGGAAATGTTCATCAGGTGACAGAAGGCTGACTTTGTAACCGACTTTATGTGACTCTGAAGGTTCAGGTCAGAGTTCAGATTTCAACATGGCCTCTGGTTTCTATCTGTAATAACTGAAGCTGTGTGTCGACTCTTTAGGTCCAAAGATAATAACTTCAGTTTCTGTTCAGCTGGAGAAAACTATGGAACATTTATCAGTTCTGAGCTTTTATCCAACTTTCACATCGCTGATGTGAGACGTGTCAGAATTCTACATCAGAAGACGCTAGAGACGATGAATCCAGACGGAAACAATGGCTGAAATATTATAATCTTAATCCTGATGAACTGATGAAAACAGTCTGAATCAGTGAACGCATCGCATCCCAGTCCAACCAGTCCGGGTCCAACCACACATCCAAAAGGCCGTTTCTGTTACTGGGCTTCCTTCATCTTGCTATGATTTTGTGACAATCCTGTCAGCTTCCACTGGTGAATAAACTTTAAAAACGCCGGATAGACGGCGGCGGCCATATTAATGCCATTAATGGAGCGCTGCTGTTTAACATCTCTGTTGTTCTTCTGCGCATACCGGTCACTTTGGGGTCATAAGCCGTTCATCCAGAGGTCCGACTGTGGTTGGGATTAACGAGAACAAAGAACCACTCAAAATAATAATGGACCTGAGCATCCAGGCCTGCTGGGGAGCTTATATGGAGCTAAACTGGTTCAAAAGAAGAATAATTTTAATTCAAAAAATGTTTTGAAATTGAATCTAAAAAAATATTTCTTTCTAGTTTCAATATTTATTTTAGTTTCAAGGGTTTTTTTAAGTTTAAAATCTTTCTTAATTTTAAAATCTTATTTTCAATTTACAAATCTTTTTTTTATCACTTTCAAATAATTTCTTTCCAGTTTCAGACTTTTTTTCCAGTTCTAAAAATATTTTTACAGTTACAAATCTTTTTTTCCCAGTTTCATTTTCTTTTCTTTTGAATAAACTTTATGACACCAATTTAGCTCCATAAGCAGCTTCTGTCTGATCTGACCAACATCCACAGTTCCTTTACAGTTCAGCATGATAAACTCAAAGCGTTGTCATGGGAACAGGAAACGTCCAACCAGCTGTTGGCAGCTTTGTTTAAAGTCATCTGATTGGAGTTTTTGTTTCCGCCGGGGATTTTTCTGGAGACAGTGGGGCGTTTGTGCTCTGCTGCTTTCCCTGCTGTTGGGATGCGATCCCATCACATGGGACCCAGCAGAGAGAGATCTTCACCAATCAAGCTTTGAACTACGTGCCACAAGAAGCACAAGAGAAAATGGTGAGCTTTATTATGACCAACCTCTGCTTTCAGGAGTTTCTATAATATTGCTCAGATCACACTGAGATTTTGCACTTTTTCTGCTTTAAACCCTTTCAAATGGATTCAATGTGCTTTTCCACCAAAATCTACAAAAAGGAACAGTGGGCTACGTTTTATTACCTTTTAAAGTGACCTGTTATGCTTCATGAACAGGTCAGAATAAGTCTGTTCATTACATCTGACATTTTTCTGCAGAAAATTTCTCAATTCAGAATGAGATTTTTTAGGTGAAAGTGGCTTCTGGACGGAAAGATGACAACAAAACACTTGGGTTGCTAGGTAACATGGTGGAACTCTCCTTGGGTTGCTAGGTAACATGGCAGAACGCTCCTTGGGTTGCTAGGTAACATGGCGGAACTCTTCTTGGGTTGCTAGGTAACATGGCGGCACTCTCCTTGGGTTGCTAGGTAACAGGGCAGCTTACTGATTTGTGACATTACATTGCAGAGGCTTTTGAAAAAGCTCATTTTCACTAACAAATTTATGTATTTATTGGTCTTTATGAGTTTTTTAAAAAAGAGGGTTTGGTGCTGAAACTAATCAGGTTTGTAGGAATTTGCAGTTAGATGAACATGTGCCCAAGGCATTCACTCAGGCAACTAATTATGTCATTTAATGTGGAAAATACCATTATTAAATATTTTATGTACAATTTTTATGTTGTTAAAGGTAAACAGAAGCAGTGTCTGATTATCTTAATGGCATTATAAACCCTAGATTTAGATATTTGTTAAAATAAAACAGCCACTGTGGAAAAAAAAACAACAAACAAACCAGCAACTGTTTTATTCTATAACAAAAAAATTACATCCATGGAATCCATGAAACTAACAAATAGCTACAGACATTAAATAGGAAGCGCAGTTCTGGTTACTGTCGCTTTAAGAGCCAAGCTGCTGGCGGAAATGAGTCCGGCACTCAGATCCATCCGCCGGCTCATTTCCCCTCCGCACAGCGGCCATCAGACGAGCAGCTGCTCGTTTTATTTCTCTCCTTCTGCTCAAAGTTTCTCATCTGTCTCCATATTTTCATAAGAAACAAAACTAATTTTATAAAAATAAATCAAACAGTTAAATGTGGATGTCACAGCGAGAGGGAGGGATTAGGATGGCTCCGACGGAAAGCGGTGAGTCAAAACACGACTTAATGTCACAATTTGTAAATATTAAATAGTTTAAAATGCTACAAACTGGTCGACAAACCAAATCAACAGGGTATATATAGAGATGTTCTAAGAAGATGAAATCCTATTTACTCTGACAAGCCGGGTAACTAAAGACGTTTTTTTCTGAAGCATAAACAGAGAAAATGACGATAAGAAATGAATTTTCCATGTTGTTTGGCGCCCTCTCCAGCACGGCGCCCGTATAGTGCAAACAGGTCTGTGTTATTAAAAATCTGTTCTCTGCAGCTGCACCTCTCGGTCATCATGGACTCTGAGAACGACGTCCTGTCCAAGGAATACTTCAAGATGATGACGGATATGATCGTGCTGTGCGTCACCTTGGCGCTGTCTCTGTCCTTCTGGATCATCTCGCTCAGCATGAGCGCCGTGTCCGGTGAGCCGCCGCAGGGACCATCACACCGTGAAACCATGCGCTCTTCCCAGAATCCATCTGAAGCTGCTGCTGATTAAAAACAAGGTCATGGACATTCAGCAGTTCACTGGAAAATACTACAAACATCCAACAACTGCAGCTGTTGGATGTTTTTAAAGTATTAAAATTTGGTATTTAATGTTGCTTTTTATTAGTGCTGCAACTTACAATTTTAGTAATTACTCATATGAATAATCGATTAATCAAATAAACAATTTGACACATTCTGCAGATTTCTTATTTAACCTCAATACTTTCAAAATAAGGAAAACATTTTTGTGCTGAAATGCAGTGATGTAACTTTCCTCTGGCCCATCGCTGCAGATTAATTGATACATTTTGCAGTTAATAGTTGGTTTCATGAAGTTCTGAATCACATATTTACAGACTAAACTTAAATGTAAAGGTTTTTTCTGCAGTTTAGGCTTAATTTCTGATCCAGATATGTTATTATTTCAGCGTTTTAGTTTGTATACTCCAGTTAACGATTAATAAAATTAGTTAGTGATCATTTCAATATTCGATTAATTATAAAAACGACATTTTGCAGTCATATAAACAAGGACTGAAATGATCAATTATAAGTAAATTCTCGCAGATTGTCATAAAAATTTGAGAAAGTGGAAATATCCCCACAGCATGATGCTGCCTCCACCGTGGAGGATGTTTAAAAACTGAATGGAAAAGTTTGAAAACTCACCTGGAAAGTTCTTGAATTTCACTGGAAAAAGTGTTGAACTCTATTCTTTGTTTCTGTTTCCCAAAGGGAACCTGCAGCCGGTGTCGCCGTGGCGATGGCTGTTCTCCATCTTGGTTCCCCTCACGCTGACGAGCCGAGCGCTGAAGAGACGCAGCCTGGACCGGTCCGGAGCGCTGGGCGGTGAGTTGGCGCCGGCGCTCAGAGGGAAAGAAAATCTATCCGTTTCTGTTCACTCAGGCAGGTCAGATTTTTAAATCTGATTGTGGTCTGGACTTTGACTAGGCCATTCAACTTAAATTTGAAATCAAGTCAAATAAACTGTGTAGTTCCTGAAACCTAATAAATTCCTGCTGGACGTTTCATTCACACAGTAATAAAATGAGTGAATTCTGATCTAAAAACCTTCATTTGACCGTTTTAAAGGAGATTTAAGCAGCTGACATCGTTGGGTCACTGGAGACATTCTCCATTTGATCCGGTAAAAATGTCCTCCTTCCCACGAAGACATGACGCTCACTGGGTTCCAAACGGCTCCAACAAGCCGACAAACTGATTGATTCTTTGGGTCAGAAGGTTCTGCTCACATCGTAGCCCCACTAAGCCTCAACCGGCTGCAGCTGAACTCGTCTTTCTGCTATAAAAACCGCAGATTTAGATCAGACAGCAGCAGAACGCTGACATTAAAAAGGTCAGAGGTCAGCCAACACTTGGACACAGAGCGTCGTTGTTCTCTGAGGTTCTGGTGATTCTGAGCGTGAAAATCAGACATTCTGCACTCAGAGCTGCGATGGCTGGGAAAAAGATTTTCCTTTTCTGCTTTGTCATTTTCTGTTTTCTCCTTTGATGGATTTATTTTTCCTTCTGGGACAACATGAAACCACAGCAACCAGTTTGAGCTTATTATGGATTTTCTTAACATTTGATGTTTAAACTCAAATTTCATCCTAAATCTGGTCAGTTTTTCTTGGAAGCTACGGTTGAAGGATCTGAGTTGTGGACTCCAGGGTGACGCCGTTGCAGCTGTCAGGCACGGTGGTGGCAGCATGATGGAGAAGCTCTGCTTTGGTTCTGTTTGCTCTTTTTGTGAATCTTTGTTCATATTTATTTTGCATGTTTGGAGAATTGTTTCCTCCGATTCAGCATTTTTGCTTTTTCAGACAGTTGTGATGCGTAACCATGGCAACAAGTTTTCTTTTAAATTTTACATCTGGGAGCTACTTAGCCTTTCAAAAGCTCAAAAAAAAAAAACTGAGGAGATGAAAAGGAAGTTGGTCACGGATTCAGAGAGAGGAAGATGAAGGTCAGTCATCAGAACGATCTGATCCCCTACTCCAGCATCTCTCTAACCACACAGCAAAAGCAAAGGAGGCGGATTAGCAGCGCTGCTCATCCAGGACATGTTGCATACTGCCTCTGCTGGCTGGATATTAGAGTGTCAGGATGGACATGACACTGTCTTGAGTCAGAGGCATCTTCTGTTACGTTGTAATACTGACTGCTACTGGACATCCCATTGCAAATGGTTCCAACGTGGCCACAGAGATCACAAACACTGAGAACGTACAGCCATTTGATTTTCAGCTGGACAGCGTAGCGGCAGTGCACAGCATGATGCTGCCGCCACCGTGCTGAGCAGTGACCGAACCTCAGCTCCTGCAAACGACGGACCAGAAAACCAGCCGAGTGAAAGAGAACTGCTGCACCGAAGACAAATACATGAATAAATCAACCTGATGTACGGATTACCTCATGCTTCCCCTTTGACCTTTGCAGCTCTCCTGGTGGGCTTCGTGCTGACGATGGCCAACCTGAGCTTCTTCTCCGCCCTGCTGGCGTTCTTCTTCACCTCCAGCCGTCTGACCCGGTGGGGCGCCGAGAAGAAGAAGAAAATAGACGCCGAGTACAAAGAAGGTGAGATGAATTAACCACACAGTTCTCCTGTGACATCATCGCACTTCAAGGAGCTTTCTAACTGACAGCCATCTTGGTAGGCAGTTTCTATGACAACAATGAACAAGCCACAAGCTTAGAACTAGATCTGGACTCATAAATATCCTAGATACATTACAGCTATCGGAGTTGACTTCACTCCTCTGTACGATGAAGATCAGTGAGATTTACTGAAGAACTAGCAACATTAGCTTAGCTGATGTAGCTTTTACCTGCTAGCTAAGATAAACATCTATGTGTTTGTTACTGTGTGATTTCACTGCCAGGCAGCAGAACCCGGTGATTCACACCAAGAGTTTGTTCGTATTAATCTGATTAAACGTCGATTGTGTTCACTGAATGGTGAACTGGGTCGCAGTCAGAGCAGCTCGTCTGTTTTCCTTCTCCGTCTCATTCGGGTCGAGCCCAACAGCAGCCATTTTGTTCCATGTCTGTCTTTCACACTGGTTAAGAGTTTTGTTGGTTTGAAGCCGTTCGCACCGCTTTCCTCCCAAGATGGCGCCGGTCGCTTCCGAATTGTTTATTGTTCAATAAAAAGTTGTGAATCTGAAGGTTCTGTTGCCAGGCGGCCAGAGGAACTGGGTCCAGGTGTTCTGTAACGGCGGCGTCCCCACCGAGCTGGCGCTGCTCTACATGATCGAGGTAAAAACACGAACCAGCCGCTCGCCGTCAGGCCCCGCCCCCTCGCTCACCGCCGCCGCTCTGCTGCAGGTCGGCCCCGGAGAGATTCCCATCGACTTCGGGAAGCAGTACTCGGCCTCCTGGATGTGCCTGTCGCTGCTGGGCGCGCTCGCATGCAGCGCCGGCGACACCTGGGCGTCGGAGGTGGGGCCGGTCCTCAGCCAATCACAGCCCAGACTCATCACCACCTGGA
The DNA here is from genome assembly GCA_010277015.1 of Poeciliopsis turrubarensis. NCBI lineage: Eukaryota > Metazoa > Chordata > Actinopteri > Cyprinodontiformes > Poeciliidae > Poeciliopsis > Poeciliopsis turrubarensis. The sequence continues at coordinate 419,655 of VMRN01000157.1, read as the reverse complement.
AGGAAGTCCCAGCAGGTGAGACACCTCTTCAGGTCCAGGGCCTAGTCAAAGTCCAGAGCTACATCCTGGAGACGAATGAACAACAAGTTAAGGTTTTCACTCAGCTGAATGCAAATGCAGGCCACACTTTTCAGATTTTATGTGTTAGAAGAACAAAGGCGTAAACGATTAATCAGATTAATCGATCATAAACACACGGTCCGTATTCTCGATATTCTGTCTTATAAAACTCACTTTGGGTTTTTTTGACTCTGTACTCCGGTTAGCGATTGATAACTAATAATCGATTGTGACGACTCATGATTAATGGTTTCAGTTCTGCAGGTTTAAAAACTTCCTGAATGTCGTTTTTTTACCTTTTCCTCCAGGAACTAACGGAGGCGTGACTCCGGTCGGACTGGCAGCCAGCTTCCTGGGCGGGGCCACAGTGGGCGTGGCCTACTTTGCGACGCAGCTCCTGACGGTGAGCGACCTGCAGCTGGCCGACCCGCAGTGGCCCGTGGTTCTGTACGGCGGCGTGGCGGGGCTGCTGGGCTCCATGCTGGACTCCCTGCTGGGCGCTCACATGCAGTACTCGGGTCAGTTAACGCTCGCCGCCCGGTCGCCGGGTTAAGGCCGCGTTCACCGACCCGCTGCCCTCTGCGCCCGCAGGCTTCGACTCCAGCATCGGCAAGGTGGTGAGCTACCAGTCGGCCACCACCAGGCGGATCTGCGGGAAGCCCGTCATGGACAACAACGCCGTGAACCTGTTCTCCTCGGTGCTGGTGGCGCTCTTCCTGCCGGGCCTGGCCTGGGGCCTGTGGCCCCGGTAGGCCCAGGATACGGACTGTGTGGTTCTGATCATGAGAATTAGCATCGTTTGGCAAATTCCTACGACCTGCAGAGAAACGATTGAATCATTTACGTCACAAAACGAGTTAAAGTCACTGAGTTTAATAAACTCCTGATCATTCTTTGTAAATCTGCTCCGACTCTGTTTAAATCCTTCACAGCTTTCCGTACCTCATGTCCAACAGTTCAGGAACGTAACGCTCAAAACTCCGACTTTTATCTGGTCAGTGAAAGCACCACATTTTAATTTCATTTCCATTTTTTAAGGCTGCTTTTTTCAACATTATATATTTTTTTCTTGATATTTATTAAACATTTAATTTTTTTTTCTTTACATTAAACTTCTACTTTAATTTTTAACATTAAATATTTACCCAACTATAAATACAAGGTTTCCATGAAGGTGGGAAACGGAGCGTAAAGAAAACCTGAGGATATTTGGACAAACATTTAAACATCGGTCCAAGTGAAAGTCTTTGTTTAATTAACTTTTCCTGCCACATTTTGGCAAATAAATTAGACTTCAGAGACTTGAGACTTTCCCCGTTTTGATCATCTGATATTAATGTTAAATTGTTTCCAGTATCAAACGTCAGTTTCTCTGCCAGCGGAGCGACGGTCAGACGTACCTGCAGAGTTTCTCCATCAGGTGAGCCACAGCTTCACGTCAGCCAGGAATCCAAATACCAAAACCTAACAGAGCAGGACGAAGATCCACTGCTTCCTGCCAGAGCAACAGATTCACGCAGAGCGCTGCCGTTCCAGAGGTATCACTGTTTTTATTTCAGAGTGTCTGAGAGAAAAGGCACTAAACCAAACCGGGAGAGACGGAGTCGCTTAAAACGAAACCAAACGTCACAGAACACCTGCAGGTAAACGGCAGGAGAAAACAACGGAAAGTTTCCCCCAATCAGAAACGTTTCAACCAAAACAGCAAAAATAAACTTAAGAGCTTCGTCTCCAAACAATAACTGACTGATTATTGTGTTCAGGCCTTCATCTGCACAAAACCACAAGAATCATTTCCTACAACAAACCAGTGATTATCAGTGAGAGTTAAGTTGGTGATTAACGTGTTGATCATTTGTCAGTTTGAGGGGAAACAGAAACGTGTCCATATTTTAAGGCAAACTTTTTACAAAAAAAACAACAAAATTTTGCAAAGATTTTCAGTCAAATTTGCCTGAATGTAAATGAAATATTTTCTAACAATAAAACAAAACATTTATGACAACAAAGAAATCAGTTCATTTTTACTCAGTTAATTTGGGAAATTTTAACGGAAATAAATAATTTCTGGAATGACGATGATTTGAAAATGAAAATAAATAAATTCTGGGTAAAAAAATAGGGATTTTTTTTAGATTGAGTTCATTTTGAAAGAAAAAGCTTCAGTTTACAGGAATGAGGGATTTAACACCTGATTATAATTCGCAACATGCGAAATAAAACAAAAACACTCCTGAAATAAATTTTAATGAAAACAAATCCGCGTTCAAGTTTCCTCATATTTCAGCTTTTCTCTCTGCAAAAACTAATTCTTTAAATTTAAATTAAAGACAAATGTCTTCAACAATTACTAAGTTGCAAAAATAAAGAAATTTATTTTGTTTGGTGAAACATGTTTAGAAACACTTTCAACTTTCCTAATAGTTTTTTTTTAGTAAAATTTAGTGAAATTAATTTTTTTGGATGCTTTAATGTTCCATGAAAACGAGAAACTTTGATTTTATAAACTGCAAAGTTACTGGAATATTATGGAGTTTATAAATTGTTGTGTTTTTTCCTCGAGCCTCGTAGCTTATTACACAATAGTTCAAGTATTTTCTGATTTATTATAATTTAATTTAAATGCAAGGAGAAGCTTTTTTTAGTGTCACATAATGGAGGTCAGAAAACGAGGCGAACAGAACCTAAAGAACGATCCGGAGCGTTAGCGGCCGTTCAGTCCGTGCCGCAGCTTCCAGGAACAAAAACAGTTCTTCCTTCACACCGCAGGGGGCGGGGCTTGTTGGTCAGGCTCTGCTGGGATTGGACGGCTTCACAGCTGGTCCTTGTAGTATCCGAGCTTTGCGTAGGACATTTCCCTGCGGAGCTGCATCACCTCCCAGAACATCTGCTCTGCTGCACCAACGAGATTTATTATTAGGACACAGTTTGATGAAGACCAGAAATCTTTTGAATTAAAATCTACAGTAGAAAATATGTTTTTGTGTTTAAAAGTTCATTTTAGTTCATCAAATAAATTCCGCCGTCTGTTAATCTGGACGGGATTATTTAATCTGCTTACCGTCCTGTTGCTTGACCAAACCCTGGTGGATGTAGCGAATGTAGGTGAAGAAATTACACACCGCAGTGATCTGAGGACGGACAGACGGACCAGCAGACAGAAAAATCATTTCAGTGAAACATTTAGTGCTCAGAAAACAAAATATTAGGATTAAAATGCATCAGCGTGGGGAAACAGCGCCCCCTTTTGGAGGATTTATTATTCTCAGAACCTTTTCCTCATTCTTTCAGAGGCTTTTATTGTGAAACTTTAAAAACATGCAAACAGTCATAATATAGTTTATAATGAAAAAGGTAATTTTGACAATGAATTCACATTTTTAATAAAATGACTAATGTTTCTGATTGTTCAGGTTTATCTGCAAAGATGGACAAGAAACAAAATTTAATTTCATTAATTTCACTCAAAATAATATTTTTTAATTTTGTTTTGAAGTGTTAGTAATTATCTCAAGATACAGGAGATAAAATAAATTATTCATGAAGAAAGATAAAATGATTATATAATGTAAGAGCTGAGAAGCAGAATTTGATGAAATGTGGTGATTTTGTTGCAGTGACCGTTTCGTCCTGCAGGGGGCAGCGACTGTACTTACTCTGTATCTGCAGAAAGGAGAAACGTAGTAATAGTTGGACGAGTCTCCGAACTTGATTCTGTGCTTACAGGTTTTGGTCTGACCACTCAGGGCGCACTTTCTATCGAAGACAAAAACATTTCGCTTCAGAAACAGAAGAAGAAGAATCAATCTGCAGATTGACAGGCGAGGAGAGAGGAAGGAGAAGAAGAGGAGAGGTCGGTTCTGATCGCTGGAGGAGAGAGTTAGAGGAGCGTTTGGAGGAGCCAGGCGGGGCGATGGCAGCAGAGCCGAGTCAGACTTACGTGACGAACGCCGCCCTTCGCCCGCTAGAGGAGGAATTGAGGGAAGATGAAGATGGAGTGAAAGTTCGATGGAGTAAGGGACAGGAAGAGGAAATGTGTGTTTTCTCACTTTGGGCCGCCGCATTCCACCGCCGACGCTTTGACCACAGGAAGCGGCTGGAAACCCACCGGCTCCACGCTCAGCGTGTTCTGCTCCACGGCGTCCAAGATGGCCGAACCCAGCTGGAGGAGAGAACAAACCAAAAACCAGGACCGGAAATTCAGTTATCATCATTAAAGCAAAATTCTCACAGTGGCCGAAACAAACTGGGTGTTAGCTCGGGGTGTTAGCTCAGTGTGCTAGCTCGGGTGTTAGCTC